>JAPWTK010000095.1:600000-1110000 GCA_029963805.1 Aromia moschata
TAAATGTAAAGCTACTTTATTATGCTTGTTCGTAAGGAGCAATAATATGAAGACTGCCGTCCTGAAAAGCCTCATATATAGCTATGCATAGCATAGCTTTTTCGTTTCTTTGCATGTAACCGAACAGTTATTTTATTTTTGAATGGCCACGTGTTGGAGTAGAAGTAAATCATTGGGAAATTTTTAAAAGTTATCGTAGATATTGTCTGGAATGTACCTTAGGTTTTTAAATATAAATAAAAAAATATCTGACTGTCTGTTAACTTCTCCTGGAGGTGACTAGGCTCTGAAATGAATTAGTTAAGGGTTGAAATCTTAAAGTATATCAAAATATCATGTCTCTTTATGTATTTCTCGGCTAAAGTATACAGATAGCACACTTTCAAATTTGTTTTCATAATATGTTTTTAATAATGATTTATTCTAGAACTTTGGTTGAATGTGGTAGTAGTGATGCTTCAAGCAAGATTTTTTATAGCCTATTAAAATAATTAAGGAGTTTTGATTCAGTGTATGTATTAATGAGAATACAGAAATAGAATCGAACATTTCTGAGACATCTAGTATACAGGGTGTTTTTTAAGTTGAAGTTTTAACGCGACCAAGAACACAAAAAACTAGGCACATTTTTCAAATAATATTTTTTTCGAAATCTCAAATATAACGGAAATGCAAAATCTCAATTCAAATTTACCCTTTTAATTTGTGAGTCCGGGCCTGCCTAAAGAAATTGTCTTATACACCAAACTTTTCATGTAGCCCCATAGATAATTGCGCAGCAACTTGGTGACAGACTCCCCATGACAGATCCCAGACTCCCCATGACTCCCCATGACAGACTCCCCATACTAATACCATATCAACTAATTCGTTATTGTTATTACTGTAAACATGGGCCATTGTAAAAACCGAAATAGCGTATTGTCGTGCGTGCGTTATCAGTACAGACAAAAAAAAAACCTAAACACTTCTATTAACGGTTTGTACGCTTTACTGGGATGACTAATTTCTATACATTTTGTTAAAATTTTAGCTCCTTTTTCTTGTATTAGATTTAAATAAAGTTTAAAACGAAGACCATTATGTCCTGTATTTTTTAGATTTCGAGAAAATGTTATTTGAAAAAATTCGCTTACTTTCTGAAGTCTATGTCATGTTAAAAGGAAAACTCCAACTTAAAAAACACCCTGTATAGGTACGAGTAGATGTATATACTATAGTAAATTTTAAATTAAATCTTACTTTCATTATTTAAACGTTATATTCATATTCATTTTGCTTACAACATTTTCGTACATAAATATGAACGTCGCAACATTGGCGCATTCACCACTTTTTCAAATATTGCTTCAGGATTTAATTTCGTATAATGCGTGTATTATGTGTTTAAACACCCGTATCTGACTAAAGGAAAACGTTTTTTAGACTGAAGTCAAGGCAAAAACAAAACTCAAGATATTAAATGAATATATGTTTATTGAGTTTTTATTTTTTTGAAGTGAAATCTGTAAGGCAACAGATACAGATCAAAGACTGAGACAATATTTACTCCCCAAATATTTGTTTCAATATTGTGGAAATATCTAAATAAAGCACATGAAGTAAAATGTTTATAAGAATATATCAAGGTCATATTATCATATATAAAGGCACTGCACGTTGAAAGTTGAAATATACAATTCATTTTTGGCAAGATTTATTTTATATGGCAATATCACATCAAACACTAAATGACTTGAAATGAAAAATATTACCCATGCCCTTCAAACTTTATGACATTGCGTATCATGTAGCTTGCTTTTTCTTCTTTAATTTTACGAGATACAAAATTTAGGGAACAAAATCTATTAAAGGAAATCTATATTTAATATTCGAATATTTCCATTTATCCCGCTTTCATGTAACAAAGGTCTCATGACTAGAAAACATTACGTTGTAAGGCATTGGCTTCGTTTTACTCCTACATGTACCGCCGTAATTTGCACGATATCGATCTTTTCGACGACCTTTGACCTCTCTCAGTTACGCTCTAGGTCCAGTTTAAACACCAGAGTTGCGCTTCAAGTCTAATATTTATTTTGACCTTTTCTAGCGAAAAATATAAGTCGTATATATGTATAAAAAGATAGGAAACATTCATGTTATTTTCAGCTTTGTTGTACTTATACAGACCTGTTTTGGGGTGGACTTTTCAAATTTTTATTGGAATGTCTGGAATATCATAAGAAATGATCATTTCGATATGCGCCAAAAAAGTGAAAAAGCTGTGGAAAATTAAATTTATTGTTACACAAAATGTAAAAAATCTCTAAAACAGAGAAAAGTTGAAGAGAAAAAAGTTTGGTGAATTTTACACAAGATGTGATAGCTTAGAAATTGAAAAATGCGTAATGTTGTTGCAAAAACAGCAACAAAAGTTTTTTCACGATTTTTTTTACCATTTCATTCAGATCGTGAGTCAGAAAACGTTTTGATATGGTAGCACAACACGCCAAATTTCATCCAAATCCGTTTTATAGTTTTTGTACAATAATTTTACAATTTTGAAAGCAACGATTTTTGAAAACAACGAACTTTGTAGAGCCGTAAAAAAAATCAGGTTCCTCAAGGCTTTTCTGACGCCTCTATAAAATTTGGAAACATCTTTTTCTTTCGTAAAATTATTATGCAAAAACTATCAGACCGATTTGTATGAAATTTGGTGTGTTGTTTTATGACAGCAAAAAAGGTTTTTGAGCCACGATCTGAATTAAGTGGTCAAAAAATCGTGAAAAAACTTTTGTTGCTGTTTTTGCAACAACATTACGCATTTTTCAATTTCTAAGCTATCACATCTTGTGTAAAATTCGTGTCTCAGTATAATCTGAATCAGGGGGAGCCAACCTATTTGTAACCCGTGTCAAAATTATTAAAAATTAAAGTATTTCTGTATAAATTGAGGAAACCCTTGGCTTGGCGACGGGTTGGCTACATCTGATCAAAATGGTCGAAAAAAGGCATAAATTAATTAAAATAAGACTTTATTAAAAATTTATTTTTGTAAAATTTAATAACAAAATATATTGCTCTTTTCAACATTTCTTTAAAATGAATAATTTTCGAGTTATCTAGAAGACGAAAACAAAATCTGATGTTTTATCATTGTTTTCCACAATTCCACAACTTTTTCAACTGGCGTATATTGAAATTATAATTTTTTACGACATTCCAGAGGCATTAAAAAACATGAAAAAAGTCCAAACAACTACATTGCAAAATGATAACCGCTTTGTCTGTTAGTCACAGGTTTTGATTTAGAATATCGATTTTATGTGGACGAGTGAGTAGGGACTAATACGCTAAATATCTTAATGGGACTAATTTACTCGAATGAATAGTTAATTAACTAACTGACCCTTGCGTACTATAATGGTATTTACTGAACACAATCATTCATTAGTATTCCTGTGAATTTAGAATTTTAACTGAAAGTACATCGTATCCTACTCATCGGTTGGAAGTTTTTAAATTAAGGCAAATTGTTGTATAGTAGTCTAAATATTTTACAAGGTAAAAAAGTAACAAAAAAAAAAACAATAATTAATTTATTAGTGTTACTTATCGCGCTAAGGATTAAAGGATTTATAAACAGCACAATTATTGTAAGTGTCTAACGGAATGTTTTTCGGTGGTCAAAGGAATTTGAGCAGTAACTTTTTATACCCACTTACAATATGAGATTTACCACCATTTCATATCGAGTAAAAAAATAAAGATCTACTAAAGATTGCAATGCTGCTTTTGTTCTTTTTCATCGATCCATGTAAACCGGTTTCTATTTTACTTTTAATTTTACATACAGAGGATTTCATTGCGACTAAGTATTTTTTTAAATCATTAAGTCATTAAGTTTTTTTATAAGCCCAATAATTTGGTACAGTTTATAAATAAATAGTGTTACTTATCGCGCTAAGGAATTAAAGGATTTATAAATAGCTACAATTATCGTAAGTGTCTAACGGAATGTTTTTCGGTGGTCAAAGGAATTTGAGCAGTACTTTTTATACCCACTTATCAATATGAGATTTACCACCATTTCATATCCGAGTAAAAGAAATAAAGATCTACTAAAGATTGCAATGCTGCCTTTTTGTTCTTTTTCATCGATCCATGTAAACCGGTTTCTATTTTACTTTTTAATTTTACATGCAGCAGGATTTCATTGCGACTAAGTATTTTTTAAATCATTAAGTCATTAAGTTATTTTTATAAGCCCAATAATTTGGTACAGTTTATAAATAAATAGTGTTACTTATCGCGCTAAGGAATTAAAGGATTTATAAATAGCTACAATTATCGTAAGTGTCTAACGGAATGTTTTTCGGTGGTCAAAGGAATTTGAGCAGTAACTTTTTATACCCACTTATCAATATGAGATTTACCACCATTTCATATCCGAGTAAAAGAAATAAAGATCTACTAAAGATTGCAATGCTGCCTTTTGTTCTTTTTCATCGATCCATGTAAACCGGTTTCTATTTTACTTTTTTAATTTTACATGCAGCAGGATTTCATTGCGACTAAGTATTTTTTTAAATCATTAAGTCATTAAGTTATTTTTTATAAGCCCAATAATTTGGTACAGTTTATAAATAAATAGTGTTACTTATCGCGCTAAGGAATTAAAGGATTTATAAATAGCTACAATTATCGTAAGTGTCTAACGGAATGTTTTTCGGTGGTCAAAGGAATTTGAGCAGTAACTTTTTATACCCACTTATCAATATGAGATTTACCACCATTTCATATCCGAGTAAAAGAAATAAAGATCTACTAAAGATTTCAATGCTGCCTTTTTGTTCTTTTTCATCGATCCATGTAAACCGGTTTCTATTTTACTTTTTTAATTTTACATGCAGCAGGATTTCATTGCGACTAAGTATTTTTTTAAATCATTAAGTCATTAAGTTATTTTTATAAGCCCAATAATTTGGTACAGTTTATAAATAAATAGTGTTACTTATCGCGCTAAGGAATTAAAGGATTTATAAATAGCTACAATTATCGTAAGTGTCTAACGGAATGTTTTTCGGTGGTCAAAGGAATTTGAGCAGTAACTTTTTATACCCACTTATCAATATGAGATTTACCACCATTTCATATCCGAGTAAAAGAAATAAAGATCTACTAAAGAATGCAATGCTGCCTTTTTGTTCTTTTTCATCGATCCATGTAAACCGGTTTCTATTTTACTTTTTTAATTTTACATGCAGCAGGATTTCATTGCGACTAAGTATTTTTTTTAAATCATTAAGTCATTAAGTCATTTTTATAAGCCCAATAATTTGGTACGGTTTATAAATAAATTATCTGAAATATTTAGGAACTAAAGGCTAAATAAAGACAAAATGGCGTAGCAGATGAACATGTTTTAAAACGTGGCGAATGCGCTAATGTCAGACAAAATTACGATTATATATCACTACCTGAGAGCAACAGTGGGATAAAGCTAAACTCTTTGTTTTTAGATAACTGCATTTCTGTGTTAGATATATATCGATATATCGAAATCAAATATTGATTTAATTTATTTTTATGTGACATGAATCAGTTTAGGTAGAAAGAGTTATTATATTTTAAATGGACATAAATAATATTGATTTTCATATTATACTCAAAATCGACTTTTTCGGTATATCTCACTGTTGCTTTCAGGTAGCGATATTAAGAAACACTACATGTCTGTAAAGTATTACTAACGTGCAGTTTTAAAGGTTTATAATTCATCTTATTTTAAAAAAATGCATTGTACATAATTATGATAAAAATCCTTGTGTCAAAATTTCGTCTCTGTTTACAGTGAAAAACGTAAATTAATTTATATTTTAGACTCTCCTAGAATATGGCACAATGTATTTAATTTATAACCTAGTCTTCACCGAAAATTTTTAAACTCTATGAATTGATAACATGAATGGAACATTTCCGTTCGATAATAACCACCTAGGAAGTTTTCTGTCATACTTCTTCATCATTAATGTTTTCGGTTACCTTCTGATGGTTTCAAAATTCGTAAATATCCGTGTTTGTAATAGAATCTCGAGATATATTACTGAAAACATACAAAACCATACACAAAACGCTTTTGGTATGAAACTCAACTGATTTTGCGAACTCGTGTAAAAAGATGACAACAAAGTTGAATTACTATTGTTACCACAAACATAAAGACGTTTTCCACGTGTATGTCAAACGCACGTTGGGCTACACAAGGTGTCTCTGTTATGCACTATTTTAAGTGAGATTTATGTTCCTTGAATCCAGTTCCACTTCACAATCTTTACAACCGACTTAATTTGAACTGATTGTAATACATTGCTGACAGATTGCTGACAGACATCACAGACTCCTGTGATGTACCACGAACGTCATTGTTGTACAATAAAATTATCGTTGGCAATAATTTGTGTTATTATCTCCTTGACATAAAAATGTCACTGTTGGGGACACTACCGCTTGCATAATAGTGACACGCTCGAATCAAATATAAATAGACGCGCCCCAGACAAACTATAAATAAGAAAAAAAATGCGATATAATGTAAGTATAGTACAATCGGATTTCACCAATTGAAAATATTCCTATGTACCAATATGGGCAATTAGTCATATCAATGTTTAAGTCGGGTCAAGTCGACCAGATTATCGTCTAGCAATTAAATTAAAAAATTAAAATTAAATATTTCCAAAAATTTTTTTAAAAACAGTTTTTAATTAATGACCCCCAATTTTTATTTGCATCCTTAGGGCTAGTAAAGCGATCTTTTTTTTTATCACTGTTAAAAGTTTCTTATCACTGTTAGGTATATTAAAATATACAGTGTAGAAACAAAACCCCTTTAGAATATGGTATCGTAAGCTCCATTTTCTAATTTAAAAATTGTATGGAGATAGTTACTACCTAAGGGGAGGGGGCGTGAAAAATTAATGATACAAAATTAAATTTATTGATACAAAATTGAATTTATTCGTTGTTTTTGCCGTGCACTGTATAGAATTTTCTGTTTCTTTAAGACAATAAACTCTGGTACGTCTGAAATAAAAAACAAAATTAAAATATGTATCTTCATATATTTCTTTCGCGCTGGTAACTATAGCTAATAGAAACTAATGAGCTATAAAACTAATGATTCCGTTCTATTTCGAGGTTCCGACTTCCCTGATCTTTAGAATTTTTCAAGCCTTGTACTATTTTTGGACGTCTACGCATAACATTGTGTAGCCTGTCGGAAACTAGCTAGAAGCATTTTATTATAATTTTTATACAGGGTGATTCGGAAACAAGGAAATATATTTACTCGTACCATTATAAAAATGATGTAAACTTGACCAAATGATAACTAAAATTTCTACAGTAAAAACAAAAATTCTAACAGTATATACAGATATATCAATAGATTTGTTCTAAATATTTTTGGAAATTTTAGTGTTGTAAATCAGCTATTTCCGTTTATTTTTTTTACATCGAGGAACAGCCGCCTTTGATTTATATCAAACGGACTTTTATTATTTGTGATATCACCCTGTATATTTTATTTTCAACATGACCTTTTAAGGTTATATCAGATTCTGATATGATCGTTATTCGCGCTGACAGATTTTAGAATTTAGGTCAGTCTAGGCTATATTATTTTCTTATTGATAGTTACTAAACAATTTTATGTTTGTCCGACTAACAAAAAGTCTGATTTTACCGGTAGTTGACAGGCAGTAAAATGTCACTTTTATTAGTTTTTCAGCAGCAGGAAAACGTCACTTTTTACTCTCCAAGCAATAAAAATGTTATTTTAAAAGCAGTAACTTGTTTGTAACATTGAAAATTAATATCGATACTAACAATAATTATCTATAGAAATGTTGTTATAGAAACAACGTAGGTGTAGTTAAATAAGTCAAGTGTAACACTTGTTCTTTGAAAATGTTGAATACATACTTATCAAACGCTCATTTATAAGAGTATAATAAATAGAAAAATCTAAGTGTTTCTCTTTAATGAAAGCTAAAAGCTTTAAGCAATTTTATATGCGCATTTTGAATGTTCACAAGTTTTTATAGACTCATTGTTGTAGGACCACTTTAAAAAATGTACTTAACTACCTATTTTACTGAATGTTTGCGATGCCAATAACGGACAAGGAACATTACCGAGTTGGTTGTTTCTAAATTTTTATTTCTATAATTCTTTGACCTTGAAGTAATATGTTAACTAGCAAAGGCGAGCAGGGGGTGCCTAGAGAAAAATAAAACTCGATATGCAGAATGAAATGAAAAACTGATCAAGAACAGTAATTTTATCCATAAAGCAATTACTGTGTGTTTCATTAAAGAAATGTTCTTTTCAAGATGGTACTGCGTCCACAATTTCCAAAAATACTCTAATAATAATTAGTTAATATCCTTAGTCTATCCATTTGCAAAGTTATGTCAAGTTATGCAAATATCCCCAATTATGCAAATTTTTACCTCTTTTCCAATCAACAATTTCGTTTCGAAAAAATATTTTTTAAAATAAACCAATCACTAATACTTGCAAAAGATACTTTGCAGTTTTCAAAACTCTACTTGAATTTTCTGTAAGTTGATTATTTCCTGAGTAATTGATTTTATCAAAGTCAACAATGACATTTTTGCTTTGAACGGCGATATCTTAGCGAAAAATCATCGTACATGTCTCAATAACAGGTCAAATTAAAGAGAATTAAATTATCTAAAAGACCTTTATGATGAACATATCGAAAAAAAATATATTGAGATCCGTTTACCTTTTAAAAACAAGCAAAAATTTCGAATACATTTTCGATGGTTTTCTTCTCACTCAAAAACGTATGATAATTATGTTACTCAAAAACTGCTGATTCTAAAAAAAAATTAACTCAAGATCCAAAAACTAGAAACTTCATTTACTTTTTTTCTCTTCCCTACGACCATTTTCCCCCAAGTTACTCTTTGAAAATCACTTAAAAAAGTGGGATTTTTTTCGTATCCCTTAATTTCTGCGTCTACTGTATACTCGTATAGGCATCTTATGCAGTATTCATTAATACTGCGTTTTTATTTTCAGGTTGTGGTTAAAAACTAGCATTGCTATGCATGCGTTAATGATCATCTAAACACATTTAATGGCCCATAAAAAAGTGAAGGTCGAAATGAAAAATACAGTCTCCATAAAACGTAGAATCAAGTGCAAGACTGAAATCGAAAGATTTGTCGTGTCTTGCAGTTAATGTTAGATTTATGCTAATAAGGATCTATTAAAAATACGAAGCTGACAGTTTAAAACATTTTAGGATTCCGACTTCATGCACATTATTTAAGATTTTGTGACGTTTTAAACTATTTTTGGTGTCACACGCGGTCGGTTGTGCAACAAAGGTTCGGGCTTTATTTTTATATTTTGAGGTATTGGATTGTTTCGTGCTGGACAGAAAAGAGTCGAGATCTTCCGGCCGTCAAAAGTTAATAATAGTAGGTGACTTTTACAAGTAAATTTTCCACAAACAAGATTGATATCTAATTTTTCTTCTGCAACTATAGTTTAATATATATATAAATGAGAATTATAAATGATATGAGGTTGAATATTTGGGTTTTCGGGGATACTATATTAGGTTCCGAACCTGTGGGTAATTACCCATAAAGTGGTAAAATGAACTTTTGATAGAGGGATTATCAAGGGGTGATAATTACGCTGAGGTTTTTTCGTATGACCTAGCGGCGGCGAATATTGATAACAGGGTGCGGCGTCGCTGGTTGTCTAGTTAGTTATTCGTTTTTGAAAGGGTAACAATGCAAATCTCCAAAGGCCAAGTGGGTAACGGGATAATAAAGGTTAATAACCATTCTATGATGACTTTCTGTCATTTCTGGATATACCAGAAGTGAATACAAACTTTTAAATTATGTTATATTTTTTTAGACCACTTTAATATTCGGTTTATACTCATTAATTTAAAGTCACTTTAATCATTATTGTCTCTCTTTGAAACTAATGGTTTTCGAGCTGTTTCAATTTTAAGAATAATAATTGAAATTACAAGCATCTAGAAAAATGTGGTAAAATGTAATGGTTAATTTTTTACGACATGAGCACGAAAAGTTGAGCTTAATGCTAAGTATACTACGTATAAGACAAAATGAACAGAGTACACAAAATAGAGGGTCAAACTTGAACAAACTTGTTTTATGTCGTTAATAACAAAAAGCTTTAAAATTAATTTCAATTTTTTTGGAAGTTCTATGATTATTTCAGCTCCATATAACAAAAAATCCACAATCGGACTTAATCCTGTGGCACAAAAATGTACTTATTGAAGCCATATTTCACTAATTTTAGAAAAGTGATCATCATATCTCGAGAACCAAGACACTTTGACCACCAGTCAGGACCAGATATTGCTTTGCTGCTAGGTTGTTTTTTTGAGACATCCTGTATGTGTGTATTATATTTTTAAGTAATGTGTTTGACATTATCCAGTAACTCTTTAGTAAAAGAAAACGTACAAGACATTTGGCAAAATAATTATTAAATACTAGAGACAAAATACAAAAATATTTATAGGTATCATTTTGGAAACTCAAATTTGCGTCTATTCTTACGCCTATTGTGCTAAAAAGAAAATTTACACATGAATTATTAAATTATACTACTAAACCTACTTAAATAAAAACTCGAGATTACGAATTTTATGATCGATGTAATGAATATATCATGTAGTTAACTGTTTGATACCTTAGTAAAATTAAATTATTAGCGTATAATAAATCTTTCAGTACAATATACACATCTTTCAAGCTACTTCATCATTTTCGTTATAGTTTATGTACGTACCAGCCTGTTATGCTGCGAACCTCTTTGAACAAGTTTTGTATTACTTATGATTACTTATGAGGTACTTAATAAATCCCTAAATATTTAGTCCGCCGGTTCATGGTTATTGAAAAATTTACTAATCAAAATTCACGGCAATTTATAAAGTCAGTTATACCTACAGTGAAAGTCAAAAGTCTGGAATAAAATTTATTATGGATTTTATACCTTATATACGGGGTATATCGTGTTTGGTTGTACACCTTATATTTTAAAAATTTAACCTTCTCTCCCGCACTATGACATCATTGATATGTTTTTTCAATTATTTTAACCCCTATTTTTCGAACAGAACTATAATTAGCCATTATGAACATTCGAGGGCAAGTCATGAACCAGAATTTCCTTTTCATTATTATAAAATTGCTGTCTATTGAAGGTGTGCGACCTTCTGAAATTTTGACGCGTCTTCAGGCTTCATTCGGGGATGAAACCCTTTCTGAAACGCAATTGTATGAGTGCCATAAACGTTTTTCAGCGCGACGAGAAAGAGAACCTCCATCACGGAAGAGAACATCTGTGCAGTACGTGAGCCCTTGGAGGGTGACCGTCGCCTTACACTTGAAGAAATGGCTGGATCAGTGGGAATCAGTCATGAGAGTGTTCAATCAATAATCCACGACAAACTTAATTTCAGGAAGGTCTTAGCTCGATGGGTTCCTCGCCTTCTCACCCCCAATCAAAAAAGTGTGCGGTTTGAGGTTTGTCAGAGGCTTTTGGCTCGATATGAAGATGAAGGAAGCAGTGGCGGCGGGCTATAAGGTGCGCTGGTGCGCGCGCCTACCCATTTAGCATTAATAATTTTATTTAGTAATTAATGGATGCATTCTTAATTTATGGCGACCCTAGGTAATACCTCTCAATTTTTTGGCAGCGCTCGAATCCACACCTAGGTCTCTATCTCCAGGCCACTGGTTCCGTCGCACGGAATCCACGCGCATATGAAAAGGGACGCCTGCGCTTCCGTGCAATACAAGCGCGTATGTTACTGCTTGCCCCTCCACAATTACGAAAAGGAGTGGGCGAATCCTATAGATATGATGTGCGGAGTTTAAGAGCGCACGGAGTGATCGTTAGTTTGTGATTGTTTTCGTACACAGCTGTTTTATCGCTCACATTTTATAAATATAAACTCGGGTTTTCGGTTACAATCTAGTTTGGAATAATGAATTCTATTCAAAACTTATTAAAAACTCTTCTCTAGCTTGAGTTTGGAAGAAAAAGTGCAAATTAAAACTCTAGTTAGGCCCACTCCACAAATTAATTTAAAATTAGCCGTGAAAGGAAAAAATAAACAATTTGTAAGAACATTTAATAATGACTTATTTAAAAAACATTTGTGGTTAGTGGATGTGTATTGAACGCAGTGTTTTGTTTTCCGTGTGTTTTGTTTGGCGGAGCACCTTGGACCAAAACTGGAGTAACGGTTTAAATACATAAACGAGAAAATAAAAAAACATGAAAATTCTGCTGGACACATGAATAATGATTTGAATTTAGCCATGCTAGGCACTGCAAATATTGCGACAATGCTCGATTCTGCTCATCGACGAGCAGTGGCAGCATACAATGAAGCGGTTTCAAAAACAAGTATGTTTTAAACATTATTATTATTCGTTTTTGTGGAAAATTTGAACTGGCTCTAAGAGGACACGTGAATCGGAAACATTCCAATACAGGCATTTTTCGTGGGTTGATTGATTTCAGTGCCGAATTAGACGAGGCTATGAAGTATCATTTACAAAACGCGGCGGCTTTTAAATGAACTTCTAATACTTACAAAACGAGCTACTTCAGTGCATGCTTGAAGTTTGTCACGATGAAATAACCATTGAAATTAAAAAATCACTTTTGTTGCTATATAATAGCAGCGAAACTACAGACAATTTTTCAGTTGGCTTTAATATATCGTTACATGGTGGGTGGAACGCCTGTAGAAAGATTCTGGAGTTTTTTAAAACCAGTAGGACATGATGCAGAGTCATTGGCGGAGTGTTTAAAAAGTGAACTAGACTAGATTATCGTTATTTTTATGTATGGTGCACCCCCAATCTTAGGATCACACACCGCCACTGAGGAGAAGGATTACTTAATCGCAAAGTCACTTGTGATGAAATATGGGTTCACCACTATACACCAGAATCCAAACAAGCGAGTATGGAGTGGCGGCAAAAGGGAGAAAGAGCACCAATTAAGGCGAAAACAAGGTTGTCTGCAGGAAAAATGCTTTCGACTGCTTTCTGGGATAGGAAACTTATTCTTTTAGTTGACTTTCTCCATGACCGCCGAATAATCAATGCAGAATAGTGTTTTCAACTTTTTGATAGGACGAAAGCTGCCTATCGCACCAAAAGGCATCGTTCTCCCATCAGGAACGTCGTGATTCTTCTCCATGACAACGCCAGGCCACACACTGCAGCCATAACTCAGGCCAAGCTAGTGGAAATGCACTGGGAGCAGGTTGAACATCCTCCTTACAGTCCAGACTTATCGTCGTGCGACTAACATTTATTTGGATCACTAAAAAAAGCTCTGCGAGGCGAGATATTTGAAAGATGAAGAAGTTAACAGTTCGTGCACAATTGGCTGCTGGCATAACCTGTCACTTTTTATGACGACGGAATCAAAAAGTTGCCGATTCGGTGGGAAAAATGTGTTTCGGTTGAGGGAGACTGTATAGAAAAATAAAATGTTAGTTTTTAAATTTTATCTCTATTTTATTTTGGAAAATTCCGGTTTATATTTGACGTGCTCTCGTATTAGACTCTGCCCCTTGCTGTATATAAAAATAAACTATAACACTTCCTAAAAAACGACTTTAAATGGAACATGTCATTCACCTCAGACTCATTCGCTAAATTCGTGTGAAAGTTTGTGTGACGTCTTTAATGAAGTCTCCGGAAAAATATTTCTGAAACATAATTTAAGTGACACTCTGAAAAACCATATTTTTTTCCTGTCTCATAATATTGAACTGATCACTTCGTTTGTATAATAATAAATATAATAAATTGCCCTTATAAAGGTGAAACTTTTTGTAATGAATTTCAACGTAGAAAATAATATTATATTGTAGATTTTAAAGTAGATTTTTAGATGGTACGAGTATATGATCCAAACCATGAAAAGAAGTTGCTGTATCCTCCATGCATACTTTTACTTTTCATAAGAGAGAATGAGTGATACATAGAAAAGTCGATAGTTCATTTCTGTGTGCAAATTAGAGAAAATACATTTTTATACAAAAAAATAGGTTTTTGTCTACTACAGTTAGCTCAAAATTAAGTTTAAGTGGTTCTATAATAGATAACATTCAACTGTCTTAACAATTCCATGGCACACTTGACTCAACTTGTCGTATCGTATAAAAAGAAACGCCTTTTATATAGGGGGTTTTGAGGAGTCCTGATTAACAGATTAATCGTAGCAGGGCCATGGGGATGAATCTTAAAAGCGACGGTAGTGTCAGAAGAAGCAGTTTTCGTTGGCAAAAATAGATTGGGCAAAGAAGATCATTTCTTAATTAGATTTAAAGAACACATAGCTGGCTTAAAATGCGGTAGAAGAGAGAACATTTGAGTAGTCCAACTCGTTTTTGATAATAACCATATGGTGGACCTTACACCATTAAACACTCAAAACCTTAGAAATTACGTGTAATCACAGAATGAATAAGGAAAATGGCTAGTTGTATAAAATAGGATAAAAGTTACATGTATAAAAAATATAAAATAATCAACTTTAATGTTGTTTTTATCGTCTCTTGATGAATGGCAGCGTGGTTAGTGAAAGTTGACTGCAGTATATTTAGTTTTTCAGTGTTGTAGAAATAATCGTGTCCATGTTTGGTTGATGCTTGAATGATTATAATTTTGATCTACTGGGGTAAAGGCGCTTTGAAGTAAGTTAATCTTTTGAAGCAGATTTCATTGTTGACTTATTTACTTCGTTCACTTCAGCCTCTATAAGTAAACAGACGCATTCAACGGTACAATGAGACACGACCGCTGACAGCTTATCTCTACCCAATTTGTTATTGAGAAGTTTCGGGTTCAAGTCCATGACTTATTTATTGTTTATTATAAATTGCCCACTATTTGCGTTAAATGATTTATGTGTGTGTGCATGCATGCGATTTTTAGCGGGCAGATTGATGAAAAAATCGAACTATTATCGGTATCAATTGAGCTATTTACACGCCTTTAGAGTTCTAGAGTTACTATAAATAAGCAATGTGCAATAATCAATCAATTAATCAGTGCACATTAATAATAATAAAATTATGCAGATTTGTAAATACTGCATATCGGTACACGTGACTTCAAGTGTTAGAATTTTAGCTGCAGAGCTGCGAGTTTCAAAAAATTACATACTTTTTAAAATTTTAGATATAATCTTTCTGGTATCTAAGACAAAGTATCTGCTACTTTTTTTATGACAAAAAGTGACTCTATCTTAGAAACCTTGAGTCTCTTCCTTATATTTTAATATTAAACTTTGCTTTACACTAATTAAAAAAAATAGTACTAAACATTGAATTAAACATTCATATTTAAGGGATAGGCAACTTTTCCACTGAACCCTTCAAATATGTGGTAAGTTTATTGTAATTGATTTATTTTGATTATGTTATTGTGTAAACATTTTATTTTCATACTTATCTGTTCCTCAAATCTCTTCTGATCTCCTCAAATAACCAAATGACTTAAGGTACGGCCTCATGCAGTCGCTAGTCGCTCGTTTTCAGCGACAAATGAGGTCACGTGGTATGATTTTGAATTTTCCGCCATTTTAAGAATCGCAGCGACAAGTCGCTGATATATCGATATGTACAGACCTTCTATTCCTAACCTCTTTAAATAGCAATAATAACAGTAAACAGAAAATACCAAATCATGCGAAATCAATTAATAAATCATAATAATTAATGAGATAATTCTTAGGTGAAATAAAAAACAATATAATACGAGGGTCGGCTGATAAGTCCCGGGCCGCTCAATGAATACAACATTAAAAACATTTTTTTTTATTTATTTCTCAACATAATCTCCAGAAAGGCTAATACATTTGTCATATCGGCGTTCTAATTTAATTAAACCATTTCTGTAGTGTGATTTATCAAGGTCCTCAAAATAGCTGTTTGCCGCATCGATGACCTCCTCGTTGCTGTGAAATCTTCGTAGAGAACAGGTGGTAGTCACTGGGTACTAGATCTGGCGAATAGGGTGGATGTTCGAGCAATTCGAACTTTAATTCGCAAATTTTTCCCATTGCAATGACTGAACGATGGGCCGGAGCATTGTTTTTAACACTCTAAAGTCTGGTTAAAAATGCTGTCGTTCAAAAACTAACCAAGCTACTGACCTGTAACTATAGATACAAGCTAGTCTGGAGTAAAACTATACGATGCTAGCGTCTAACTGGCCTTATAGAATAAAACATTTATTGACAAAGGATTTTTTTGGGATGTTGGATAACGATATACTAATTTTCTGCCGACGTTTCGTCCAATTTACTTAGACTTTATCAAGGCTCAATTAATGTTTTTTACAATACTGGTCTATGTCATACCAAAAATTGATCTTTTTCTCTACCTGCAGGTACATGTGTTTAAATATTTTAATAATGTTGTTATATTTATTTCTTTTGTTTTTATAACCAAACTACTCATTCGTGTAGTGTGGTTATAACTAGTGCGATTTCAACTAGTGCGAGTCCAAACTGTTTTCGACTTTTTTTAAATAGGACCGTGTATAATGAATGACATATGTTATGTAAAAGAGAAACCTCTGAAAAAAATAATTAATTAGGAATGAGGACGGTTATAAAACTAGGTTTAGTTTGAGGGGGTATTCTGGTGTAGAAATGAAAAAAAAATCGATTTTTTTTTATATTTTCAAAGTTTAACTACTTAAGAATATGTCTTTAAGAGGATTTTTTCAAAATTAAAATTATTTTCGGAGATACAGGTATTTTGCTGACGCGGCATCCAAACCGGCTCGGCCGGAACTAATGGAACAAAAGACATTAGGGATTCTCCGTCTACCTGAATCCATATTATTCAGTAAAACCTTTTGTTCCTTTATCTGTTATGTTTGGGTTCAGAAACTCAAAATAATAATGAGTCTCTAAACTCTTTGATTTGGACTTTCGCGCCAAAACATATTCATTCCGGAGCTCAGATAATTGAGATAGCAACATTTATTGCTGTCTGTATTTTTAATGAAGGCTTCATTCCTATTTTAAAAATGATGACACTTATGGGAATTACAATTGGTCCAGAAGCTCATTCATTTGCCGTGAAACGAGACAACGCCCGGATTGACCGCTCCGAGATACGAGCATCCAACGCATCAAAGGAGGCCAGAACTGCTCGATTGGAAGAGAGAAACGCAGAAAATAGTTTTTTTGAAGTCGAGGAAGGTCCGATGTATGCAGCAGGAATGGCGGATTAAATAAATGTAAGTCTAAAATATCATTTCATGACTTAGACTATGAAAAACTTGACGCGAAAGTTTAAACGCGTTTATCTCGAAACTGTCTTTTTCAAAACGATACCCACGATTTCTCAAGTTCTACTGGACCGATTTACTTGAAATTTTTTGAGAGTCTTCTTTATAGTCTTCTCTATGTCCGGAACTACGCTCATTCCCAAATTTGAAGTTTTAGTATTTTTAAAAAATTCGAAAAGTAAAAAAAAAAAAGGAAAAAATTGTTTTTTTTTTCAATCAGTCGCCATTTTGTAAAAATTTTTTTTTTACTTTTCCGTAGTTCCGGATATTGCGACATTACTCTAGATTAATAATCTTTTTTTTTTCAGATTGCTAGAAGGGTTGGAATCGTGGGTATGGCCACGCGCCAATTTTTTGAGACGCCCCACTTCATCAGCTGCTAATTTTTTGAATTTTAACTTTTTGTACTTTTTTTTTTCTGTATTCTCGTAATATTAATAAACAACTGATGAAATTGACACTCCAAAAAAAAATGTATAGTAAAAATATTGATTGCTTTTTTTTTACGTCACTTCAAAAATTACCTGAAATTCATGCCTCTAGACCAGAATACCCCCTTAACTATCGTAAAGGTTGGAAATTAATATTATTAATAATGAAATACTATTAAAAAAAGACACTGTTATGAAAGAAATGTTAATTCGATATGACCTGCGAACTCGACACAAACTGTTCCTCTTCACTAACAATAAGACGATACTCTTCGTTCCGTCTACATAATGCAAAGCAAAAAACGCTTTGTAATCGATTTTCTGATATCGTAGCACTCAACGAATATTGCTTCCTTCGAAACTGCCTACACGGATCCTGTTTTTCAGAATATACTGAACTAGCTTTCAATGGGTGCTTAGCGCAATTTTCCTAAATATACACTGCTCCACAAAAATTGTAAATTCACCCCCATTTTTCGATGTTTTGCTCTTACCGTTTGGGTTATTTTATTATTTTTTTTATCTACTATTTTTTTATTCGTCGTGTTTACGAGGATTTCGTACCACTGAGGAACTGAAAAGGGCGATTTTATACGAGTGGGGCCAGTTAGATGACAATTTGATAAACTGTCTTGTGCAATCGATGGACACTCAGTTTTTTCAAGAGATTCGATGCGAAGGAGCTAATAATATGATTTTGAAAATTTTTGCTACGTTGCTTTAAAGGATGTTTTAATTTTGTTTGTTTTTCATACATATCCAGATTTTGCGACCATTTCCATACTAATTGTAAATTTTGCCTTGGATCTACTTATTATCTTCAAAATTGAGTAATCTAGCTAAAAAAAAAAATTCAAAAAACGCAAGCGGCATGGGCAAAATAACGAAAAATGGAGACGGCTTTACAATTTTGTGGAGCAGTGTATATTTAGAGCACGAAGACGCATCAGTAAATTTGAGATTATACTTACAAACGATCTTTTTGGAAATAAGCTACATACATGGTATTTTTTTTTTTCAAAATTACGTTTTTGTAAACAAATCTTTGTATATGTTTGATAATAGTATTATTTTATTACGCTTACGAGACAAATGTTAATTAGCGTTGTCTGGTTTACACCATGTTTTTCTCCAAACTTTGTGTCTGCCATCTTTATCCTGGAGTGGGTACTGAAACCTTCGGCGTAGAAACAACGTGTTTCTACAGACAAAAAGTTTGGAGAAAAACTAAGCACTAAACGAAGCACTAAAATTAAAAAAATTGAATGCCAACGGTTAAACATGGAGCCGGCTCAGTTATGGCTTGGGGGTCTATGGCGGCGGATGGAATTGGAAAACTACATTTTATTGACCAAATTATGACAAAATACATCTATCCGGATATATAAAAAAACAAGTTTTGTGTCAAGTATTGAGAAGTTAAGGTTGGCAAATGACTATGTTTTCCAACAGGATAACGATCCGAAGCATAATTCGGGTATAGTAAAACAATGGTTACTATATCATGTCAAGAAACAACTCCATTCACCGCCACAAAGTCCAGACCTAAACGTTATCGAACATTTATGGGACGAGTTAAAGAGAAGAATTAGACACCGACATGCTTCCAATCGAAACGGATTGGAAGCATGGATTGGAATGGGACAATATCCAGCAACCTTAACAGAAAAGTTAGTTTCGTCGATGCCAGAGCACGCCTTCAAGCAGTTACAGAAGCAAATGGAGGGCCTACACGTTATTAATGAGTGCTGTTAAATAGGTATGTAGACTTTTGTTGAAGGTATTAATCAAGCTTTTGAGTATAAATTATAATATTTCATAAACAATATGCATTTTTGTTATCCTTTTGGTACTAACTATTTTCATTTATTGTTCTTTGCATTTAATAATAATAAACAACAGAGTAGAATTTGTCTTTTTTATTTTTCGCAGTTTTATAGTCTTGTATGTAGACTTTTGTGACTAAGTGTATATAAAATACAGGGTGTTCTAGACCTCCTGGGAGCGTGAAGTTCGGATTAAAGTAACGTATATGTATATGTTATACGTTCATGTCACATTCGCCCTTAAAACGCCGGGTGATAAATAAAGTTTTTTTTTAAACTTATATTGTTTATATTGCTTGATGTAATTTAATAAAATTTGGCTTATAGCACAAGTGTTATTTCGAAAAGTGTTATATTTTGGCCCGCCTTTGCAGTGCTGAGGATTGCCCACATGATCTGGAACACCTTGTATATAGGTACATGTGATTTTTCAAGTCGTTGTTTCATTCGTTTATCATCTAAACAGACGCAAAAACAATGCGCCTAATCTTAATATTTACGAAACATATATCATTATTATGTAACTTTATGGCATATGTACATAACAAAAAATGCACGTATGATAAGCACGAGACGAGAATCCATTAATTATTCATACTAATCATAATGAAATATGATGTGACCTTCGGATACTTTCGAAAACATCCATGTTTTCGAAACGTATATTTGAATTCTTTGTTTTTTACACAAATTCTGCTGAAGTTTAACATTGACCCAATCATTGTGTTTACCAAACACATTACATGTTTGGTTATTTTTAACAGGAACAAAAAAACATGAAAAGGTAAAGTTCAACAAATACGTCCAACAATGTTAATCGTCTAAAGATGATTGCATCTAAAATGATCCATATCCAGATACAGGGTGAAATTATGAATTGTATCCTTGTAATGACCAATAACGATTCATGACGTTTCACATTTAAGGATGATTTTATTGTTCTGAAAAACTGTATTATTTCAAAAATTAAAATTTATTACATCGAATATCGAATACTACACGACTTTATTTAAACCATGCACTGCCGAATAAATGCATTCAGTTGAATAGGTACTTAAATCATGCACTACTATTCATGATGACAATAAACAACTACAATATTTTTTACATATTTGTGTTTTCTTCATTATAATAATGAAATATTCGTTATAACGATAACTAAACAGAATGAACATAATTTATTAATAATATGAACATTTTTTTCAGTGTAATAAAACTTGACTAACAAAAACTTTAATACAAAAATATTTATTAAATATGTATAACGCTCTTAATGTAAAAACAAATATTAAATTCATAATCATAAAATACGAGTATTTATTTGGTAGTTAAATAATAATTGATGGGTTTCTAATGAATCATTAATAATTTATTCGACTTTTTCGTAGATTATTAGACACATAGCGAATGTGAGTGGAAGTGAGACACGTTTTTTCCTTTTTGATACCGTGTGTGTAAAGCCGACATGAAAAAGGACAAACAGAAGTGAGACGACAGAGAAGAAGTAACCGCACACGTATCGAAGGTTGTGAGAGAATAAGACCGGCCCTCTCACCACCTGTGCTTGTGGTTAGAACGAGAGGTGTAGCATTTGTCCTTTTTCACAACCGGCCGATGTCGGCTTTACACAAACTGTATACATATGTATGTATGCATTAAAGGCCTGCACGAGTATTCCATTCCTCATTACTAATCGCAGATACTAAAATCGTCAAAATGGATTCTTCTTCAATAAATTTGAAAATATTTTTTTTGGTTGACACAGCCTTATTTTCGAAGAAAATGTTTATTTCTTCATTTAATTTTCAGTTTACATATTTCCAAATTTAGAACATACCTCATGATGATGGTGGTTTATTTATATATATTTCCTAAGTAATTAATAATGTTGTCGACTACTGATTGTAACGATACCACGATACCGCTAATAAACCTGCCAAACGCCCCCCCATAAAAAATTTTTAAGTTTTTTTTTTCCCAAATGAGTTTTTCGCATGATTCCGGAGTTATTCGAGCAGGTCTCTGGTGTGTATGTACATATGTACATATATAGTTGTATATCCAGAATAATGCAAATAAAAGTAACATAACGCACTAAAACATTATTCATTAATCGAAATTAAATTAGTTACACGGGGTGTAATTTACAATAAAACTTCAAAATTAAAAATGTAAAAAAATTCAAAAATAAAAAATATTTAAAATTAATTCAAAAAATTAATCGTTAAAAAATCTTACATGTTGCATATTTAAAAGTTAAAGAATCTTACATGTTGCTTATATGTTGCATATTATAGTCAGTACCATTCCAGAAGTGTTGCATCGTTTTCGAGGAACAGTTGGGATTTCAAGATAATTGTCTTTTATTCAGAAGAACAATTTGAAATTTAAATTCAATGTGCATGTCTAGAGAACTGTTTACATTAAAATTGATATTGAACTTACACCTGATAAAATCATACAAATCCCAATAAGGGAATTTCAGTAGTGACTTATCTTGGTTTTTGTGTTGTGGTTGGAACAAACCGAGATTCCAAGAACGGTAATTGCAAATGATTGTCGCAATCGTCAGCTCGTTGTGTGAACTCGAAATAGACAAGTCAAGATTATGAAACCGTATCTCTTTTATTTATATTACGCTCCTTCAATCTGCATTATTTGACGACGGAGCTGATAAATGAATATTAAAAACAAAAAGAACCTCGTGATAGATGTCAATAAAACAATACCAATTTTTCTGTTTCAAGAATATCGTGTAATCGATATTGGAATTTATGCTGTACATTGGACATGAAAAAGGACAAATAGAAGTGAAACGACAGATACATACTATGCTAGTCGTTAGAAAAATAAGTGAAGAGTTTGTCCTTTTTTACAACCGGCTAATGTCTGATGAGTCTTTGCTTTGAACGTTCTTTTTAAAAAGATCTTTGAATACAAGGGCGTAGCCAAGGGGAGGGGGATGGCGATCGCCCCCCCCAAATGGTCTAGTATAAACCAAAATAGTCGGGGGATTGCGCTTGCCGTTGCCTCCAGCCGACATTGGACCGCCCCCCCCCCGAGGGAAAAATACTGGCTACGCCCTTGTTTGAATAGGAGTAAAATTCATATAAATCTTATTACTGAGAAATTCAAACAACATGATTAGGGTCCGGAAAGTGTGCTACAACACATCGTTAAGCTTTTAAAAGCCTTGCAAATTATGTAAGCGTGTATTTCTTGCCCGTGCATATGTACGACACTGATCGCTCCTCGTAACGCACTAGGACTATCCTGTAGCGGGTTCGAGGGAAGGCTCTAGTAATTTATCCATGTAGAAAGCGTTCCGTTGTCGAAATTTTGTATTATAAATTAGCTAGATGCGAGCGGACGAACGTCTTTTTGGTCATATGTCCTTCCGTCAGTTACATGACGGATTACGACTCCGACCCTGCGTTGCCTTTAGCAGACTTTCCGGAGCCTGTTAATGGTGAAGAGTTCCAAGTAAGCACACTGTTTCCTTTATTTTTATACTTCGTTATATTATTACGTTACACCGATATTAAATACTTCGACTTATTTAACACATGGTCCAAATTCAGTTTAGAACAAATTGTAAATTCAGCGAATATTTTGCATATATTTAAATAACTACCTATTTACATCTTCGTAAAACATTTATGAGGAAAAAAGCGTTCCGCACTTGAAGTCATCATAAAAAAACCGTACTTCTAACATAATGTACCCAATTACTATTGAACTAACAACAACTTTATTGCAGCTTATGTAACAAAACCACAAATACCCAAATAAAGCGAAAAACACAAAACACTGTGAGAAACCTTCACACTTCGAAATGACTTCGCAAATCTGCCGTTGAATCAATAACCGCCTGCTATCTCTCTACCGCACCCGTTTTTGCAGCTGAAATCGGTAACCGGTGATCACGAACAAAAATAAATGGCATAAACGAGATACATTTATACATACGAACATCCAATAAATAATTAATTTGAACAAAGTAGACACGATCTGCGTTCTGCGCAATTTTGTAAAAAAACGTACATACGAGGTGTGTAAATTAAGTAATAAGATTGAAATTGATTGAGGACTGATTTTTTTAATTCTCTTTATTCGAATAGAATTACAATTCAGTATTGTGTCCTTCAAAAATAACTTCCTTGGGAAGCCACACAGCGCCGGAGACGGTTCTTCCGTTTCTCATAGCAGTGCTGGAACTCATATACTGGAATAGCCTTCAACTGGTCGGTTACAGCCGTTTGAATGTTTTCTATGGTCCCAAAAAGTGATTCATTTTACCATGACGTGACCATAGACGGTAATTTATTTTTTTAATTTGGAGAAGGGAAAAAAGTCACAAGGACTCAAGTCAGGTGAATAAGGAGGCTGAGGATCCACAGGAATGTTTTTACTGGCTAAAAACTCGTTTACCGAAATGGCTGTGTAACAAGACGCATTGTGGTGATGCAACAACCAGTTGTTTTTGATGTTTGGTCTCACACACATGACCCTTTATCTAAGTTTCTCAAGAACCTCTCTGTAAAAGAGTTGATTTACTGTTTGGCCTGTAGGCACAAATTCTTTCTGGACAATTCCTGGCTATCAAAAAAGCAAGTATGCATTTGATATTCGACTTGTTCATTCTTGTTTTTTGGGTCTTGGAGAGCTTGAACTGTGCCATTCCATGCTTTGGCGCTTGGTGTCTGGGTCGTACTCAAACACCCAAAAGTTTCATCACCAATAATGACACGTTCCATAAAATGGGGATCATTTTCAAACGATTCCAAAAAGTCAAGACACCTTTCTCTCCTAATGTCCTTTTGTTCCTGTGAAAGGTTTTTTGGAACCATTTTTCCGCAGATTTTTCTCATCCCCAGTTCGTTAGTCAAAATCTGATGAACAATAGTGTGAATCAAATTTAACACTTTCCCGATCATCCCGGCATCTGAACGCACATGATCCCGTATTCTATCAACATTTTCATCAGTTCTTGAAGATGAAGACCTTCCGCTGCGTGGTTCATCTTCAGTCGACTGTCTTCCTTCTGAAAAATGCCTTAAACTACTGAAAAACCAAGTCTGAAGCAAAACCTCTCATGTCACTCATTTTTAAAATGCACTAGAAAAAAAAACGGTTTACGAAAATTGTCACAAAGAACAAACAAATGACTAACAAGTTCAAACTTGTACTGAAGCTGCATTACATGTTAACCTACCGCCCTTCCAAGTCCCATCTCCGCCGCGTTGCTAGATCAGGCGCTACGTTGCCAGTCTCATTACATAATTTACACACCTCGTACGTAGATTGTCTGTTAAATATACTGGAGCTCTCAAATAATGTACACACGTAGGATATCTAAATTGTCACATCACATGATTGAAATTTTGTCACTTCTATCACCATAAAGGTAAAATGTGTCACCAACGCCAGTTTCAGGAAACTGGTCCTAAATGAAGGTCACAAAACCTTTCAGCGTCATTTTCTCTTAGACTTTAGGATATAAAAGATTGTCAAAGCCTAACCTCAAAATTGTACAGCACTATATCTAAATGTATTTTTTTTGACATCAAAGATACCGCTAAAATAAGATAAATGTAAAAACTATTTATGTCAAAATGTTAATAAAGTGTAAAATATTTTTGTCCATAACCGAAAGAATGTTGTCTGTTTGTAGGAGAAATAAATATAAATTGTACCCTGGATCATTTCATATCAAGGCAATTACAGTACAATTATATAAATATTAATTTTGAATCCTGTATTAATTTTGGCTGATTGGTGCTTGAAGAAAAGTGATGATGAATATAGATACAAATTGTTTGAACTAAATTTTTTTCTTGTACGAGATTACGAAAGTAGTTAACAAATAATTTTACACACAAAAGGCATCTCCGCATACGTGTTCTTTGTCTTATCTTAATGTTATTTTAATGATAATAATAATTGATGAATGAGGAGAAATAAGTACCCGTGCAGAAAAAACTATCAATTTGAACAATGCGTTTAGAGAACGAAGTATGAAATAATGAAGAAGAGGTATGGAAGAATGTTTTTAAAAATATAAATTGACTTGAATTTGATCATCAAATAATTATATATAGACATCCAAAAAAAAAAAACGTCATCAACTCTTGGCTATGAACGAGTGAGATGGAAATAGCGGTCATGTCTAAGCTTTTCGGTTATGTCAAACTTTTGACAAGTGACTGTCACAATTTGTAAAATAAACAATGACTGTCAAATGATGTGACAGTCTTGACAAGTAAATAATGTTATAAATTCGATTAAGGATAGAAATACCTCATTTTTTTCTCGGCCAACTTTGATGACGTTTTTTTTGGATGGCTCTATAATTTCAGTAAGTTTTTATTCAACTAAACGTAGCTACATATGTACGTTACCTACAAATACACTGTTACCTACAAGTGGAACGCCCCTGTTATATCACTCTTCAAAGTATGCTTGTGGTTAATTAATTTATGATATTTATTGTGGTTACAGTTTATCAAGGAATTTATTTTACTAAAGATGAATAACGAAATGTATTCCGACAGCATTTGATTAGCCAACGTTCCCATTGAAGCTGGAATATAAACAGTATGCAAATAGCACATTTACTTTTCTTTTGTCTTCGTAAATAGTAATTTTTCGTAGACATTACTGTGTTTCTAAATAGTTCTCTGAGTGTTCTCTCGAAATAAGCTTTTCGGTCGGCAGCTCGATCTAGTAAAGCTATAATTGTTTGTAACGACGCCTAGGTCGTGTTTTTTTTTTTTACTAAAATCTGTCTTTGCATGGGTCTTACGCTTGTCACGAGGTTGATTGATTATTTTCGTTTGTTCGCCTACGCACTTTACAACGTGAAATAGGATCCGGTCTTAAAAAAATATATTTTATTATCGTTATCATAGTTAGTTCGTTGGCTCTATGTGATTTTTTTAGTATTCACGAAATTTAGGTCTCACTTAAAATTGATCCAAATCTCAAAAATCTTTTTTTTTTTTTTTTTTTTTCTCCCCCTTTTTTTTTAAAATTCCCCCCCCCCCCCCCCTCTCTCCCCCCCCCCCCCCCCCCCCCCCCCCCCCACTCCTCCCTTTTTTTTGCGGGGCCCCCGCCCCCCTACAAAAGAAATCAGGCTTCAATTCTTTTTAATAGATGATTCTCTGTTTACACGGTTAATCGAGAAGATAATTACTAGTTCCTTAATGACACACGGTTAATGAGTTATAAAATTTTTTAAAATAATGACTAATTTTAGTCATTAATTAATTTTAATTTCTCCTATAATAATACTCTTATAATGTTTCCCAACATACGAGAACTTTTTTTATACAATTTGTTTTTGAAAATGTTAATTCTCGTAATAATTTTTTAATAACATTTGTAATAATCTCATTTAACCATGCATTTTCAAGATGTTTAGGGATGATAAACTACTCATTTAAAATGATGGCTAAATACTACAATTATTTTGAAATCTTATGTATGTATATTATCTATACAATTCTACAAACAATTCTAATAACAATTAGATAAAGTATTACCTAATAATGCAGTTGTTAAGTCTTATTTCATAATTATATTTTTTGACAAATTAGTTTTCCAAGAGAATATAAAAGAGAGAACATAAGTCAACTAATTAGTTCGACACCGATGGTTATAAAAAAGAACGCGATTTCAAAATCGTTGACAGACATAGACGGCTAGGTAATACATTTCGTCTGGACGTAGGTATATCAATCTAGACCTACTATGTATTTTCTAGAAATAGCATATTTTAAAATAAATGCACCGTTAAAAATAAATTCAACCGCAAAGGGGTTTGTCATTGAACCGTAGCAATAAATTAAACTTTCGTACATGGAGACTGATTTATGGTATTTTTTGCAATAGATTGCGAAAAAAATTAATGTAGATAAAGCTATCAGGCAACGGACGAACTTGACTATTTACCAAAGATAGTTGATTTGAGATAAGTAGAAATAGATTTATAATGATTTCTATTTCCGTATATGGAACCACAATATTATTTATAATCTTTCACATCCAAGAAGGCTAATGTAATGTTTACCGTGTTTAACTGTTCGTGTTTTTGTTACTTAATGATGAAATAATGAGATGAATAATGAGATAAATCATCCACATGATCAGAGTATATTCGCAGTATGTACTTTAACAGCGGCAGTGGGTTACAAATCAGTTGATAGTTGATAGTTAATGTGCCTGAATTTGAACTAACGATATAAGATTTATTATTCCTAACAATAAAACAGATGTTGGTATTCCTAAATGTTTAAAACATATTTCCACGTAATTTACCGTGGAAGGACAATATATCATCCGGACGTAGTCAGCACTTGATTCCGAATATCTTCCCTGTGTCGCGTGATTTGTGATGACTCATTTCATTATTTTTTGGTTTGACTGTAAGATCTGGCAAAGCTTGTATTACAACTCGGATCTGCGAATAGATACAGTAACCATCAATAATGACCAGTGTATGTTAACTGCCTGATTGGTTGTTTTGCTAAACAAAGTTTACATACAAAGTCTTGTTTTACATCATGATTAAATAAGTGGCAGTTGACATAATTCGAATAAAAGTACATATTGCACTGTATAGCCGTGATGCTAACGTAATTACTATATCTGTTCACCGGTCCTAGCATAGCATGACATATGCCTTTAAACTCACACTTAACATATGTAGTATGCAAAAACAAGTTTCAAAGATAAAGTGTTTTTATTATTATTGTTTTGTTGTTATAGGCACAGTTCAATTATTGTAGACTCTTTTTAGTTTTGAATATTTTTTTTATTGTACCTAATATTTCTTTGATGAACACAGTTTAATTTGTCACCTTAGGCATTTTTCCAGAAAACTGTGAAATTTAAAAAAGCGAATTAAGTAGATACGTAAGTATTTTTAGTTCTAGTTGCGATGCCAACTTATTGTGTTTTTCCAGTTTTTCTCTCATTGAAATATTTGAATATTCCACTTTCTAGAAATTCTTTAGTTTCAAGGACCCAGAAATTATCAACAGTAGTTTTTAGCTAGTGGAATTTTCGAAACTATTTGTAATATTTATAATAAAAGAAACTAAAAAAAAGTTCCAGTTAGGTCCCCGATCAATTTAAACATTAAGATTGTTTACAGTAGTATTATTTGGTATAGTGCATCAACAGTAAAAATAGTATTATCTTTTGAGTTATTCGGGTATCTGTAGGTATAAAAACCCATTCGATCGCCTGGCATGCCATTTATTCGACATATTATTAATTCGATATTACTCAACAAGCAATCTTTCAAGGACATTAGAGTCCTAGTAATTAACACGGTATCTGGAGGATGCGACGGTACTGGCAGAGTGGATCAAAATTACTGTAGTGGCAGTTCTGTAACGGTCCAATGTAAAGATGTGCGGTAAATACAAACAATTTTGGTAGCTCGCGATTCAGTCCAGCTACTGACGAAAATTCTACATAAATTATTTGAAAAGTTGAGCGTAAAATATTGCAGCAATTATTAAAACACGTCTACTTCTATTTGTGCCCGACACAAATGTAGGTGTATTAATAACTAAAATACAAGCGTTTGCTCTTTGAACATACGTTTTACATAATATAATAAACGTATACAGGGTGTTTGTCTTTTATTGTTTATTTTTATTGTTTTTATATTATTTTCTGTTCTGTGTTCCGTTTTGTGTTTATTGTTGTCAGTAAATTTTGTAAATAATATTGTCAAAGCTTACTTGCTTGTTTTAAATGTCTCTTTTTATGAGCTTTTTGAACTGTTTTTTTTTTCTTGAAATCCGAAGGATATTGATATGGACAACTTTATATCAGTTGAAAGGTAATTTAATTTTGATTTTAAGTTAATGTGGTTAATTCTATTTAAAAAAAAGTTAATGCTATTGGAATATTGACAAGTTTGACATACTGTATTTGCGACACAGAATAACGTTCAACATTTTGCAACAATGAACTTGAGATAATAATTCATGACGAATCAAACTGTTGAATATCTCCAGAACGGTGGGTTTTAGGTACCATGTATTATTAATAAAGTTGACCTAATTTAGTGGGGTATCCAAAATGTACAAATACATATACAGGACGTTCCATTTAAAATAACGAAGTAGTGTAGCGATTACAGGAAATGGAGCACCCCGTGTGATTAGAAATATTTTATAAATATGCATTATTTTTAACTTTTATGTGAAAAATGTTTTTCCTTAGTTTGCAATACCTAATAGAGTTTTGGAAGAAATTTAGATGAAGCACCATGTATAAATGTAAAACCCATGTATACAGTAAAAATGATTTGAATAAAAATGTAAACGTTGTAAGATATCTCCAATGTCTAAATTCACTTGGTTGTTGAAAACGGCACGCAATCGGTGCAATCGTTGCGTTAGGCCATTTTTTTGAAAATTTCTCCCCTATACACAGGGGGGGAGGGGGGTGGTTCCCGGGAAAACCCTTTTTTCGCCCCCTATAAATTGTGGTAAAAAACCAAGCTAAGGAGTGACTACTTCCTCATTGGGTTTTTCTGCATCACAAAATAGTCATATTGGAGAACAGTGATTCTGTGGCACACGGTTTGAATTCTATTATGGAGTAATTTTATATTACTGATTATGAATATTATATTAAATTTGCCAAAATGGCTCTAGTGACTGCTCCAGGCAGTTATTATGTTATATTACGTCATTAGTAGAAGTTACTTTATCAGATTTCCGTCTTCTGTTGGTTTAAGTATTTAAAAATGTTTTTTAATCTTTTATTTTGACTAGTACTTTAACATTAACATTTTATGTTAATGGCAGAAGTCTTACGAACTTTACGATATATAAAAAAGTTCAACCAGGCGTTAGATTGGATGTGATACATATTTGTTATCATCAAATTTATAAGCTTACAAATGTGAGGACCATACACAATTCATACCATCAATTTTTCCATATTCAGCTCAGGAAGAGCCAGACAAATATAGTTGATTGAACGTATAATTAACTGAATGTATAATTAACTAATAATTAACTGAACCAATCGCCATTCTTATTCAAAGTCTTTAGAATCTGTAGAATCTTTAGAATTTAGAAGTCTTCATTCATTTAGAATCTGCTTTGATAAACTTAAATCCAAGCTTTATATGGGAAGGTGGAAGCATGTTTTTTCTTTGTATATCAATGAGTCGTAAATGCTGTTAGCAGTTCTTACAATCATATCGTCGGTTTGAGGGTAAAACTCGTTGCTAAACCGGTAAAACTAAAGCCGGCTAAACAGCGCGGCGGCCCACAAAGTTTTCACATATCTCAATGTAAATAACAGGGTAAGTTTAACCCATCTCTCTAAATTGCAGCAGTTTATTGTTTTCATGAATTTTGTTTTTGCACATACAAGTAGCAAGTAGTATACTACCCGCAGCATAGATAAAGTATATATATTTGGACTTTTGTTCCCTTACAAATGTTTAAAATTATGTGTTAGTTAAGAATAGTTTCTTACAATTTTCTTAAGCATAAAGAACTTTTGAAAGTTAAAAATTCTTTAAATAAGGGTTTTTTTCTATAACACGTATTGTACATTGGTGCTCTTCCTTAAGATTTATTACTTAACTACTTGTAAGATTACAGGATACTGCATCTCTTACAACCCCCGCCACTGTTAAACTACAACTAACACTGAACTGTGTTTTCTTGCCACCAATTACGTATATGCTAGTGACTCATTTCAATGTGTGTTTACTGTAGTATTTTCTTTATCGAGGAAGTAAAAAAAATGTACATAATCTCACCGTGAATTAAGAAATTAAGCAAACGATAGCACATTTCTCGTAATCCGCCTCGTTAGTTAAATATTTCCATTACCTTTTAGCTATTACTTTTTTTGGCAAAGCGTCTTTTGTGTATTTACATGAGTAAGCTGGATTAACGCGTTAGTTGTATCCCAGACGTATCTAGGTTAAAAGTAAAAAAAATTCAGCGTTGAACTGGCGCATTTACGTTTTAAATTTAAGATAGGTAAAAATAAACAACGTGCTAGAGTTTACGAGAGAATATCACCTATTATTAGTGCGAAACGTTTTAGTCCGCAATGCTTTCGTTTAGCGAATGAATGGGAATGATAAAAGTAATAAAACATATGCAAAATAGTATAAATCCAAAGGAAATTTAAAACTGATATGATGGTGTGTCATAAACAGAATATCAGATTGTGATTTCACGTCGTGAATGACCGCTTGACTTCGGGTCGTATCGCGGCCGAGGGTTTTTGTCTGTTGTGCCCGCAGGTAGTTGTAGCCGTTCCTCTCGAATATATGCACATGTTTTATTGGTTTAATATATGAAGGTACATTCTTTTTATTTTAAATTAAAACTAGCGATGCCTATGGAAGTGAATTAAAATTTGTTACCCCAATCCAGTGGGGGCCGGTGGAATTTTCATATTTTCATAAGGAAGCATGGAACACTAACGCCAGATTTTAGGGAATTATTACTAGACTCACGTGGAAGACTAGAATAGCAAAAAAAATCAAATGGGACTTGCGAAAAAAAATTTCAGAAAATGTTTGGGCCCCCAGAAAATCTTGGAACCTGGAAGGAAATATTTTTTTCTAATCGCCATGTGAATGTACGAACTCTTTATTGTTGCAAAACTTGTATAAAGTTTTTGCAAAATGTTCAGTTTCCTTAAAGCTATTACAAAATCTCAGAAACGAAATGCTGGTATGAAATAAAAATTCATTTTTCCTTAACTTTAACATATTTCCAAATTTCAAATTGCGAAAAAGACTGTATTTACTTGGCGATTTCAAATAAATATGTTTCGCAAATATTTTGCAACCAATTTCCAAGATTTTGTTGGGGTACTGCAGATTTAAAAAAAATGGTTTTCTAGTAATAACCCTTTAAAATCTAGTGCGAGTTCCACTATCGAAACATATGTAAATGTTATTAAAAAAACAAAAAAAAAGCATAATGAAATATACCAGGTGTCCCATTTTAAAACATCCTAACTCTGTAGAAAAACCTCCAATCCAAAAATGACTATCAAAAGCTGTTTAGTTTGAAGGGGGTCATCTGACCATGTGATCCAGTACCTTATCCGGCATCCTGATACGGCCCTGAGGCATCCATTTTTTTAAAATGGGAACCCCCATTTTTCAGTGCAGAATCTGATTCTACGGGAAAAAAAATACGTCCAAAATAGGTTTTTAAAAAAGTAGTTTTCCTGACATCTGGGCTTCATCCGAGCTCCTTGCGAATGCTTATCCATATTTTCTTCAAATAATTTTTCAAATATTTGTGGCTTCCATCACCTGGAATTTACGAGATATTCGGCATTTTTAAGGGCCCTGATGAGGCTCGGATGTCAGGAAAATAAACCTATTTTGGACATATTTTTTCCCGTAGAATCAGATTTTGCAATGAAAATTGGGGTTTCCCGTTAGAAAAAAAGTGGGTACCTCAGGGCCGTATCAGTATATAAGATGCTGTTTTTTTGGATTGGCGGATGGAGTTATTCACATTGATGTTTTAAAATGGGGCACCTGGTATAAAAGCCATTTTCAACACAACTTATATCAAATTTGTCTGTCACATTTAATTTTTGTTGTATTTACAGCTGCTTTGAGAAATTTTAAATAAGAGAGTAAATGATTGCAGATGATCCAAATAACGTTAAAGATGTTCTACAACGACATACATACATGTGTATGTATATGAGGTCGGGATGAAAGTTTGTCACCAATAAAACGTGTATGGAATTAATTTATTTCATTCGATTAATGCCCGGCAGAGTTAAGAATAGGTATTCTAATAATCGTGGTTGTTACAGAATTCAATAATAACCGTTTCAATTACACGTTGCCGTTTATTTAAACGGTAGCTCAGTGATAATATATTATTTTAATGCCTCCTTACTCAGAATGACTGCAAAGTAAATTTATAGAAACATCTAAAAATGCAACGTTCCTATATATTTCTCAGTTCTAGTTGGACTTGAGACTCCAAGACTTCAGACTCCACACTTGGAGGCCTCGAACCATTTGCAGCAACAGTGAAAACCCGAAAAGCGTATATCTTTCCGTTCAAAAGTTATTGGGTGTATTCTACCTTCGTATACATCCGGTATTCTCTAAAACAATCCATACTCCAGCCCTGTAGCTCATCACTTTCTCGCCGAAATTACAAAAATTTTTAGGAAAACCCCCCCCCTAAAAAAACCCCAATTTTTTTTACCCCCCCCCTTCCCAAAGAGGGACCCCAATTTAAAAAAAATTTTGTGGGGTGGTTTTTTTTTCCCCGGGAAGTTTTCCCCAAAATTACCTTTTTAAAAACATACATTAGAAATGGAATTTTCTGTTCAAAAATATGTGTAACAAATTTTAAGTTTACATTTGGATCACAATAGGAGTGATGTTCTCACAGGGATTTACTTGAATGTAACGCCATTTTACTTTTAACAAAAAAAAAAGGACTTAGTTTAACATACAGGGTTTGTCCGGAAAGTAATATCAGTGAATTTTTTTTCCGAGACTGTACGCGCCAGCCCGCGCTTTACGTGCTGGGATTGTGGTGGGGGGATCTGGCAACAAGATCCAACAAGCGTCAGTTGGCTACCGGTCGTTGTAGCGGTCGCATCACTCGTTCTTTGAGAGTCGTTACAGTGACCCGGTGCAAGAAAAAATGCAACGTTCGCTTGAGCAACGGATGGCGATCAAGTTTTGTGTGAAACTGGAGAAGAGTGCTGCGGAAACCATTTCAATGTTGAAAAAGGCTTTCGGCGTCGATTGTCTTTCGGACAGGCAAATGTTCCGGTGGCACAAGGCCTTCGCAGAAGGTTCGGGAAGATGTCAACGACGAGAACCGCGCTGGACGGCCATCAACCTCCAGTTCCGACGACAATGTGAAAAGTGTGCGTGACTTGTTGAACACTGACCGTCGTCTAAGTGTCCGTTTAATTTCCGAAACATTAGACATTATGAAAACCATTGTTCACGAAATTGTGTCGGAGTCTTTAAGAATGAGGAAGGTGTGCGCGAAGCTCGTGCCAAAAGTGCTAACGGACGATCAAAAAACGAGGCGCGTCGAAACCTGCCAAGAACTTTTGGACAACTGCGAAGACAACCCCCGCCCCCCGTTTTTTCTGTTTCCGCGCCTCAAAACCCCAATGAAAGGACAGTATTTTGGGTCGGTGAAAAACATTCAGAAGGCTTGCACCGACGCTTTAAAGGCGATTCCGGAAAACGACTACCGTGCGGCTTTTGATGCGTGGAAGACCCGCTGGAACCGATATATCGATGCAGGAGGAATGTAATTTGAAAGTTTCTAAAGATTTGTACACATAGAACCAATAAAAACCATTTTTCAAAGCTCACTGACATTACTTTCCGGACAAACCCTGTACATACATTGATTTGATACCGGCAAATGAATGCGAAATATTTAGTTTGGAAATATGCAGCACATATAATGTATGTAATTCGAAGTAATTCACAATTTAATTCGAAATATTTTGCATATACTTATTGTTTATCTATAATAGGTGTAAATATTATTACAAAAACATTCGAGGCTTCATTATCCTCTATTTTTTTTTCAGTGCGTTCTAAACCTATTTATTACAAAGTTGTGTGGTATTTTTTAACTGAAACTCTATCCTCTATCAATCAAACCATTTTATAATCACAATAATATTTGGTTTTGAGATTTGCCGAAACATAAATTGCCCGAAAATTACGAGGTTGCAAAATTGAACTGCACTCTGCAATATAACCGTGAAATATGTTTATAAATATCCATCTCGATGCCCCTCCCCTCTCGTTATTCTGCAGATTTTCATAGTTCTAAGCTCGGAAAAGGTTAAGGGATGACACCCCTTACGAAATTATGTCGTTAGTATACATTCATTGCCAGTTTTCGTTAAGTGCCTCCTTCAAAGAAATAACGCGGAAAATGCTACCGAACCGGAAAGAACTGTTATATAGAGATCGATACAAGAAACAGCCGAGCTAGTCGTATGGCTTAGTAAAGGTAAAGGACCCCGCACATGATCGGAAAAATCGAGAAAACTGTCGGTTTTCACTGAAAATTCGATTTTCCCATACATTTCCGTCTACCCGACCTAAATAGACCTAATTAAAAGGGTGTGATATCAAAAAACTTCAAACAAAACTTATATTCTTAAAGGGGTGCACCATCCTAGAGACCGAAAAATCAAGCAAATTTTGTTATTTTTTTTTTCAAAGAAACTAAACAAGATATCGACATTCGGTAAAAAAAAAAAACATTTATTTTACAGTGTATTGAAGTGTCTTTGTAATTTTTTTTTAGAGCTGTCAGAAACAAAATGGCGGCTTCTCAGTAGTTTTCCCAAGGCATCTTTTTTTTATGGCTCCATGGCCGGACCGATAACTCCTGTAAATTTAAAGATAGAGCGATGAGCCAGGAAAATTTCGACTTAGTATGATATCAGGCTCAACAGTACGTAGGTTTTTTTTTAAATTGATTTTTGCAGACATGGCGTGTCTTTGAAAGAAAAGTTCGAAAAAACGAACAAAAATCGCTCGAAAATTGTTAATAACAATTGACCTATGCAATATAACAAAAAAATTCTTCGTACTGTTGTGGGGAAAGTAGTTCTGAATATTCAGTTAAAATTTCAAGCCAATCGAATATAAATCGTTCGAGATATTGGTCCGACCGACTTGAAATTTCACGTTTCAAGAAAAACGCGTTTAACGTTCTAATCTGCAATATCTGCACCATACAATTGATCAAGGGCGTAGCCAGGGCGATGGCGATCGCCCCCCCCCCAAATGGAGAAGTAAAAACCAAAATAGTCGGGGGATTGCGCTTGGCGTTGCCTCCAATTACCATTTTTTTGCTTTTTTGTTTAATCTGCATTGGTCGCCCCCCCCCCCCCAAGAAAAATACTGGCTACGCCCTTGCAATTCATCTTTGATATTGACCTCCTTCTCCTGCTTTTCTTTTCTTAGTGATTGTGAATCGATCCTGGACTTTTTTTGCTTCATCAGACAAGGACATATGCTCCAACTCTCGATACCAACAACGGTACCTAGATTGCGTTCGCATAGAGCAGCGAAAAGGGATCGCGCTTGATTCAAATTTCGAGCCCTTAGGCCCCCCCCCCAATAAAAAAAAACTAAAATTAAGCATAACCCAAAGATGGCGTATATGAAAATAATGTTCTTGTCTACAACTAATTCAATAATTAACATTAGCATTAAGAATGACCTTCAATTGTCAATAACCGTAAACATAAAGATGAAATTATTTTATCTTTACGTTTAAAATTACGTTTTGCCAATTATACCAACCTTGTGCCTGCACTCTCGTGAAATGTGGGTTAAGGGTTACCCTAAATACACTAGTAACTAACACTAATTAATACTAAATTATTACAATATTAGTTAACAATTCGATATCCATCATTTCTTCTAATTCCAGTGTCATTTCTTATTTTTCACACAAAATGTTTAATTTAGTGGAATTGGCTAAACTGAACCCTCTATGCGGGAGTTTTAAAATACACACGATTTTACGCAGATCTGTTATGGACAAAACATAAAAATTACAGTTATGCTTATGGTTGTGGTGAACTCAATTGTGCAACAGAACTTACAGGTTTCTCCCATACATAAAACTTTTCCACGTAATTTTTACGATGTTAAGGGACATTTTAAGCAAAAAAATTCGATTTTTCGAAAGTGGCGGTGGTGGTGTACCCCCCTTAAGTAATATTTCCCACTATAACTAATATTTTGCCTGACGTTTCCACGATCTTTTGGTGAGGCTAAGTTTTTTTTGTTGATAAGTTTCTGCTTAGGTCTAGTATTAACCCCCCAAATATATAATGTGGGTCCCTTACGAAAATATAAGAATTTCAAGTTCCACCAGCCCCCACTGATTGCAACTTACCAACCATAAAATTTGTGATAAAAGTTGTGATAATATGGATCGGGATCAAACGTGGCTTTGTGCAACTGTGATGTGATTTTGGTTCCTATTTTGCTCAATAAATACGTACTTTGTATTTTGGGGCACTGGTAGTACATGCAGTGGGTTAAAGCGCCGTCTAAGTCCAGTCGCGATACACTACTGTGACCGCGTTGTTCAAGTCCCGGGCCAGGGTAGCGATGCCTTTTCACTTGTCTCGCCTTTCTCCGTCAGGGCTTGATATTTGCAACCACGATTGCTTTAGCTATTAGCACGAAAAATAGGAAAAAAAGAACAAAACAGTCAAAGGCGGTTGGTGAAGAGGCTCCAATTTTCAAACACCAATTTGATATCAGAGATACTGACGGAGTCAGAAGTCTGGTATAATTACCGGAGCATGGATAATCCATATAACTTCATCGCTATGTGGAATGTCGCTATAATTGACACCTTAATCTCTCGAGCAAGTTCCCGGAAACAGATGCTGCAAAGTTGAACAGGTCATCTTTCTATCTCTACGCTGGTTCCACAGTACTAGTTATAGACGCATCGATGTTTTCCAGAGTTGATGAAAAATCTAAAAGACTGGTTGACCCACTGGTTGTTAATTCTTCGACTACAGGAGTAAACTCATTAGTTAAAGTATTTGCAATGTCTGTTGTTGACGGGGATGAAGCCAATATCAAGGAATATTTCTGTTTCTGGTTCTGGTTCACAGTACTGGCTATAGACGCGTAGATGTTTTCCAGAGTTGAGGAAATATCTGAAAGACTGGTTGACCCACTGGTTGTTTTAATTCTTCGACTACAGCAGTAGACTCATTAGTTAAAGTATTTGCAATGTCTGTTGTTGACGGGGATGAAGCCAATATCAAGGAATTTTCTGTTTCTGGTTCTGGTTCACAGTACTGGCTATAGACGCGTAGATGTTTTCCAGAGTTGAGGAAATATCTGAAAGACTGGTTGACCCACTGGTTGTTTTAATTCTATAGCAGTCGTCTCAATAGTAAAAGTATTTGCGATATCCGTTCTTGATTGAGATGAAACCAATACCGTGGAATTTTCTATCTCTGGTACTACAGTACTGGTTATAGACGCATTGATGTTTTGCAGAGTTGAGAAAATAGCTGAGAGACTACGTCTGTACTCTTGTTATCTAAAATATTAAGTAACATTACTTGGTGTCAAAATTAAATTTCAGAAAACATCGAAGTAGAAATGTTCGAAACAGCAAAAATATTTATCGTATCAAACTGATGAACGGATACGTTTTCCTGTCCTTCCCCCCCCCCCCCTTCTCCCCTCCCCCCCCCCTTTTCCCGGGGGGGGCCCCCAACATGATGGTTTTCACGCATACTCGATCCGTAATGAGCGACGGCGCAAAACCGCAGTGCACAACTGGATCGTGTATGCCCGCCTTAACAACTACTACAATCTCTTCTCATTTATGAACGCCAAACGTTTCCTATGTATGGTGTGGGGGGATCCTGATACCGTAGCGTGGTAATTTCAAGTGTTTTATTTTGGGGAGGTCTTACGTATTATCTGACTAGACGCCGAAATTCCTTATTTTTCATTTGCCGAAGTCGTAACATCTGAAAAAACAAAACATATCGGAGTACAATGTATCTTAACCTAACTTAACCCTGTGTTTTGATATGTTGAGATCTTAACTTTGGACGTAAAAAAATGCTGTCTGCCGATCTCTTTGTCTGTTAACAGTGCTAACCGTCCTTTTGTCCAGATAATTCGCAACCGCTTAAAGATATTCATTAAAAATTATTGTCATCCAAAAAAAAAACGTCATCAAAGTTGGCTGAGTAAAAAAAGACGTATTTCTATTGTATCTTTTTATAACCTTATTTAACTGTCAAATCTGTCACAGTATATGACAGCCATTATTTATTTTACATTTTTGACATAACCGAACTTAATGCACAAACCTAATTCTGCTAATGATTGATTAACCTATTCAGTAATAACGATGCTGGTATGGATTTTTATACTAATGACATTTATTTCCATCTTTCGAGTTACACAATCCACAGAACAGGAGATTTTGAAGTTTGAAGAATCCCCAGATTTATACTGAAACTCCACTTCACAAAAAAAAAAATACTGTGGGCAGTTGTAAACAGAGAAATTGTTGATCCAATGTTTTTCGATGGAGCATAAACGCAGACGTAATAATATAACAGAGCGGTAGGTAAAACGATATCTTGTTTTCACATGACGAGAAGACATCCTAGTGCCAAAAAAATGTATATAAAATTCGATTTCCTCTTTTCAAAACGCCCTTGAAGACTTTATATATTAATAACAGACTAAAAGTTTTTTTTTAATAATTCGATATTTTTAATGACCACATAAATATGTATCTGCGAATGGCTGCCTAATTAGTTTGTAGAGCAAAACTGAGAATTCTGAGTTTTTAACCAATAACTTAGTATAGTAATAAATAAATTCATACATATACGCTAACCCCGTTGAAAAACCGTTAATTCAACGAATAGTTACACCGGTGCCACTGACACTATCCTAATCTCTCCAAATTTACTTTATGATACCGAGACTCAAACATCCTAAGACTATCTAAACAGACGGTGTACTGAAAAGCTTTTCGATATCGGAGTAATGTCAATAATCGAAGACGAATTTGATAAAGCAGGAAAAGATAATACGCGGAATAAATAGTAACGGCTTCTGTAGGGATTTAGATATCGCATTAAGGGCTTAAAATTTTGGAGCACTCTGTACAGATAGATAGATATCTCCGAAACCACATTCCGCAATACCAAGAAGCGTTACTACCAACATTTAATACTAGGTGTGTAGTTAGTTAACTGCTAATTTGTCTGTTAGACCCTTCTGGAGTGCGAAAAATCAAGGCATTCTTTGGGAATTCTTTTCTCCTCTACTAATAAAGCAATCAAAAATTCATTTTAGGACTTTATTAAGCACATAATGAGCTTAGATAGATATTTATTTTGTTCGATAAAAAATACAAAATGGCGTCATAAATACTCATCGAACACATACGCTTTTTTTTGTTGACCACCAGTGGGCAACACAGCAATTTTTTAACAGTTACTAGAACAAAAATTTTTAAGAGAGTTTTTCTAAAGCAGTACACAAGGGTATTGATTTTTCGCAAAATGCCAGCAGTTTGAAAAAAGAAAATCAGATTTTAAAACGATATTAATTTGTTTATAAAAATCGTAACTTTTAACCTATCGAAAAAATCGCGCTTGTGTACCGCTTTAGATAATTTATCTAAGAAGCTACAGTCAAAATTTTAGATCGATCGGATAAAAATTGCTTATACTGCCCACCAGTTTGAAAAACATGTTTTCGAAGAAAACGCATTTAAAGTTTCAAAACGTTTTTACTTTATGAAATTTTCAAAATACAGGCATGTTAATTTTTTTACTTTTAGTCTGCTATACCAGGACCATATATCATCATTTCCAAATTATCCATCGGGCCGCAGATACTCCTAAAAATATCGCAGCAGAGCGGTATTTTCGAATATTTCGGAGCGACATAGTAGTTTCACAAATTAGGTTAAAAATAATTGTTCAACATTTTTCCCATCAATAATTCCTTTTGGATATCATTCTTAAGACGATGTTACATTTAAGCAAGAAAAATCGAAAAAAAAATTTCCAGGGGCGTCTAACCCCTCTTTTTACAACATGAGCTACTAGCATGTAGCTCATGAAGTACTAGGGTCAGTGTTGTACCTCAGAGCTGGAACACTGACGCCTCTTAACCAACTGTGTTATTGAATTTTAATTTAATTATTAATCTTATGGGTCTTTGTTAATGAACGTTATTTTCGACAACCGAGGCATGTAGATACAGAGTTATTGATTAATTGATTATAACGATCCGTTCAAAAAAAAATCATCAAATCTGGCTATGAACGAGACATATGGAAAGAGCGGTTATGTCGAAACTGGAAGCTAAATTTTGATGTCAAATTTTTAAAGCGGCTGTCAGAATTGTAAAATTCATAATGGAATTCATTTTTTAGAACAGAGGCGTGTTTCACTTTTTATTTTAGAAATGGCAGTAGAATCAATGGAAACTGGATATCCCTGTATTCGATGATAACTGCATATGAGGACTTCAGGGAAGTTTTTCCAAATGCAGTTAATCATTTCGACCATTTTAGCCGGTCACATATTTTACATTTCCTGAATTTGTATTGGCAAACTGGAAGTGACAATCGGAAACAAGGAAGTAGCGGACTCGGAGTAAGGACAGATGAAGACGTTGAAGTGGTTAGGCAAGTGATAACCGACAATCCAAGAACATCAATTAACCATCTGAGGCTGAGCCAACAAGTGAATTTGTCCTATAAATTCGTGTCAGCGAATTTTGAAAAATGATTTGGAGCATCCATATCGTCTGCAATCCACGCATGAAATTCTATAGTTCTGCCAAAGGTTTATTAGCTCTATGTAACATGAAACAAAATTTTTCTGGAGAAGAAAATCGGCGTACACTGTAGCAGTCTTCGTACACCACTTAGAAACAAAAACATTTTTTTTCTTAATCTAAATTAGTTTTCCTTTGGAAGTATCCAAGCTTTTAATTTTTTTGAAAATTCGCAAAACATCAGTTTCTTTTTCCATTTTTTTTCTAAAAAAATCGATCTAAAATTGTTTATTGCAAATCTAATTATTTATCAACCGCAGAAATCGTGTGTACTTCGATAAATAATGTATATGAGAAGCTAAGCTAAGAATAAGAAAATTTCAACTAGAGAAAAACGTGTTTAAAGTTTGAAAATGTATTTAATCATATAAATAATAGGGCTATTGTAGCGTCCTATTAGCTTCTCTGGGATTGAATAACGCCATCTATTATTATTTCGAGAAAGTATAACTCATCTGTACCGACAACTACCAATAAAACTGTGATAATACAACCGAGTGGCTTTTTCGAACGTTCTGGGCCGCTGAGACGTGTTCCGAAAATTAGCTGACAAATTTTTTTAAAAGCTTGTCCCTCCCCCCCCCAATTTCTTTTTGAATATCATTCTTAGATAGTTTATACACCAGAAAAAAAAAATGGAAAAAAAACTTGCTCGGTAGTATAACCCCTTAAAAAAAACATGTTTATGGTATATCTCGGAAAAGCGTCGTTCATTTGTTTTTTTTTGACAGTATATGACAAAAATTGTTAAAAAAAATAATATACATTTCGATTATATTCGTATATCCAAAAATAAGGGAGACAAGGCATGGGTCCATACATAACCAATAACCCTGTACATATTTCAAGGCATGCCGTATGTTTTTTTAAGAACATTAGCAAATAAACACATTAACTGATTAACGCTAATTTTTTTTATTTTAAAACTTGTGAAAGTGTGCTAGATAGAGGTCTACATTAAAAAACAATATAAGCACAATACGAAGGTGTGCATGATACAACTCTGAAACAAACAGTATACATTAACAATTTCCAATACTACATCGTTAATTTGATTCTTTACAAAGTAAATACATGAGGTGCGTCTCGAACCTTAATTAGTTACGCCGGTGCAGTTTATAATCTGCATTTTCCTCGAATCGCTCGTATCGGCTAATGTAGCTAATGGATATCGATTGTAATTTTGATCTCTCTTGAAACGTCTAGCAAAGTAACGTTTTGCAGCACTTATTAAATAGCAAATGAACATTATATACGAGGTGTGTAAATAGACGGGACTTGGGAAGGGCGATAGGTTAACATGTAATGCACCATCAGTACAAGTTTGAACTTGTTAAAGTCATTTGTTTGTTCTTTGTGACTGTTTTCGTAAACCGATTTTTTCTAGTACGTTTTAAAAATGAGTGAATTTTGAGCAACGGTGTGCTATCAGGTTTTGCTTCAAACTTGGCCACAGCGCAATGGATACTTTTACAAAACTTCAACACGCCTATGGAGACAGTGTTTTTTCAAGAGCCCAGGTTTTTCGGTGGTTTAATGCATTCTCAGAAGGAAAAAAGTCGACTGAAGATGAACCACGCAGCGGAAGGCCTTCATCTTCAAAAACCGATGAAAATGTCGATAGAATACGGGATCTTGTGCGTTCATATCGTCGGTTGGCGACAAGAATGATAGGGGAAGGGTTAAAATTTGAATCACACCACTGCTCATCAGATTTTGACTAACGAATTGGGGATAAGAAAAATCTGCGCAAAAATGGTTCCAAAAAGTCTTTCACAGGAACAAAAGGACAACAGGAGAGAAAGGTGTCTTGACTTTTTGGAATCGATTGAAAATGATCCCCATTTTATGGAATGTGTCATTACCGGTGATGAGAGCTGTTTGAGTACGACCCGGAAGCCAAGCGCCAAAGCATGGAATGGCACACTTCAAGTTCTCCAAGACCCAAAAAAGCAAGAATGAGCAAGTTGAATATCAAATGCATGCTGATTTGCTCTTTTGATAGCCAAGGAATTGTCCACAAAGAGTTTGTGCCTTCAGGTCAAACAGTAAATCAACATTTTTACAAAGAGGTTCTTGATAAACTTCGAAAAAGGGTCATGCGTGTGAGACCAAACATAAAAAACAACTGGTTGTTGCATCAATGCGCCTTGTTACTGACTTGAGTCCTTGTGACTTTTTTCTCTTCCCGCGATTGAAAAATTACCTCAAGGGACGTCATTTTGGGACCATAGGAAACAATCAAACGGCTGTAACTGAGCAGCTGAAGGCTATTCCAGTATATGAGTTGCAGCACTGCTATGAGGAATGGAAGAACCGTCTCCAGCGCTGTGTGGCTTCCCAAAGAAGTTATTTTGAAGGAGTCAATACTGAATTGTAATTCTATTCGAATAAGAAAAATCTTATTACTTAATTTACACACCTCGTATTTTATGATATGGTTCGTTTCCTTCGTTCATCCTTCAGGTTTCTATGATACACCTTCATATTTATTTATAATTTAATAAGAGATAGCTTGTTTAACATATATATCGTTTGATATACATACATACATATGTACATATGCATATCTTTTTCACTAAAACCGACGCTTTTTCCTTGAAAACCTTGACGCTAGCTTACTAAACAACATAAAATTACATGTGTTTAATAAATAATACTTTTTTATTTACCTATACTCGGGATACTTTTTTATGAGATATGGATTAATCACAGGTATGTATATAAAAAGAGGCGACCGTATTTTGCACTTTGATACCTACCTGTTTTGTTAACTGAAAAAACCCATAAATATAATAGCATGTTTACACCTAAATGATTTAATATATAATGTTTTTTTTTTTTTTTTCAAAGGTTCATTTCGTAAGTTGAAAACAATACATATACAATACATATATTGGATAATAATTAAGAGTAATACAGGTGAGTGGCTCTTAAAGGGTCACCCTGTCTATGTATTGTATATGCACATATTTAGAAAATATACGTTTTAATAGTTAACAGATTAAACATGTCCTCTCTGCCTAACATAATCATCAACAGTATAATAAGAGCCGAATAGCAACAGGAAATTGATTGCCTATTTCATGGCTTCTTTACATTTTCTTTTGGTTACCATTTTCAAAGTAAGTTCGTTTCAAAGGTTTTATGCAAATTATGTCTATATGCACGGATAACAGCACATTTTCGGGATATGCATACTTAAGTAAACAAAATTGTAGATAAAACATTCAATACCAATAATTTTTGCAATATACATGCATATATATACCTACATATGTATATGTATGTTGTCAGACTATACAGTTAAACGTATGTGGAAATATTATATGTAATAAATATCTCAGGGTGTCCATGTAGATATTTCAGGACCACGTAGCTAGTGAAAAAAATACTTTCAGTTTTTGATATATATATCTTCCTCTTGGGGTCCTCTATTAGTTTACAAGCCTATAATAATGTAGATTGGAAATAGTTCTTGAAAAATTAGGTACATTGAAAGGATCTTGACATTTTTTTTGTCCAGGATTTCATGTACACTATATGTTGTAGCCTGAAAATATTTTCTGATAAAAAGCTTTGGAACGACTAATTCTAAATTAACCAAATTTGGACGATTTCTGTTAAAATAGGAAGCATCAGCAACAGAATCATCAGAAGCATCAGAAATATCCATTTTCGTACTCAGAAAAATGTTTTGGTCCGTCAGAGAAAGTCGGAAAGAAGTTTGACACTTTTGACTTTTGAGGAGACTGCCATTCTTATACTTCAACCAGGTTCCTCCAACATTCTCTTTAAAATATATTTCCATATAGTCAACAGTTCATTAATTTACTTCATGAAAATCATTTCTAAACAAATAATAAGCTCAAAGCAAAAAGAATAATGTGGGGAATAACCAGGTTTCTTGTGAAGTGGTTCTTTTTTGAGATGGAGAGATATAAGTATATTTAATAATCGCTTCCCAAAATTTTTAAAGAAATGTTGTGTCGCAGCGTTTTCGTCTCCGTATTTACAGGTTCTATGTGTATGTATTGTAGCTGGTGATCGATACAACGCGTTTGGTGCCAAAAAAGTCATAAACAAAAGACAGCGATATAAATACAGAAGGTTTTGGCATCTCTTTGGACACTTTGATCCGTGCACGATGCAAGGCTAGATTTTTGCTTCGAATGAAGGCTGGAGTAAAAACGGCGTATGAATCTAACTCTGGGACTTTCAGAACCTTAACCTGTATCACGAAAGAATGCCTCAATCAGGCAGCTGTTCAATAGCTACAGTTGCAATAATCTTTTTTGGACATGATTATTATACATATTCGAATCGTGGAATTTTGTCTTTTGGAAAACTTTCGGTTATTTCATAAGTAAAACGAATTTTAGGCCCAACTATTCTCATTTGCTTATATTTATGTAAAAAAATGTGTAGTATTTGTCCCTTTTCACAACTGGCCGATGTCGGCTTTACACAAACTGTATAAAATTTGGTATGCAGTAAAATTTTTTGATGACAATTTTGAATTTGGTGATACTTTCAGCTTGTTAAAGTTATTTTTTTCTTCTTGCATCCAATCACAATTGTATTATTTTTATCACAAATTCTTACATATAATTCGTTTTTTTGTAGGTGAACTTTTACATTAAGATATAGCAAACATTATGTTTAAACATGAAAAAAAAAACAGGTAAAATACGGATAGTACTGTTTTTGCTTATTGTCAGTTTATCTTTCTCTTATTCAAGTTATCACTCTATCAGCATTAGACGCTGGTAATTTGATAACAATGAATTATATTTCCTTATTTCTACAGACGCATTTGATTATATGATTAGAAAACGACTACTTAGAACTTCTAGAGGGTGTTAACCTTTTAACACTATACAATTAATGTTAAAATGGATTGTTCAAAAAAAGTTTTAAATGTACACCAAGACAGAAATCGAAATTCTTTTTTTTCTTATTCACGTGTATAAAATAAGTAGGGGCAAAATAAATAAAAAAAAATGATATTCATAATTAGGCATTAAAATCCAATGATTACTTTTGAACAAAAATAATGTAAGAAGAACAATTGATTCAATATCTTTGAAAGTGGAAAAAGACATGGTAGGTTCCACCCTATAATTAATGTGGTAGTAGGGTGTAGTTCTATGTCTAAAGCAACCGCAATAATAGAATAAGTAGTAAAAGTTTTGGCACATAGCAGGAGTAATAAAAGCTTTTAAAGCTTTGTACTCTGTATTAAGTATTTGTATATTTTCCATTTCATTTGCCATGCAAACCAATACGAACTACGTCAAGGAAATTTCAATAAACCAACGCAAAACGTCATATATAATGTTCTTCTTTTATTATTTGCCCTAAAATTAAAAATAAAATAATGATTAGTTAATTATCTACATATATAAGGTACGCATTTGATGTATTTTTATCAGTGATATTAGACGTTACATATTACATACTTAACATAGTTATCTAGTAAACACCGATTTTAATTACTGCACAAATTAAGCTAACACTTATCCTGAATGAAGCAGATAATACCGAAACTGTTTTATTCCCTTTTATCTACGGGCATTTCCAAATTTAATACCTCACGACATCTACAGACTTCCTTTCCCTCCTGAATCCATTTCAGGAAACCCATATGAATTGTTGAGAGCCAGCCTACATCTTGATTCCGAGAAGGCTGACTGTTATGACTATCAGGACGGATGACGGCGTCAGCAATCGGGATGAGGGAAGCTGAACCAGCCAGGCATTCATTCTGTCACGGATTTGAGCCGAGTGTGGTTATTATATTTTGCGTTTTGTTCTAATTCCCAATACTTAATAATAAATGTACTCTAATTGATGATTAACTTTGTTTCATTTTAATTTTAATAGACTAACTTAACATCAGAAGTGCGATAAAGTTCTGGCGTATAGTGGTGTTCGCTTTGAGTGTCTGTACTTGGCGGTTCAAATCCCAAGAAGCCGAAGTCGAACAAAAAGCAGCAGCATGAGCGCCATCGCCGAGACCGGAATCCCAGCAACATGAGCGAATCGACGGTGTCCTAGCTGGGTGATGCCATTGCTGTAGGTGTAAATCGGCTACTAAGCCAAGTTGCTGGTAGAGGTAACCCTCTGGTTCACGTGAGTAGCATTACACATACTCTTATAGCGGAATTTAACCCGCTTGAGCAAAATATCGTCGAATGGTTAAATTCAGTTGATGAGTACGCCTATATTTATCAGTGGGACGATCGCACCACGTCATATTTGGCTCTAAGTAAATTACGTGGGCCAGCGCAGACTTGGTATCACGGGTTACCCACAAAAAATTTTTAGTTGGGCAGAGTGGAAAGTAATGTTACTGGAAAATTTTCGGCATAAGCGCGATTTACATAAATCATTGGAAACTATGATGTCCTGTAAACCTAAAGTCAATTCGACTTTGTATGAATATTTGTTTGAGAAATTAGCTTTAATACACAAACTAAAATTGGGGCTGACTGGGGAAGATCAGGTGAATCTAATAATGGGAGGGATTAATGATGATTAGATAAAAGTTCGGTAGAAGCTGCGGGTATAAATGACCCAAGCGTGTTAGCGGTTCATTTTAAAACACTAGACAACCATAAACAAAACAGAGACGTCACCGTTGCTAGTTCGTCTGAAGTAGAGACGCACAAAAGGGGGAGGCATCTAAGAGTTTTCAGGGTCGTGTTAAATGGGCATCAGATGACCTGTAGCCGTTGTGGAAAAAAGGTAATTTCAGACGGAATTGTCCGAAAAACAAGTCACAACTACCCGCTATTGAATATAGTCACGTTAATTTTGTAGGAGTAAATGGCAATACCAATGAAAAATTTTATAAAAAAATTACGGTCAATGGGAAACCAATAACATGTTTTATGGATTTTGGCAGTGAGTGTTCACTTAGTACCTACTCATGACGCAGCGGAACGCTTATCGTTGTCATTAGCCGGTCTCAAATGTGTTTTTTTTGTCGGCGACGTTTGGAAAACAGCTCCGACCCAGTTTGTTTACGCGTGTAAAAGTTGAGGTTGAAAACAATAATTTCACGGTAAATCCGAATGTACAACTAAAAATTTATCGGAAATAGGGTTAACGCCAATAACCGAAATGAAAATTCAATTAACAACAGATGAAAATTCAATTAACAACAGATAAGCCAGTTTCTGTTAGACCCCGTCAGTTTTCTGATTTTGAGAGAACACAAATTAGGGAAATAGTATCTGATCTCTTAGAAAATAATATAATAAGAGAATCACAGTCGCCATATGCCAGTAACGTGCTACTGGTAGCTAAAAATAATGGAGAACCGCGCCTTTGCGTAGACTACCGATCATTAAACAAAATAACAGTTTCGGAGAATTACCCTTTGCCTCTAATCAAGGATCAATTAAGGCGGTTGGAGGGTTCTAAATATTTCACCGGCCTTAATCTCTTTTCAGGTTATCACCATATTGCACTAGCACCTGAATCAGTCCCAATGACTGCATTTGTGACCCAAGATGGTCATTATGAATACCTCAGGGTCCCTTTCGGGTTAAAGAACGCACCCCTAGTTTTCCAACGTATGCTGAATACTGCATTGGGACAGCTGAGATTCAAAAAGGTTCTTTTTATATCTAGATGATGTCCTCATACCAACGGAAACTGTTGAACAAAATTTAGACATTTTGCGTGAAGTATTAACTATTTTCAAACGATACGGGCTTACACTAAATTAAAAAAAATGCTCTTTTCTTCAGAGAAAAATTGAATATTTGCTTGAAAATTGAAGATTATGCAATCAAATCACGACCTCTTTGTGGTCTGTTGGCTAAAGATGTTGAGTGGAAGTGGAAAAAAGAGCACCAAGAATCTTTTGAGGTTCTTAAACAAGTTCTCATCTCTGAGCCGGTTCTTGCTTTATGTGACCCAGGAAAGGAATTATTATTATATACTGACGCATGTCGGTTGGGTCTGGCGGGAAACTGAATCGTTAGCAACAATGGGCACTAATGCCAATAGTGAACAATGGGACGACAATCTTATAAATATACAACTGGGTCTAAATGGTACCTTGATGGGCTACCGTGTTGTGTTACAGGGACCATTTGAAATTGACAATGAAAGGGTAGTAGATGTATTCGACACCGCATGATTACCCACCAGAAACGATACAAGGGCGTAGCCAGTATTTTTCTTCGGGGGGGGAAAAAAAGGTCATTGGAGGCAACGGCAAGCGCAATCCCCCCGACTATTTTGGTTTTTACTTGGCCATTTGGGGTTTCGCCCCCCCCCCCCCCCACCCCGGCTACGCCCTTGAAACGATATCAAGCGAAACAGAAGCAACGTTTTGATCAAGGGCGAGGAGGGGTTCATCCGTATCAAGAAGGTGATCTCGTAGGTACTGATAAAGGTCACCAGTACTACAGCCACTGGAAGCAGCCATAAATTGTTGCCTAGATGGCGGGGACCATTTCGCATAACTAAGGTTCTCGGCAACGATTGTTTTGAGGTATCAGACATACCTGGCAGTAGTCGGTCCAAACTGAGGTATCGAGCTGTGGCTGGGGTGGATAACATGCTCCCATGGATTCGGTTTGATCAGGAATAGGTAAAGAGAGTGCGCCGGTTTGGCGGAATTATACGCCGGTTTGGCGGATAGGCAGTAACCCACCGGCATAGGTGTGGTGGCCTGTAGTAGGTAGATTAGATATAGTCTTGAGGCTGCGTATTTGGTATTGGTGTACTGGCTACCGGAGCGTATGTATTATTGCTGTACCGTTTATAGTTTGAGTTAAATCGCTTAGACGCTTTGTAAGTTTCAGCTCCCAGTGCCGAACTATCGAGTGGGACACTCGACATGTCAGGAAAGGCCGTGTTGAGAGCCAGCCTACGTCTTGGTTCCGAGAAGGCTGACTGTTATGACTATCGGCACGGATGACGGCGTCAGCAATCGGGATGAGGGAAGCTGAACCAGCCAGGCATTCATTCGGTCACGGATTTAAGCCGAGTGCGGTTATTATGTTTTGCGTTTTGTTCTAATTCCCAATACTTAAAGAGGATTAACTTTGTTTCATTTTAATTTTAATAGACTAACTTAACAGAATATTTCAGCAGGAAAGGTCCTTTACGCCCGTAGCGGGACCGTTGTAGAAACAGTCCCAGGAAGTGTTAAAAAAACATTAGTAACACAACATAAAAATAAGTCAACTTAACGGTAGCATCCTTTGAAACCACCAAACGCAGTTCAACATCCTCAAAACTAATTAGATATCGTTCAACGGCTTTACGATATATTATTAGATTGAATTCCTCCTTAATCTTATCCTTGCATCACAAGATAATTAACCTACCTGCTATTCACCCATTATAGTATATTGAAATTTTATTGTCATACGTCAAGCAAGAATCTAGGCAAAAAAACTATTTGATCTGATTTAAATTAGAAACCGGTCTAACGTCTGATTCGACTTGGAGTACCAAAATGTATCTTAAACCTCGCCTTAAAAAACATTCTCTTCTAAAATCAATATATGAGAGTCACCTGCCCCTTAGCTACGAATCCAAACAGCGGGATATAGTTACAAAATTGTATAAACATAAAAGAAGCGATTCGTCTGAAAATTGGTTTAGGGTTGTGTTTGGGCCGCCCTGTAGGTGCAAGGCGCATCCATTACTAAAAAATTATGTACTAGGGCGTCATTCGTTTGCTTTCAATTGTTATTTAATCCAAGTTTTTCTGGTCTTATATCGAAGACTTACCGGTAATTGTCAAAGTGCGCCACCTCGTCTTCTTCGTCTTCTTTCCCATTTTTTCAGGCAGATCCAGTTCGAAAATGTTTCTGGAATACCATTAGCTGCGACTGTTAATTTTTCAAACGCACGTCATTTTTTTCACAACGCGCCAATCGGAAACAGGAAAATATTCGCCGGTTAGTATTTTTTTTTAAAAGGTCCTCCGTATAGGTCGATGAAAAAAATATTTTCGGCTTCTGGTGGGTTTAAGAATCGTCTAATTGTATTGTTCCTCGGATTGCGCGGTTTACTTCTTCAGCTTTTCGTGCCGTTTCCCTAACGCGAGTTAGTTTTCCTTGCCGACGTTTTCCGGACTCCCGCGTGTAACAACGAATTTTTTATCACAAAAGAATCACATAACAATCGTCGTCGGGTCGCGTCTTATTCAATTCGTGCACGGACAACTACAGCATGGCCCCTGGAACGTCTTGTTACATAACTAGTCCCGTGAGTGCGACATATTATCGACTGGAACGGGAAGCGGACTCCGAAATTCACTAAGCCGGCGCCTGCCAGCCGATAATATATTTAAAACGTTCGTGAATCTCCGTGCGCGCTCGCTCTGATGTAATACGCCGGTCGGCGGTTCGATCTTTGGCTGGCGTGGAAATTTCTCGTACCCTTTTTTCGAGTTTCAGCCCTCGTTTTGGATTGTCTCGATGGCGAAGTCTTCGGTCGGGGAACATGGATTGCGCCTAATTTTTGGCGGATTTTTTTCGTCCTCGTTGTCGCAATTTCGGAAAATTGCGCAATCCGGAGACAAAATAGCTCAGCCTCGCGTCAGCCGAGTCGGTTTCAGCGTTTTGCGTAAATGTGTTATTTCAAGACGTCTTATTTATTCCATTTTAAGTATTTGCGTGGACTTTGAATGGTACCTACTTAATCAGCGCGGACTATATTTATATCTATTTTTTTATTATACATGCATGTGTAAATAAATTATGAATTTTATACAATTATTTTGCAATTTATTAACGACTAACGGCATACATCCGTGATGGCATTCATTTTAAGAGCACATTTTCGAGTAGGTTCCACTACCTGCGGTAGTAGAATATGTACCTACCACTAGGAAGTCTTCATATTCTTGTATTTTCCAGACTTTTCATTAAAATGATGAAACTCCCGTTGGTATAGCCCATAACCCATGACATCGAAATATGAAATTTAACCATATAACCGACATAGACACCGCAGGAATATCTGCTCGAAGCACGTGCAGTTTTAAACAGGGCCGTACTAAAATATATTTCTTACTCCAATTAGCGTCGTATTGGTCATCTATATAATAATCTGAGCAGGTCGTTGATCTTCCCGGTATCGATATCGATGTCGATACCGCACTTCGTTTCGGTAACATGAAAAATAACACTCAAAAGGACTTACTTATAAGGATTAATATAAATTGTGCCTAAAACGCGAGTAACCTTGATTCACAATACACTATAAAATTATAATTACTTGATTAAACTTTTAATCCTCAATTATAAAACTGGGCCATACAGCATCCGTATTGTTGCGCATATCACATGTCTGTGATGACTAGAGTCTGGAAAGTGTGCCACTTCGCAGGGTCGGCACTATAAAACTCTATGGTAATTAAAATATAAACCTTATTTCTAAGCGTCTTGTAAATTACATACGCGTGTATTTCTTTCCCGTGCATACGTACGCCACTGACCGTGCTTAGTGCGTTGTGGCACACTTTCCGAACTCTAGTGATGACATCAGAATTTCTAGAAACTAGAAAAATTAGCTGGTTCCTTACACATACATTAATCAAATTTGGATTCCGTAGTACCTACTAGGCTTCAGAATGTTTGCGTGCCCGCGTGTAAAACTCCATAAGAGTCTACCGCGTTTCCGCAACGACAGGAATGGGCATAGCGTACTACTGCGCATACGCGGGCTCTGGAGAGTGTTAGGGAAGGGGTCAATGCCGTATGTAGCACGGGAACGAAATACAGTTCAGTGTACAGGCGCTTAAAAAATACGGTTTATACTTTCATTATCATAAAGTTGTATAGAGCCGAGCCCTGCGTTGCCGGACACATTTCTGGACCCTACTCATTACTTAGTAGTACCGAAAACACATATTGTGTAAATAGGTATTTGAAACAGCTATGCCCTTGGAACCGGAACTTACCATACCTGTTATTGTAAAATTCACAATCATACACAAAGCAATGTTTATATTGTGACATTTGTAAAAGTGACATTTGTGACAGCTGACATTTATTAAGTTTTATAGTTTACATACTTAGTTTATTTAGTTTATACACACTAGTTATTAGTAAAGAATTGTATGGAATGACATATTGAATATTCTGGATGTCAAAAGAATTTTCTAGAAATGTAGAAACTATAAATACTGGTGTTGTTGCTAGGAGTTAGTTAGTTGTGATTTGGATGTAACAGAGTTAAGGTCGACGAATTGTAAAGTGTTAATAAAAGTGTTTAGAAGTGAAGAAGTAAATTATTTAGAGAGAAATACGTAACATTTTGGTGACAGCGGTGGGATATCGAAGAATTTGAAGAAGAAAATTGTATATGGTGAATACGAGGTCAACAAGATACGACGAAGAAACGACAATCATGGATGTGAGTGAAATACTAAAATTTTTGCAACAAGGAGAAGAAAAACGACGGCAAGAAGACGAAAAGCGACGAGAGGAGGACGAACGACGACGACAGGAGGACCGTGAAGAGGCAGAAAGGCGAGAGGAAAAGCGGCGACAGGAGGACGAACGACGACGACAAGAGGACCGTGAAGAGGCAGAAAGGCGAGAGGAAAAGCGACGAGAGGAGGACGAACGACGACGGCAGGAGGACCGTGAGGAGGCAGAACGACGACGACAAGAGGACCGTGAGGAGGCAGAAAGGCGACGACAAGAGGACCGTGAGGAGGCAGAAAGGCGAGACGAAAAGCGACGACAAGAGGACCGAGAAGAAGCTGAGAGGCGACATCAGGAAATCTGTGAGTCCCAAAAAGTAATAAACACCAGGTTGAATGAATTTTCTGGAAGAATCGACGGCGTGGAACAACAGATTGACCAAGTAGGCCTAAAATTCAATAGAATCGAGAAGGAATTTCAGGAGAATAAAGAAGAAATCGAGAGAAAATTAGAAGACACCAAACGGCAAGTCGAACTTCATCCCGATGATAAAGAGAAAACAGCATTCTCTGCTGGTACCGGACTTTATCAATTCAAAGTTATGCCATTTGGTCTTTGTAATGCACCGGCCACTTTCGAGAGACTGATGGAGTTAGTACTCAGAAGAATGACGTGGAAAACTTGCTTGGTATACCTTGATGACGTCATTGTAATGGGGAAGTCATTTGATGAACATCTTAAAAATTTGGAGGATATCTTCAGAAGATTCAGAAATGCCAACTTACAGTTAAATCCGAAGAAATGTTCCCTATTTCAAAAACAAGTAGAATTTCTCGGACACATAGTATCCGCCGAAGGAATTCAAACCGACCCCAGGAAGATATCTGCAATCAAAGAATGGCCACGACCCAGAGATAAACATCAAGTAAGAAGTTTTCTTGGACTCTGCACATACTATAGGAAATTTGTAAAGGATTTCGGAAAAATTGCTAAACCACTACATCGGCTCACTGAAAATAATGTTACCTTTGATTGGACTCCAGACTGCCAGCAAGCTTTCACAGAACTGAAGAAGCGCCTAACTACAGCACCAATTTTGGCATACCCTAAACAAGATGGAATGTTTATTTTGGATTGTGATGCCTCCCAACATGGAATTGGATCAGTCTTATCCCAGGTTCAAGACAAAGAAGAAAAGGTAATCGCCTATTTCAGCAAGACACTAGGCAAGGCTGAAAGGAATTACTGTGTTACGAGGAAAGAATTACTGGCCATCATCAAATCGCTGGAGCATTTTCATAGTTACCTTTATGGAAGACACTTTTTAATTAGGACAGATCATAACGCCCTGCAGTGGATTATGAATTTTAAGAACCCGGAAGGACAAGTTGCTAGATGGATGGAGAGACTACAACAGTATAACTTCAAAATAATGCACCGGAGTGGAAAAACACATGGTAATGCAGACACATTATCAAGAAGACCTTGTTTAGAACAGAAATGCCGCTACTGCCAGAAGATTGAGACTAAAGAATCTTCATACGAGACCTGCAATGAATTGTTAATGGCAACAACGATAGAGGTTGAAGATGAATGGTCCTCGGAGGAATTAAAGAAGAGTCAGAAGAAAGACAGTGACCTGAAATTAATCCGGAACTGGCTAAAGAATGGAGTTCGACCAACTTGGCAGGAAGTTTCCAGATATGGTACGACTATCAAGGGATACTGGGCTCAATGGAATTCCCTTTGTCTTCGCGATGGCCTACTGCATCGGAAGTGGGAGAGCCCCGATGGAGTATCCGCAGTCTACCAGTTGGTCTTGCCTAAAGCAAGAATCCACCAAGTGTTGGAAGAACTGCACAACAGCCCAACCGGAGGACATTTTGGAGTAACCAGGACTTTGGCTCGAGTAAGGGACCGATTTTATTGGATAAACTGTCGCCGAGACGTCGAAGAATGGTGCAAGAGATGTGATCTGTGCTCTGCCAAAAAGGGACCAAAAACAAGAAGCCGTGGTAAAATGGTGCAGTACTTATCCGGAGCACCATTCGAGAGAGTAGCTGTGGACATTCTTGGACCATTACCTGTAACCGACCGTGGCAATAAGTACTTGATGGTGGTAATGGATTATTTCTCGAAATGGCCCGAAGCAGTACCTCTCCCAAATCAAGAAGCAGAAACGGTAGCCGAAGCGTTCATCGAGAATGTCATAGCTAGACATGGACTGCCCCTCGAACTGCATTCCGATCAAGGAAGAAATTTCGAATCAGAGCTGTGGCAAGAAGTGATGAAAGCAATGGGCATCAAGAAAACCCGAACAACTGCGCTTCATCCCCAGTCGAATGGCATGGTTGAACGCCATAACAGGACCATATGCCACTACCTGTCTAAATTTGTGTCTGAAAATCAAAGGGACTGGGACAAATTGGTGCCTCTGTTCTTGCTGTCGTATCGAAGTTCCCAGCATGAGTCGACTACCTACACTCCGTCTATGCTGACCTCTGGAAGAGAAATGAAGTTGCCTACTGATCTCATACTTGGCCATCCAGTAGAAGAAAATCAGGAACGATCTTTGCCAGAATTTGTGGAGGACTTGCGAGAGAGAATGGACCGGATCCACCGATTTGCCAGGGAGAAGCTGAAAATTCACAGCGACAAAATGAAGCAGCGTCTCGACACTACATCAACAGAGACTGCATTTAAGCCTGGTGATGCAGTATGGTTGTACGCCCCAAAAAGGACGAAAGGAAAAAGTCCAAAGCTTCAGAGCAACTGGGAAGGCCCGTACACCATAATAAAGAAAATCAACGACCTGGTCTACCGCATCCAGCTGTCTCCAAGAAGCAAGCCGAAGGTGGTCCATCTGGAAAGGCTCGCAAAGTACACAGGACATAATCCACCCGATTGGTTTGTCGTCGAAGATCCACCGCCTAGGACTGAAGACAGTGTTATTCGGGACGAATAACTTTGAAGAGGGGAGCAATGTGACATTTGTAAAAGTGACATTTGTGACAGCTGACATTTATTAAGTTTTATAGTTTACATACTTAGTTTATTTAGTTTATACACACTAGTTATTAGTAAAGAATTGTATGGAATGACATATTGAATATTCTGGATGTCAAAAGAATTTTCTAGAAATGTAGAAACTATAAATACTGGTGTTGTTGCTAGGAGTTAGTTAGTTGTGATTTGGATGTAACAGAGTTAAGGTCGACGAATTGTAAAGTGTTAATAAAAGTGTTTAGAAGTGAAGAAGTAAATTATTTAGAGAGAAATACGTAACAATATTCTAAATATGAGTTTTATAATGCATGTATGTATACATGCATGCATGTATACATATATTTATTTAACTAATCAGCAGTACCATTTGCGTACCAGATCGTAAAATCATTTAACATCTACACTTTTTTTTTTAAATTACACCGACATTATTTCCATACTACATATCTTAGTTATTATTAAGGCCGCTTTACAGTTCGCAATTTTTATTGCAGGCAAGGAAAAAGCAGCAATTTTTATTGCGCGCACGCGTATGTATGTCTGTTTGGACAACTTCTTAACAAATAAACACAAATACGTGTGAGTGCAATAAAAATTGCTGCAATTTTTCTTGCCTGCAATAAAAATTGCGAACTGTAAAGCGGCCTTTAGAGATGAAACCGTAGATTAAAAAAATACGTGTTTGTTTATTTTTTATTTACAAAATGCATATATTTATAAAAACACTCCAAATGTGACTATAGAAAATGTAACATAATCTAAAATTGCTTTCTGTAACAAATTTAAATTTCACGTTTTATGTTATTCAAATAAAGCGAAAAGCCTTTGTTTTCTTTGGCATTTCTTTCTTTCGAGGACAAATAAAAATCCTGACTTACGAGCTTCGACATCACTTCCATAGATGGACCCGGCAGATACGTGCCAATACGTCAGACTACAAAACGTATGTACGTCGCAAAGCGTTATCCTCTACGTCAGGCGTATTTCTAATGTACATACGTCACAAGACTGGTACACGTCAAGGGCAGAATACTATTTGTCGCAATCCCACAGGAATGTTTATGTAGCCAGCCATCTTTTGAAATTGTCTAGAAACTAGCGATTGTGAATATGATTCACCGCCAATTTCTTCTTTATCGACACCGTAAATTTATTCTAATACGACATCCCATTACACGTAGCGTAAAACAACGATAGATGGCACTAGGTTTCACACTAGACCAGGTATAGCATTCAACTCAAAATTCAACTCTATATTGTCTCATTCTTTGTACTCCTATGTATATTGCGACAAACAAAATTTATTGCCATTTATAAAATTTATACAAGTAGTCCAGAAATAGGACTAATACGTGACTATTGGGCAACTATGACTGTTTCGCCATCTCATACCGATGTCTCTTACTATTTCGTTGTTTTACATTGAGTGTTGGGTGAGTATCCGGACTAATATGGTTCTTTGGTTAGGATGACCTTTGACATTTTCGTCAAACGTCAATATAACCAGCTGGTTTAAAATTTGCCGAAGTGGCGTAGGAGATATAAACAATAACAGAAAGAAACGCGAAAAATGAATTTGCCAGAATCTGATAGTGAGGATGAACTACCCCCAGGTTGGGAGGAAAGGGTAACTGTTGATGGCAGCGTGTTCTACGCGAATCATTTAACGAAAAATACGCAGTGGACGCATCCCAGGACTGGAAAGAAAAAACGGGTTAGTCAAAAATATAACGTAAAAGTCGCAATTGTTCAAAGTGATATTATTTTACTACAAATTATTTTTTTCGAAGATTAAACGATACGAGTTATTCACACATATTTACAAAAAACACCTTGTCACTTAAATTTTCAAGATTAGTTAATGTTTTCATACAAAACGCACAAATGAGGTTGCTAACGAAAAGGTAATTTGTGCAACTATAATCAGACAATTCGCCTAAAATAGTCTCCTGGGATTGGAATGATGTTGTGGCCTTCCTATGACATATTCACAGAATAGTGACCTATCCAAAATGTGGACATTAGTTATGTAATGATGATGTGATTTTTCAACACATACTTGTTTACGGAACCCATCTGGCAAACAAGATAACATCATTTCATAGTTGTACATATTACCTTTTCCTTATAGAAGTGTTTTTACCTACTAATCAACTCAAATGGCAAATGTGAGCATCTCTTTTTTTCTAAACACTTAAATTATTGAAATAGGTATTTACCTATTTTATATGATTTATAGACAGTAGGAGCATGATAATTTAAGAACACATTTTGCCAAGTCATTGTGCAGAGATTAGAATTTTTTAAAAAATTTAATGTGACTGTTTGGGTTTGAAACTTTTTTTATGGATTTTGTCAATATACTTAAAAAAGTATTGAGACCATTTTTTAAGTTAAATATTAAAAAACTACATATATTTGCATTTGTTAGAAATTTTTATTCACTTATAATTATTTAAACATTTCAGGCTTACCATTTAGCCCTAGTACATTACTATTTTTCCATAATTTGTGGTGTTTCTATTAATATTCAAAGCATGTTGCCCATAATTTTACCATATATATGCAAACAACAAATTGTCTTTATTCCAGTGTTATTTTATTCATATTTAAAAATAAAGGTATTTACAGGCAATGTTTGATTTGGATACAACATTTCCAAGCAATTTCTTCTACCTTCTGGCAAATAGACTATTTCATCCCTTTTGTTAGGTATCTGGTGACCTGCCATTCGGCTGGGAAAGGTGCATAGACAAGAATACGGGCAAAGTAATATACGTAGATCACGAAAACAGACGAACCACATACACTGATCCTCGACTGGCGTTCGCCATTGAAGAGAAAGAACACGTCAACGATTATAGGCAACGATTCGATGCATCGAGTACCGCTCTTCAAGTAAGCCTCTATTAATATTTTTAAACTTTTTATAAACCACTTTTAAACCAGGTCCTCCACGGGCGAGATTTAAATGGCAAAGTGGCCCTTATTACCGGTGCCAATGCTGGTATCGGTTTCGAGACTACCAGATCATTAGCCAAACACGGGTGCACAGTAATTTTGGCCTGTCGGAATCTGGCGTCTGCCGAAGAGGCCATCAGTCAGATAAGGGAGGACAAGCCTGCCGCGGGCGACAATTGCATAGCTATTTATTTGGACCTAACCTCGCTTTCTTCAGTGGTAAGTGTTTGTTAGCGGAATTGTGTCTTTGCTATGGAATACCTTTACTTAAAAACAATATTTCAGGTTCAATTAGCCAACACGGTTAAGAGCAAATATGACAAAATCGACATGTTGATATTGAATGCTGGCGTGTTTGGTTTGCCATTCAGTAAGACTTTGGACGGGTTCGAGACTACATTCCAGGTTAACCATCTGTCACATTTTTACTTGACTGTCTTGTTACGTCCCCTTTTAGTCACTGGATCTAGAGTGGTTGTGGTGTCATCAGAATCACACAGGTAATTGAAAATATTTTTATAAATCGCCGAGTTAGTTTCGGGTGTATTTCTTAAGATTAAATTTTAATTAACGATCTTGAACCTTGTAAGAATACTTTTATAAAATTTGTTCTAACATAGGTGCAAACATTTGCTATACAATTTTCCTATATACTCTTGTTCTAAGGAAGATCATCTTTGGCAATTTTCAAACTACTGGTACTTATTAGACAGTCCCCAAAAAATGGGAAAACTTATTTATTTTTATTTTTATTGAATTAGAGATTTTTTAGAGATTTTTGGTTTTTCAAATATGGCGATAAATTGATTTTCAAAATATTTTTTTTAATTCTGAAAAAATTTGAGGGTATTCTTTGATCAATTCCAAGATATTTTTATTTCTTAAAATTTTTTTACCAAACAATAGTTTTCGAAAAAAAAATTATCAAAGTTTAAACTGATAATTTGAAAAAAAAAACATTAGCCAAGGTTTTCATAGAATTTTTACTTTATTTATTCAATGATTATTTAAAAATTCTCTGTTAAACTTCAGAGATATTTTCATCCTATGTCAAATCTATTCAGTGGTGGGGAACTACAAAATTTAGACCTCTAGCAAAATCCAATAGACGCAAAATTCAAGGTTTATTTATTGGATACGGGGTAAAATGTACACCGGTTAAGGGGCAAAATGACACCTAAGTACGAGATGAAATGCAAGCTTTCAACGGGCAAAATGCAAAAAGGTTCCAAGCGCAAATTATTTTATTTGCGAAAGTGCAAAATGCAAGAGAATCCAAGCGGTGATTATTTTATTTCCAAAGTGAAAATTATGTTATTTAAAAGGGGCAAAATTCAAGAGAGTCCAAGTGGTAATTTTTTTTATTTCCAAAGGGGCAAAATGTGAGAATGTCCAAACGAAAATTATTTAATTTCCTCCGGGGGCCTCCACTTTCTTCGTTGCCCCGGGCCCTGACACCCCTCCATCCAGCCCTGGTAATCACCCCTCATTATGATTAGAGCATGAATTTCTTCCGGTAACATAGTAAAAAAATTCAGAAAAAAAATTTGTTTTGGAAATTTTCACGTTTTTCATGTTTAAATCGGCCATATTTTTTTTCTTGATGTCTAATCGGGATTTTGCGTTGGAATAGTGGTAATGCAATTTTTTTTTGTTCAATAACATACAAAATAAACCCGTTTAAAACTTACTAAAAAATGACATCGTTTGGCGTTAATGGGTTGAAATATTTTTAAACGCATTTGTTTTACAGATTCGCAAACCTTTCTCTGGAGAACCTCACACCCCTGTCGCTTTCTCCGGATTCTGCCAGTAAATATTGGGACATGATGACCTATAACAATTCCAAGCTGTGCAACGTCCTCTTCGCGAGACAGCTGGCAAAAAAATCTGCAGACGTCCGGTATATCCGTGTTCAGCCTGCATCCGGGTAACATGGTTTCCACAAAGTTGTCTCGGAATTGGTGGCTCTACAGGCTGTTGTTCGCCATAGTGAGGCCGTTCACCAAGTCCTTGCAGCAGGCTGCCAGCACGACGGTTTACTGCGCTACCGCGTTGGAATTGGTTGGGGTCACAGGTAAGAAACGCTGAGTCTCAAAAGTTAAATATGATCCTGCTTGTTCACTTCCTTTGGTCGTAAAGATTGTTGGGTTAAAAATGTTGGTTAACCCTTTGCGGCATACATTTTTTATATAATCGGTTTCTCATAAAAATTGGAATACAGAGGTGTTCGGGGTCGCTGATTACGAATCTGCCGTAAGAATTTAGAAATCCAAAATGGCGGATCCAAGATGGCGAACAACAATTTCAAATATCACCGGATTTAATTAAAAAAATATATTATGGTTTTCGGGGTCGCTGATTACGAATTTGACTTCAGATTTTTAAAATTCCAAAATGGCGGATCAAAGATGGCGGTCAAATATTTCAAATATTACCGGATTTCATTGAAAATTGATACACAGAGAATTTAGGGCTCGCTGATTATCAACCTGAACTTAGATTTTACAAATTCCGAATGGCGGATCCAATATGATGACTAAAATATTACTGAATTTCACCAAAAATTGTATATTTTTCAAAAACAGTAGCCCAAAAATTGAAATTTACTAATGGAGCTGTCGGAGTTAGTAGTCTTGAATTGGTTATGGTGCCCATTTATATGTAATTACCGATTTTATTCCTACAAAAGGATTGCGGTCAACTTAAAAATATGAGAGAGATCTTTTTGGGTGTCATCATGGATGCGCCATTTTTAATTTTCAAAATTTGAGGTCAGATCCATAATCAGAAACTCTGTAAACCCCTATATAGTAATTTTCAATGAAATCTGCTTGTATTTCAAATTTTCGTCTGCCATCTTGGACCCGCGATTTTAAATTTTCAAAATTTGTTTCAAAGTTTCAAAGTTAGATTCGTAATAAACAACCCCGAAAACCATGATGATTTTTTATGTAATCCAGTGATATTTGGAATTTTTGTCCGCCGTCTTGGATCCGCCATTTTGAATTTTCAAAATCTGAAGTGATTCATAATCAGCTACCCCAAAAACCGTTGTATAATGTTTTCCGCACGATGATGCTAAAAAATTTCTCCAATAATGAATTTTTGTTAAAAAAAGGTTTTTTTTTTAATTTGTTAAGTAATATAAATAAATTAACAAACAAATTCATACCTTTGTGCATGAATTTTAATTCTGTAACATCCCACGATCATAAAAATACAAAAAACATGGGTTAAATCGAATTTAAACTACTTGAAAATCGCAAAAAAAAATGTTTTAAAAAGGTGGCACCGTACGGTGCCACTGTGCCGCAAAGGGTTAAAAAAATATCTCTTGTATTTTAATGCTCTAAATGTGCAGTCTGTGGAAAAACGGCAAAAGCCAGATGGTTACTGAGTGGTTCTTTTCTTTTCTAGGCGTCTACTTCAACAACTGCTTCCAGTGTCAGGAGAGTGCAGCAGCCAGAGATGACGAACTTGCCAAAGCCTTGTGGGACACCAGTATGGAGATGATACGGAGTGTCTTGGGAAATAACGCGCCTGGACTGGAGCACGAGACTAAGAGGAGTTTAGAGGAATAACCATTTTAAAGGTTGGTGATAAGTGTCTCAGTATCAGTTATGTGATGATATACTGTTAGTTAGAACTCGTCATTTGGACGATTAAAAATAAAATTTTTATTGAATGTTATATGAATTATAAACCTATTTAATAGGTACAGAAAATTAAATAATTCACAAAACCTGCAGTATAAAGATTTGATATATAAATTACCTGAATATGCTAGATATTAAAGAATTGTATAATAATTATATGCATGTATGTGTGTATATATGGATGTGTATGCATGTATATGTGCTAGGCATGTGTACGTAATGTATGTGACTATATTATATGCACTTTCTACACCTTATAATTTTAATATAATAATTGTATTGTTTATTAATTTACTTTTAATGATGATTTTTTACTTATTTGTTATTAAATTTTGTTTTATATAACACCCCAAAATTTTACATATAAGTATTTATTGTTTTGTATTTATCTTTATATACAGTATTAATGTTAAGTAGTGATCAGGGATATACCTATTTGATAATTATATCATGAATGTTCATATGTTAATATGAAAATAAACACCATTATTTTTTTAAATTATTTTATTATATTAAACTCTAAAACTCATTCCTAATATGGAGGTAAGGATTTTATATTTAACTAAATTATAAAAAATACAGTAACAGAAAAACCTGAGACTTAAGAGGTGTGTTCATGTGCATGATATTTCGTAAAATATATCCTCGGACTTCTGCGCCCCTAATACAGAGATAAGGATTTTGCATTAAATCAAAGTGTCGATGTGCTCTTTATAATCATAAAAATACCTTCTCGCGTTTCTGAACCCCTAATACATACAAATACCTGAAAACACAATTCACTAAATAAAGTTGTCTTAACAGGAAAACATGAGACTGAAGATTTGGATAGTTGCAGTCCTCATATTTCAACAAATACCTCTTTGTTTTGCTCCACTCCTGATACAAAGACCAGAAGCAAACATTCAGGCTATTAAATTTTTGTAACAGAAAACCATAACAACAAAGCGATGTGTTGCTGTGCTCCTAATAATTATAAAAATAACTCCTCGCATTTCTGCATTCTTCAGCAATTCTTTCTGCTTAGTTAAGTACTTATATTTAAGTAGTGTAAGTTTAGTAAGAGTAGGTGTCTCTTAGTTTTAGTAGTTTAGTAAGAGTAGGTATCTCGAAATTAATAATTTTAGGCTTGGTTTTGTATGACATCCGTTTTTCCGATATCTGATCTCAGAATCACCAGCGCATTCGCCAGAATTAACAAAATTTCTATTTTGACAGTCTCAAATATGGCGAATGCGCCAATACACACCAAGGTAAATTTATATGTGTACCTCAGTTATAAGATTAATTGTATTGGCAGCGACCTACCGAAGAAGCGTCTCACTGTGTTCCTTGTACTCCTAAAAGTACCTTCTCGCATTTTTTTCACTCCTAATACAAAGACCAAGATTTTACTTTAATTTGACAATTTTTTATGAGATCAAAGAGGTGTGTGCATGTTCTCCTGATATTTCATAAAATATCTTCTCAGATTTCTGCGCCCCTAATACATATAAATACTTGAAAACACAATTCCCGAAATAAAGTTTTCTTAACAGGAAAGCATGAGATCGAAGAGTCTACTAAGCATAGAAGCATTTTAAATATTTGTAACAGGAAACCATAAGAACAAAGAAGTGTGTCCTTGTGCTCCTAGTAATTATAAAAATACCTCCTCGCATTTCTGCACTCCTAATACAAAGTACTTATATTTAAAGACTGCTAGCATAGGTGTCTCCAAATGAACAGTTTAATGCTTCGTTTTGCATGAAATCCGTTCTTCCTATATCTGATCGCAGAGTCACTAGCGCATTCGCCAAAATTAACAAAATTGCTATTTTTGACAGTCTCAAACTTGGCGAATGCGCTAATATTTATCAGAAACCTGAAAATGTAATGCATGAAATATACTTTTAGGAACAGGAATTCATAACACTGAAGGGGTGTGTTGCTATGCTCCTTATAATTCTAAAAATACCTTCTTCTTTCTTCTCCTCTAATACGTTCAAATACTCGAAAACACAGTTCACTAAATAAAGTTTTCTTAACAGGAAAGCTAGAGATTGAATAATCTATCAAAATCCTCTAATTTCAACAAACACCTCTTCGTTTTTTATACTCCTTAGACAAAGACCAGAAGCAAAAATTCAAACTATTAAATTTTTGTAACAAGAAACCATAAGAGCAAAGCGGTGTCACTACGCTCCTGATAATTATAAAAACATCTCACATTTCTGCACTCCTAATACTTATATCATAGTACTTATATTTAAAGACTGTAAGCAGATGTGTTTCGAAATTAACAATTTTATGCTTCGTTTTGCATGAAATTCGTTTTTCCGATGCCTAATCGCAGAATCACCAGCACATTCGCCAAAATTAACAAAATTAATGTTTTTGACAGTATCAAATATGGCGAATGCGCCAGTATAGACCAAGGTAAATTTATATATGTATCTCAGTTATTGGATTAATTGTATTTGCAGCGGCCCATTGAAGAGGTGCCTCGTGGTGCTCCTTATAATTCTAAAAGTACCTTCTCGAATTTCTCCTCTCTAATCCATACAAACACTTGAAAGCACAATACACAAAATAAGATTTCTGAACAGGAAAGCATGAGGCTCAAGAGGTGGCTAACTGCAGTCCTCTAAGTTCAACAAATACTTCTTCGTTTTTCTATACTCCTGATACAAAGACCAGAAACAAAAATTCAGGCTCTTAAATTTTTGTAACAGAAAACCATGACAAAGAGGTGTGTCGCTGTGCTCCTAACTAAACTAAAAAAATACATCCTCGCATATCTGCGCTCCTAATACAAAGTACTTATCTTAAAAGATTGCAGTCATATCTGTCTCGAAATTAACAATTGAATGCTTCGTTTTGCATGAAATCTGTTTTCCGATGTCTGATCGCAGAATCACCAGCGCATTCGCCAAACTTAACAAAAGCCCGTTTTTGACAGGTTCAAATATGGCGAATTCGCCAGTATATACCAAGGTAGTAAATTTATATGTGCACCTCAGTTTTTATATTAATTGCATTGGCACAATTTAATGACACACCGAAGAGGTATGTGCCTGTGCTCCTTATAATTCTAAAAAGACCTTTTTGGATTTTTGTACTCCTAATACAAATACTTAACTCAAATATTTAACTTTAATTTGACAAAATTTTATATCAAAGAGGTGTGTCTATGTTCGCCTGAATTTACGTAAATACCTCCTCGCGTTTCTGCACTCCGAATACATATATGTAAATACTTGAAAACACAACTCACGAAATAAAGTTTTCTTAACAGAACATGGGACCGAATACTTGCGTAATTGCAGTCATATTTTAACAAATACCTTCTCGGTGTTCCATACTCTTGATACAGAGACTAGAAACAAAAATTCAGGTTATTAAATGTTTGTAACAGGAAACCATAAGAACAAAGAAGTGTGTCACTGTGCTCCTAATAATTGTAAAAATACCTCCTCGCATTTCTGCACTCCTGATACAAAGTTCTTATTTTAAAAGACTGTAAGCACAGATATGTCGAAATTAACAATTTTGTGCTTCGTTTTGCATGAAACAGTGGCGGTTGGTGATATTTCAGTTAGCCATATCTTGAAAACGACGCATGGGACCCACTTCACTTTTTAGGTGATAACTATATACCTCTTCAGAAAGGATTTATTGTGAAAAAACCGTCAGCAAAGTTTGCGAAAGAAATTTCAAAAAAAACTGCAGAACACTCTGGGATCTGACAAATTACTTATTTTTAAAGACTGTGAGAGTAGGTGTGTCGATGTTACCAATTTTATGCTTCGTTTTGCATGAAATACGTTTTTCCGATGTCTGATCGTAGAATCACCAGCGCATTCGCCAAAATTAACAAAATTTCTATTTTTGACAGTCTCAAATATGGCGAATGCGCCAATATTTACCGATGCACTCGAAAACCTGAAAATGAATCGCATGAAATACAGTTTTAGGAACAGGAATTCATAACACCGAAGAGGTGTGTCGCTGTGCTCCTTATAATTCAAAAAATTCCTCCTCGCATTTCTGCACTGCTAATACAAAGTACTTATATTTGTATTTAAAGATAGTAAGCATACTTGTAGGTGTATGAAAATTAACAATTCTATGTTTCGTTTTGCATGAAAACTTTTTTCCGATGTCTGACCGCATAATCACCAGCGCATTTGCCAAAAATAACAAAATTTCTATTTTTGACAGTCTCAAATATGGCGAATGTTTCAAATGTTTCAAATCAAATATTTACCGATGCACTTGAAACTTGAAAATATAATGCATGAAATACAGTTTTAGGAACATGAATTCATAACACCGAAGGGGTGTGTCGCTATGCTCCTTATAATTCTAGAAATACCTCCTCGTTTCTGCACCTCTAATACATTCAAATACATCAAAAACACAATTCACGAAATAAAGTTTTCTTAACAGGAAAGCATGAGAATGAATAGTCTATTAAAGTCCTCAAATTTCCAACAAATACCTCTTCGTTTTTTATACACCTTATAGAAAGACCAGAAGCAAAAATTCAAGCTATTAAATTTTAGTAACAGGAAACCATAAAGACAAAGAGGTGTCACTATGCTCCTAATAATTATAAAAACACCTCCTCGCATTTCTGCACTCTTAATACAAAAGTACTTATATTTAAAGACTATAAGCAGAGGTGTTTCGAAATTAACAATTTTATGCTTCGTTTTGCATGAAATTCGTTTTTCCGATATCTGATCTGATCCGCAAAATCACCAGCGCATTCGCCAAAATTAACAAAATCTATGTTTTTGACAGTCTAAAATATGGCGAATGCGCCAGTATATACCAAGGTAAATTTATATATGTATCTCAGGTATTAGATTAATTGTATTTGCAGCGACCCACTGAATAGGTGTATCGTGGTGCTCCTTATAATTTTAAAAGTACCTTCTCGCATTTCTGCTGTCTAATCCATACAAACACTTGAAAGCACAATACACAAAATAAAGATTTCTGAACAGGAAAGCATGAGAGTGAAGAGGTGGCTAACTGCAGTCTTCTAATTTCAACAAATACTTCTTCGTTTTTCTATACTCCTGATATAAAGACCAGAAAAAAAAATTCAGGCTCTTAAGTTTTTGTAACATAAAACCATAAGACAAAGACGTGTGTCGCTGTGCTCCTAATTATTATAAAAACAATACTTCCTCGCATTTCTGCACTCCTAATACAAAGTACTTATCTTAAAAGATTGCAATCATAGGTGTCTCGAAATTGACAATTTAATGGTTCGTTTTGCATGAAATCTGTTTTTCCGATTCCTGATCGCAGAATCACCAGCGCATTCGCCAAAATGAACAAAATTGCTATTTTTGACAGTCTCAAATATGGCGAATTCGCCAGTATATACCAAGGTGGTAAATATGTGCACCTCAGTTTTTATATTAATTGTATTGGCACAATTTTATGACACGCCAAAGAGGTATGTCCCTGTGCTCCTAAGAATTATAAAAATACCTCCTCGCATTTCTGCACTCCTAATACAAAGTACTTATTTTTAAAGACTGTTAGCATAGGTGTCTCTAAATGAACAGATTAACGCTTCGCTTTGCATGAATCTGTTTTTTCGATGTGGGATCGCAGAATCACCAGCGCATTCGCCAAAATTAACAGAATTGCTATTTTTGACAGTCTCAAATATGGCGAATGCGCCAATATTTACAAATGCACTTGGAAACCTGAAAATGTAACGCACGAAATAAAGTTTTCGTAACAGGAATTAAAAAACACCGAAGAGGTGTGTCGCTGTGATCATTGTAATTCTAAAAATATCTCCTCGTTTCTGCACTTCTAATACATCAAAATACTTGAAAATACAATTCACGAAATAACGTTTTCATAACAGGAAAACATGAGATTGGATATTCGGATAATTGCGTCCTCATGTTTCAATAAATACCTCTTCGGTTTTCTACGCTCCTACTAAAAACCAGAAACAAAAATTTAGGCAATTCAATTTTTTGTAAAAGGAAACCATAAGAACAAATAGGTGTGTTACTGTGCTCCTAATAATTATAAAAATATCTCCTCGCGCTTCTGCACTCCTAATACAAAGTACTTGTATTAAAATACTGTGAGCATAGGCATCTCGAAATTAACAATTTTATACTTCGTTTTGCATGAAATACGTTTTTCCGATGTCGGACCGCAGAATCACCAGCGCATTCGCCAAAATTAATAAAATTGCTCTTTTTTGACAGTCTCAAATATGGCGAATGCGCCAGTATTTATTAAGGCACTTGAAAACTTGAAGATGTAATGCATGGAATAAAGTTTTAAGAACAGGAATGCATAGTACTAAAGAGGTGTGTCGCTGTGCTCCTGATAATTATAAAAATACCTCCTCGTGCTTCTACACTTCTAATAAAAATTACTTATTTTTAAAGTCTGTAAGAGTAGGTAACTTAAAATTAACAATTGTATGTTTGTTTTGCATGAAATACGTTTTTCCGATGCCTGACCGCAGAATCACCAGCGCATTCGCCAAAATTAACAAAATTGCTATTTTTGACAGTCTCAAATATGGCGAATGCGCCAGTATATACCAAGGCACTTGAAAACTTGAAGATGTAATGCATGGAATAAAGATTTAAGAACAGGAATGTATAGTATTAAAGAGGTGTGTCGCTGTGCTCCTGATAATTATAAAAATACCTCCTCGTGCTTCTACACTTCTAATAAAAGTTACTTATTTTTAAAGACTGTAAGAGTAGGTATCTTAAAATTAACAATTGTATGCTTGTTTTGCATGAAATGCGTTTTTCCGATGCCTGACCGCAGAATCACCAGCGCATTCGCCAAAATTAACAAAATTGCTATTTTTGACAGTCTCAAATATGGCGAATGCGCCAGTATATACCAAGGCACTTGAAAACTTGAAGATGTAATGCATGGAATAAAGATTTAAGAACAGGAATGTATAGTATTAAAGAGGTGTGTCGCTGTGCTCCTGATAATTATAAAAATACCTCCTCGTGCTTCTACACTTCTAATAAAAGTTACTTATTTTTAAAGACTGTAAGAGTAGGTATCTTAAAATTAACAATTGTATGCTTGTTTTGCATGAAATGCGTTTTTCCGATGCCTGACCGCAGAATCACCAGCGCATTCGCCAAAATTAACAAAATTGCTATTTTTGACAGTCTCAAATATGGCGAATGCGCCAATATTTACAAATGCACTTGGAAACCTGAAAATGTAACGCACGAAATAAAGTTTTCGTAACAGGAATTAAAAACACCGAAGAGGTGTGTCGCTGTAATCATTGTAATTCTAAAAATATCTCCTCGTTTCTGCACTTCTAATACATCAAAATACTTGAAAATATAATTCACGAAATAATGCTTGTTTTGCATGAAATGCGTTTTTCCGATGCCTGACCGCAGAATCACCAGCGCATTCGCCAAAATTAACAAAATTGCTATTTTTGACAGTCTCAAATATGGCGAATGCGCCAGTATTTACCAAGGCACTTGAAAACTTGGAGATGTAATGCATGAAATAAAGTTTTAGGAACAGGAATGCATAGTACCAAAGAAGTATGTCGCTAGGCTCCTTATAATTCTAAAGATACCTCCTCATTTCTGCATTCCTAATAGACGCAATTCACGAAATTAAGTTTTCATAACAGGAAAACAGGATGCCTGATCGCAGAATCACCAGCGCATTCGCCAAACTTAACAAAATTGCTATTTTTGACAGTCTCAAATATGGCGAATGCGCCAGTATTTACCGAGGCACTTGAAAACCTGGAGAAGTAATCCATGAAAAAAAGTTTTAGGAACAGGAATGCATAGTACCGAAGAGGTGTGTCACTGTGCTCCTTATAATTCAAAAAATACCTCCTCGCTCCTAATACAAAGTACTTATCTTTGTATTTAAAGATAGCAAGCATAGGTGTCTCGGAATTAACAATTTTATGCTTCGTTTTGCATGAAATCTTTTCTGATGTCTGATGTCTGATCGCAGAATCACCTGCGCATTCGCCAAAATTAACAAAATTTATGTTTTTGACAGTATCAAATATGGCGAATGCGCCAGTATATACCAAGGTAAAATTTGTCTTTGTATTTAAAGATAGCAAGCATAGGTGTCTCGGAATTAACAATTTTATGCTTCGTTTTGCATGAAATCTTTTTTCTGATATCTGATTGCAGAATCACCTGCGCATTCGCCAAACTTAACAAAATTTATGTTTTTGACAGTATCAAATATGGCGAATGCGCCAGTATATACCAAGGTAAAATTATATATACTTCAGTTACTAAATTAAGTGTATTTGCAGTGATCCACTGAAGTACGTTCTCACATTTTTTGCGCTCCTAATAAGGTATATAAGGAAAGGAGCATATAAATATGTGTGATATAAATATATTTCCTCTCACTTTTGTACTGCAATCGAAAATTTGTCACATTCGACATACGTTGTGTATCTTCACTTGCGATTTACAATATACGTATATACATGGGTAATAAGGTAAAACTAGGATGCATTGAATAAAACTAAATTTGATCATAATAAAAGTTTATTTATTGTTTGGTTTTAATGGATGTTAACTACTGATACAAAAAATTAAAATTAATTGTCAGAGCTTTTAAAGATAAAATAAACAATGATTGTTTTCTGTATAATATATAAAGATAATCTTAAACAAATAGCTATATTTTAGGAACAACTGTTTTGCGTCTGAATTCGTATTCCTAATATTACCGAGTACATTGACAGTCTTCAAAAACAAATTAAAATTAACATTACAAAACAAGTCATTTATATATGTATGAAATATACGTACAATGTACATGAAAAGTTTCAGTGAAATAAAAAATAAATACTATTATGTACAACACTGGCAATAATGAAAAATAAATTAAGAAAAATTACACATATAATATGTAGCGATGTGCATATGGAGCAAAGTAGATCAGAACAAGGAATTTCTAAAATAAAGTGTGCCGTTACATCACTACATATAGATCACTAAGTTATCAGTTTGTTATGTTTGAGAAAACATAACAAACTGACGTTATTTGGTAAACAATATCTAAACGAAACCACTGTTAAATATCACACAATTTTAGAGAAAACATAGAATCTATAAAGCAAAAAAATGGCAGTACACTGACTTCTTCAAAGCCGACAAGCTTATTTTACATATACACAATACAATCCTTAATGCAGACTCTTCTATTTGTTATCTTTTACAGATAATATTTTGATAATATTTCCTGAGGGCAGAACAAAATTGTGGTCGAAAAATTAACAGTTCTGCCTCAACTTTTTTTTAAACAAATATCACGATCAATTTAAATAAAATCTTATATAATTTCATTAAAAAATGTTTTACATTAATGCATAAAAAAATATTGTAAAAAAATATACATATCCAAATGATGAATAAGTTTGACAAATGTATTTCCTCAGAGTAAAATTTCAAGCAATGAGACGTGAATTATGATGTTAAAACTCGATATTTTATTTGAATGTAACAAAAAAAGACTTCGTAGAAGCGATTTTCTCTGTGAAATTGTGAGATTGTGAAAATGTTGTGAACTTAAAACCATATCGATTATGATTTTGATGGAATTTCTTTAATCGTAGTCTAAAAAAAGAACTCTAATTATTACTATCTTTACTATTAACATATTGCTTATTGCCTCCGGATTGGCATACATAGAAAACAATTTGGGATGGGAAGTTATACTGGTATAAAACTACCTGTATCAATTAACGAATAGTGAATTAATATTATCTAAAAGCTGTTTTGAAAAGAGTCTGCATTTTACATCATATAAGTTAGTTTCTACTACTCATTACATTACTCAATACATACATTTTTTTGTATTTTTTATATGCGAATGGTAATATACTAATGGACCTCAATATGAGGCAAAAAATATAAAATGGGTTAAAAAAAAATAGAGAAAAGTTTTGTACATTAATTTTTTTGGCAGGTGGCAGTAGTATTCTACATGACCGATGATAATAATAGAAGTCTTTTATTAACACGCAACAACAAGAAAGTATATAAAACGCCATCTTCACATGATTATTTAATTTTCACTGTACCTTCGCATTTTTCTTAATAATTTCTGTACCAAAAATAAATAAACCAATACTTCTAATCGATTTTGATTTGTTTTGATGCGTTTACCCACAAACAGCAGCAATACAGGGGTCTAGGCGAGCGCAAGGCTGCAGTGATATACACACATAATAACGAGTCATCAAAGTTGGCCGGGCAAAAAAAAGACGTATTTCTATTTTTCATCTTGAATTTACAACCTTATTGAGTTGTCAAGGCTGTTACATTATGTGACAGTCAGTCGTCAAAAGTTTGATAGCTAGTCGTCAAAAGTTTCGCTTACAATTAGAACTACGACCTAACCGCTACTTCCATCTCTTTCGTTCATAGCCAGCTTTGATGACGCTTTTTTTTGGTTGGCTCGTTATTTTATTCGCTGTTTAACATGTAAAATAGTTACCACAATCCTGCAGCATTAGCTGCATTTGATGTCTTCTGTAATAACGTGCATTTGTACACCCATTTAACCCGTTTCGGCCGAAAACGCCACTCCCGGTACATCGCTCTTCAGCGCCTCATAACTAATACTATTTGCGACAGAAAAATTTGACAGGGACACATTTTTGAAGTTTAAGACGTGCCCTTTAAGATGGTGTCCATGAAATTCCTCCAAAAAATTATTAATTATAAAAAAGCAGTTTTTAAAAAAACACGATTTTTTTGCACTTTTTTTTATCAAATTTCCAAGGGGTTACCTATTTATCAAATTTTCATGGAACCTCACTAACCGGTGGAATAAATGTTCGAACTTTAAGTATATGTGGTTTAAAGATCGATTTTTTCCCCGTATGCGTTCAAAATGACGCTTGAACTGCAAAATTTTTGCGTAAAAATTCAAGAATTTTTTTATTGGAAAATGATGCACTTTCACAAAAAATTGTCAAGAGTAAAAAGTTCTTAAAATCACTCAATGAATGCAAAAGAATTTTTTGAGCAATTTTTTGGCTTTTTGCAAATAGTTAATTTTTGCAAAATTTAAAAAAAAATGCTTAAAAAATCTAGAAAAAAATCTAGTGCATTCAATGAATTATTTTAAGAACTTTTTATTCTAGACAGTTTATAGGAAAAAATGCATTGTTTTCGAGAAAAAAATTTCTAAAAAATCAAATTAGTATCGAAATTTAGAATTTTTTTTCTCGAAAACAATGCATTTTTACAATAAATTGTCAAGAATAAAAAGTTCTTAAAATCATTCAATGAATGCATTTGATTTTTTTCAGAATTTTTTTTATTAAATTTTGCGAAAATTGACAATTTGCAAAATCCAAAAAGTTGCTCAAAAAAATTTTGAAAAAATTCTTGAATTTTTACGCAAAAATTTTGCAGTTCAAAATGGCGTCTTATGCGTTCAAAATAGGCGCCTATTTTGAACGCATAAGGGAAAAAATCGATCTTTAAACCACGTATACTTAAAGTTCAAACATTTTTTCCACCGGTTAGTGAAGTTCCAGGTCCAAGGTCCATTACAGACCGGAAACCCCTTGAAAATTTGATTTAAAAAAAAATGTGCAAAGATCGTGTTTTTGAAAAAAAAACTGCTTTTTTTTCATAATTAATAATTTTTTGGAGGAATTTCATGGACATAAACAATATTGGTACAAACAGTATATAACTGATACTCGGCAAAAAAATCGAGATGTATTACGTGTGATCTGATCAATATCTATGCTGTCTTGTGCCCGCTTGATTCCTGTATAAAATTTGACAATTTTATGATTCTGCTTTTTTGCATTTGCTTACTCTTATAAAACTAGATCTCCAATGGACACTGGAGACATACTTTTTGGATGATTCAGAAAACAAGTAGAAAAAAACCCTGGGTCACCACCCTGATTCTAATCCGATCTTTTACTAAAACATTAATTTATGAATTGGCACTTATACGCTTTCTTGTTTCGAATTACCCCACACATTTCTATAGCTCTTAATGTCCTCCCTCCTCCTTGTCACTATCTGTGATGTCGATCATGTATTATATAAAAATTAAGAACATCATACATTGGAAATAAAGGAACCCATTGTTGATATACATTAAAGAGTATTGTTCAAGGTCTTCTAAAGGAAATTAATATAAAAAGAGATATATAGTTTGGTATGGCAGTTGTATAACCTACTTAACATGCTTAATTTATACTAAAATACTGGGCAGTTGTTTGATATAATACAAGTAAAGTCTTCTCATTTATATAAATTTAAGCAAAGAAATGTTTCAAACGTAAAGCTACGTCAAGTAACACTCTGTACTCTGTACACAAATTGACATAACATGATCATCGTGAAATATTTCATGTCTATAATAGTTTCTTATTAATGCCATAGATCCCTCACTATTTATGAAATAGGTCTATAAAATGTCATATTTTACATAATACTACTTTTTATTAGAAATCATGACGATTCATCTACAAAAAAAATACGAGCATTCCCCGTAAAAAAAGTTCAAATTATTTTCAATATATCAATGCCTCTTTGCTAGTCACTTCACGCAGCTTTACTCTAAAAAAATAGATAGACCACATAACAAGGACTGTTAAATAATTTTTAAGGAGCCCAACTAATAGAAAAATAAATTAATCTTTTTTTTTCTTTCCGAGAACCTTAATTCTTAGGTTTTCCAGTTGACGCAACCTCGCTCGCGGATTGGACATAAATTAGTTTGGTCTTTGACTCTCTTGAACACAAAAAACCGTCAAAATGGCATCTTAAGTTATTTCGACGGCTAAACCGATGTCCGGATCAGGAATACAGTTGCCGCAATATCCGCCACATTTACCAGATGCTCCAGTTTCCTAAACGAAAAGAGAGATTACCTTAAAACCGTGTTGTTCTCCTAATCCTCCTGATTCAGAACTATTAATGTGATTAAAAATTTAGTCTATGCATTTTTTGAATTGAATTTGACTCCATATATCTTTTTACAATAAATCTTCAGTTTAAAACATCATTTTACTCTCAATTACTCTCGATTTACTCTCAATTACTCAATTTACTGTCAAAAACATTATAAAAGACATTCTCGTACAAAAATAAATAAATCACAATGTATCTACGAGTTACAGTTAACTACGGTGAATTACCAACTTATTTCAAAATTGTTTTGTTCTTAAGGTTCTTCGTATTATGTACATGGTGTCCCAATTTATCTTCTCACTACCCATATTTTGGGTTATTTTTCAACTAGCGAGAAAATTAAAACGCCGAAAATGTGTAGCATGTTCTAAGGAATCTGAGTTTAGCCTCAAGCCTGAAGAGCATACAAAAAGTACTATAAAAGTGTCTGTTGTCACATCCGACATCCGGTTTCGCCGGAAACAACTGTAATCCCGAGATTTTTTGGACATCTTGTATATATGCATTTCTTTGATCAAAATCTCTGAGCAATATTTCTTTTGCCGTAGTTCAAGAAATTGTTGGTTAAATCGTTAAAAGAAATTATATCCCAGTTATTTATAAATATACAAAACTATACATCTCCAGATTCAGAAGACGGATGGAATAAAATACATGCAAAATATATAATGTAATTCAAAAAACTGATGAAGTAATAGTTATTCACGGCAAAACCGGAAGCCGGATGTGACAACAACTTTTATAACATTTCTTGTATACTCTAATAAAATTCCGCACTAAAATTGGACCTCAATAACATTACAAAAGTCAGTCTTTTGAGAATCCCTTTTTAACAATACCCTGTATAAACATCCCGCTACCAAATTCAGATTCCTGGGAAAACTCTGTGTAACTTCAGCGTTTGAATTTTTCTCTAGCTCAAAAATGACCCAAGATATCTATAATGAGGCGTTAAACTCAGACACCCTGTACATATATCAGTTGCGTCACACTTTCTAATTGTGTTGTATATAATAGACTAGCTTTATAAATGGAAATCCAACCAGTACCAAATCCAATTAATAAAACAGTCTTGATCTAGTATTAAATATATGTACCTCGGAATTCCTGGAGACACGACGTAAATACCAGAGTCGGCTTGGAGCGTCTAACCCAGTCTATACGGATTTCATATTCCACTCCGTCCTAATCGCAAATCAGACCTTCGTAATTCCGATAAACGTAACGCATAACATCGATATCAAAACTCTTAATTTCTGAGGTCTGACTTCTACTGAACTATTAGTTTAACCTGTTACGGAGATAGATTCACCTTGACACTGGTAACAATTTTGCGATAATATGCTGTTATTTCGAGTAAGTTCTTTTGTTGTTTGACATTGACGTATATTACATTGAAATTTCAGAAAAAATAAGTTACGTCTGTACACAATTTTTTTCGAAGCTCTAAAAATAACGGGAAAAACGGGGGAGGGATATGAATTATCAAGAACACACCCTGTATACACTATTTGTTACATACAGGGTGTGTTCTTGATAATTCATATCCCTCCCCCGTTTTTCTCGTTATTTTTAGAGCTTCGAAAAAAATTGTGTACAGACGTAACTTATTTTTTCTGAAATTTCAGAATATGCCGCAAAAAAAAAAACGTTGACTCAATGTTTTAATTAAATTAACGATAATTATCATTTTGTTATAATGGAGCACCCGATATTTATTTATTTGTTTAATTCCACTTTTTCTTCTGATTACAACTACATATATCGTACTTGCTTCCACAGGTTTTTCAAATTTTATGTATCGAATATATAAAATATATGTACCTACTACTCGGAGATATGACGTAATTTATAGTTAGTTGTGGATAGTTACTCTTTATTGTCAAAAATAAATACATACAATAATTGCTGTCTTGGTTCCTTTGTTGCTCATGCAAATTCTCATGAACCCTGGACACAAAAGCCGGCTCTGGCATGTCTCCACGACTGACGAGGTGCAATGACGAAACAAAACGGGAAGAAAATCGATTGCTCCAGAGAAGAAACGCGAGAAAAAATAACGGATTCAAAATTTGAATACTTCCGGAAATCACCGAAGGTGAATGCAGGGTACTCACCGTTCTGTGTATTTCGGACGACGCGTACGATCCTATCTCTTCCCATCTCACATTTCTCGATAGCCTGAAGTACGTATGCGACAAATCGATCGAAAATCTACCCTGCGCGCATCCCTTCTTAGAACTGTAACAGTCACCCGCTGTGCCGTACGGAATTTGGGTCTTACCTTTGGTCTGTATGGAAAACGTAAAGTCATCACCTGAGAAGTAAAGTCGTTATTAGTGAAAAAATAACTTACGAGCCTGCTTATTTTCTTACCAATAATTTTCATAGATGTAATGTTCACCCTGACTTTCCAAAAATTTGTGAACCCGGACCTGTCCTCTCCGACTTGGTCACAGTCGCAGTTGTCCCTCCTGTATCCTCTGTACGGACAGGAATTAACATTAATCAACCTAAAAAACGTAATAATTTCAGTTGGGAGTCCCAAGCGTATGAGGTTTTTCACCTTCTGTCGTAGATTTCAGCGTAATTCGACGTGTCTTGGCCCAGAGAAATGTACTCCTGAGGTTCCGCAGTGTCCATTTTGTAGCAGTAAATCAGAACTGGCTTTTCCCCTATCCGAATCACGTAATCTTTGTTGTCCGACGTCCTCATGTAATGCTTTATCTCCTTGCAACTGGTATACAAACCTAAAAGAAAATATCTCGTCATTCCAACAGAACACACTAATCTCCAAGTTAACCGTACATTTCATTTGGTTACACTTTTTCCTCTTTTGCGGTTTGAGGTTCCTTCGGCACAACTTGTGCGATACCTTTTGCTTCGTCCTAACGTTAACGCAGCTAATTCGTCTCACTTGGATTCCTTTCTTTCCACACTTATGCGAACACTAGAAAATTAAAGATATTATGGCAAACATGACATAAATTTATACATTGTATAAAGCAAGTATGGTATTAAAATAAAGTAACATAACGTTTTTATCAAGAATAATGAGGCGTTTACATTAGAAAAAGTTTTTTATTATTTCCCCTCCTTATTCTATAAACTGGGGATTAACACTGCAATTAGCATTAACATTATTGTGACAGAGCAGTAACACCTGAGATAACACTAACAGAATCATGAACAGATGAATATAATAATCTATAATCTGAGTATTAACGTTACCATTAACACGGCCATTAACATTAACCCTATTGCGACAGAGCAATAACACCTGACGTAACACTAACATAATTATGAACAGATTAATATAATAATTTATAACCTGGATGATTAACGTTACCATTAACACTGCCATTAACATTAACACTATTGTGACAGAGCAGTAACACCTGACATAAAACTAACAGAATTATGAACAGATGAATATAATAATATCTATAATTTGGGGATTAAAGTAACCATTAACACGGACATTAACATTAACACTATTGTGACAGTAAAATACATTCTGCTATTTTTTTTGTGAAAGAAATTCGGATAGAATTCAAATAAATGAAAACCAACTCTAAAGGCTCGAAGCACTTCGTAATAAGCTTCAAACGATACGTATGACTCACCGGAAGAATTTGAAAATGAGCGAATGTTCGTGAAGACCTTTAAAAGTTTTGTTAATTGTTTTTGTAAAAAAAAGTTAATATTCTTTTAGTTTTATCATCCGTTTGTTTACAAAATAATATGGGTTCGTTCTTCGTTTACTTCTTACTTACTTCTCTCCACGCCTCCGGTTGCCAAACGTATTTATCTCCGCACTGGCTGACTATACATTTACTGTCCGTTTCAGGTTTATTATAGACGGAACAATAGTTTTTATGGTTAATCTTATTTTGATGGATGTCCGGCAACGGTAAGGGATCAATCACTCCGCCCTGATGGACCTTGTGGCAAGTGACATTTCTAGTTTTCACACCTGGACCGCAGGTCGCGGAGCACTAGAAGAGATAAAAGGGAAAATGGAAAACGAACGTTTGATTACTATATGGTGCCGACTGTAGATGGATTAATTTCATTCGCAGCGTCCTCTTCGAGCTGTTAATTATATAGGGTGTCCCATTAATAAAGGGACACGGCATTTTTTAGGTAGAAATATTACCAAGGTATTTAAAATATTATTTAAGAAAATACCTTGGTTACCATTAACTTTTGAACTAAGGCAAGACTGGTTAAACCGCAATATTTTTACCCAAACAAATTTTTGTCCCTTTATTATTGGGACACCCTGTATACCGGGTGACACAGGACATGATATGATATTTTTCTTCATTTATTAAGAAAAAGTTCAAATTTTCGGCATCTTAAATTCATAACAATGTATTTGAAAAGTCGACATTTAGTATAAATATAAGATGTTGAAGATTTGAAAACTTTATCTTAATACGTAAAGAAGAAAAGTGAGGTGTGGTCCTGTGACAACGATCCTGCATCACACGGTATACTGACATGCCTACAGTGTGTTAGTATGTAGCTTTTTAAGGAGGAATTTCGGAACACAACCCCACGATAAATACATAATCATCGCGATAAACAATATAATTTGTGTCCTCGGTTAGAAAAAAGGAAATAAAGTGCAAAGAAATAAACATACATAAGAGGCAGACACAATAACATAGTTTTTTCTCCAAATTTGTGTTTATTAAATTAATGGAATTAAAGAATTTTTTGTTTTTGGGGTTAAGCGTTACGGATATTCCTCCTATGTGTGAACAGTATGTGTGCTTGTGAGAAAATTAGATGTCAAAAAAAAAATAGGATTAATAGCTTCGTACGACCGTCACCAGTTATTTCCTTAAGATTACAAAGACTTACAGACGACCAGTAGCTCTCGATCCAAGCGTATTTGCAATTGTAGCGTTCGCAAGGCCTTGTGGCTTTCGGTTTTCTCAAGTGCCTGCACAGCGAGTCGACGACGGTAATGTCGTTCAGTACGTCCTCGCACTCTATGTGCCGTCTTCTAATGCCTTTGCCACAAGTGTTGGAACACTTTCAGAAAATAAGAGAAGTGTAAAAATGTGCGGTCAGTGTGAGAGGGTGGCTCGATTTTTCGAGGTTAAATTGCCCTTACAAAGTACGTATGTACCTACACATTCTTCAAGTTGTTTAATTAATATCAAGCGACTTGAAGAAATAGTACGTGGTTCATATTTGATACGCTTGTTCTCGTGTTATTTACAGATATTTAGCAGTGGTGAAAAAGTGAAAAAAGTAGAAATTGCTAAAGCTACGGGGTGTTACTTAATCTTATGTACTTATTTTAAGGTGTGACTGTTGCACCAATTTTAAGTCAAAAAGTTGTCGATGTAGTGTCGTAAAATTTTTGGTTTACGATATACGAGGTGTTAGGGTTTTCATTTTTTTATTGGGACATTCGATTTTTTGCAATTACCTTACACGATTAAAATACAGAAAAACTACTGATGCGATTGATTTTTTTATATCAGTTTGGTAATAATTAAATGCCATATTATACTCATGAAAAAAATGGTCTACGGAAAGATGGTATGTAAATAATATTTTGATTAATACGAGGTGTGGCTATTAAATAACCGAACTGATGCTGCTACCAGCGCGCTGCGAGATTGTCGCGATAAATTTGAACAGAACTGTGTCTGGTGATACTTTCCCCACCCTGAGCTCGATGGACAAGCCAGTGGGTCGCTCAGTTTGACTGTAGCAGTCGTTTGAATTAGTCAATGCACCAGTGACGCGTCGAAAAAAAGTGTTCAGATGGAGCAACGGGTTAATCTCATGTTTCTTGTTAAACTGGGGAAAACTTTTACAGAAACTTATACAATGTTAAAAGAAGTGTGCGGGAATGAATATTTATCCCACGCACAAGTTTTTGAACGGTTTAAACGGTTTAAAGAGGGACGTGAAACGACTGAAAGCGATCTGCGCCCTGGGCGGCCCTTAGCCTAAAAAACGGATGAAAACACTGAAGAAATTGGTAAATGAATCCGCGAAATCATTGTTTAAGCATCCGAGGGCTTGCTGAAATAACAGGAATCGACAAAGAATGTGTTCGCCAGATTTTGCATGAATCGTTCAACATGCGCAAAGTTTGCACAAAAATGGTGCCAAAATTCCTCACTCCCGAGCAAAAGGAATCAAGAATGAACATTGCGCTGACATTGATTCTAAACAACATAGACACTGATCCAGGCTTGTTAGATACGGTGAGACTGAAGGGGACAAGATTCGAAGGTGTGGAAGCGGTTAAAGCAAAAACGACGGAGATTCTGAACCAGCTGACAGAAGCGGACTTCCAGCACTGCTTTCAACAATGGAAAAGTCGTATGGAGCGAGGTAGAGATCGCCAAGGGTAGTACATTGAAGGTGAAAAAGTTGCTACTGTAATTATTAACTAATAACAAGTGTTATGACAGCACTTCGGTTTTTTAATAGCCACACCTCGTATTACTTCCACATGATAGGTTATAAGGAGCCATTCAAAAAAAAAAAAAAAAATGTCATCAACTCTGGCTATGAACGAGAGAGATGGAAATAGCGGTCAAGTCGAAGATCAAAGGGAAACTTATGTTTATGATTTTCTATTGTGTTTCGAATGTACCTATTCTTTAAATTTAATGTAGGACCGGATAAGTAGTACTTCAAAATTAATTAGGCAACTTTTTTATTTTTGGGTTTATTGAAAATGAATATTTGGAAAAAAAGTTTCTTTTGAATTAGTTCTACACACTATTAAAAATATAACTCAACTTAGGAGTCACCCTGTACGATTTTTATTTTATGTATAGCTTTAGTATCCATGGTTTTCTATTTACGAGGTGTGTAAATTAAGTCATGAGACTGTTTTTTTTTTTAATTAATAGTGTTGATTTACTGTTTGGCCTGAACGCACAAACTCTTTCTGGACAATTCCCTGGCTATAAAAAAAGCAAATCAGCATGGATTTGATCTTCAACTTGCTCATTCTTGCTTTTTTCGTACCTGGAGAGCTTGAAGTGTGCGATTTCACGCTATGGCGCTTGGTTTCCGGGTGGTACGCAAACACCCAAGTCTCATCACCAGTAATGACACGTTCCATAAAATTGGGATCATTTTCAATCGATTTCAGAAGATCCCGTATTCTATCGACATTTTCGGTTCTTGAAGACGAAAGCCTTCCGCTGCGTGGTTCATCTTCAATCGACTATCTTCCTTCTGAGAATGCCTTAAACTACCGAAAAAGCTTTGTACTGAAGGTGCAAATCCCGTCACCGCAGTGTTGCTAGATCGGACGATACGTTGCCAGTCTCATTACTTAATTTACACACCTCGTATACATATTTTCATTCGGTTTGTTTACATTTGATTTCATATTATTTAGAAATCAAGAGCCATTTATGCGAAAATAACTAAAATTGGTCTTCATTGCCGGAAATATGAAATTTTCACGACTATAATTTTCCAGACAATTAACATCACTACCACTTTGTAATTTATGTTCTTTATACCAAAATTGTTCTCTTTTACATCAGCTTGAAAACTTTACCTAACAAAATTGATTCAAAAATAGAGTGGAAAAACTTTTGAATGGATATTACATTCGTGTCCTGTCTTACCTGCTTCCAAGCTCCAGCTTTCCAACGGTATCTCTTGTCGTCATTCTTTACCGATTGGAAATAGTTCTTCGATATGGTATTTGATACGTGCGGGCATTCTGTTAGTTTACACTTAGTCGCTCTTTCCGGCTTCCGAGTGACGTCGCATTGGTAATCTTTTAATATCTTGCCTGGAACAATAAAATGATTAGAAACCGCACGAAATAACGCATAAAACAATATCTTACTGGTGTAATCCATGCACCTCACTTGGCGCTGCCTTTCGCAGTTGGAGTCGCATTCCGGGCTCCAGTCTCCCGTCTTCCATTTGGGACACGGGTTGTTGATGCATTGCACCATGTTCGTGGGTTTCAGATTGAGGTCGCACATCGTTTCGTCTCTGTTTCCCAATTCGTTCAAGCAGTGGAACACTTGGTGGCTTATGCCACCATCACAGGTCTGGGAACACTAAGGGTACAGAGTTAAAGGGAGAGCTGATTAATTTTTGATTGAGCACTTACCGAACTCCACTCGACGGGGGTCCAGTGGAATGTCTGATATTTGTTGTAGATCTCGGGGAATATCGAGTTATCAAAATCATTGTTGCTGTATTTTCTTGCATAAGGAGATGGTTGCTATAAGAGCAGTAAAATAAGAATATAATATAGTGGGTGACATAGGATCAGATTTTTTAATTAAAAATATATTTTTTAATTATTCATTAACACAATCCTGAAATGGGTACTGGAACCTTCGGCGTAGAAATAAAAAATGGACGTTTTCCACGAAACACCGAACTACTCGATGCGCGTTTCGCCAACTATGTTGGCATCTTCAGAAGATTAAAACGGTTTTAATCTTCTCCTTTTTTATATTAACTCAATGTTTTCAAATTTCCAGTATTTTATAAGCTACCAGCGTAGCGCCGTCAAGGCTATCTGCTGGACGTCACTCGCAACTGTTAGATGATCTCTTATCAGCTGTGAAATGTGAACCGAGGGGATGCTGCTAGTTGCTGTTGTATGCCAAATTGTAAAAATAATGATCGGAAAAAGCGCGAGCTCATTTTTTATATATGCCGGACGCGAATGGGAACAGGAGCAGAAAAAAAAATAGATTAACGCTTTGAACAAATGTGTCAACAGATCCTCCACTAACTTCGCCTATTATTTCTAAATTTATCGCCTATTTTTTCTGAAACATATGACATGGGAAGTTATGTAAATCTTGTTTACAAATTTGAGAACTTTGTTTTAATAAATAAAGAAGAAATGCTGTTTATATTTTTTTTATCTATTTATTTAGTATAAGATGTATACGCGCTCGACAGATACTTTTGACATTATACTGACGCATGGCAGTATCTTGATGAATAGAAAATCACTTTTGATACTTTCAACCACTATTCTGACGTCACCTTCAATCAATCTGAAAAATTATACAGAGGGATCCTGTATAATTTTTTTAGTACTGCATTAAGTTTAACGGTAATTTTATACTGTTGATTCAAACAAAAATAAACATGTTTTTACTTCTTTGATTTTAACTGATTTACATACAAGAAACTAAGAAACATTTCACTGAAGGCAGTATTCAGTAGTTAAATTTTTTATTTTTCTCTGTCAGTGAATATAATGGCCAAACAAAAAAAGAAAACAACCCACAAAACTGACTATCAACAAGAAATATATACCTACATACACAGTCCGTATGTGATGATAAATTATCATTATTTTAAAATTTTTAAAAGTGATTGACGTAAAAATTGGAACACGTCCATCAGCACTGAAATATTACATTACAGACTTATCACCTTCACGTCGTGCATTTCGCCAACCATGTTGGCATAATTAGGACATCAAGAGAACTAAATTTTAATCATCTTGATGGTTGGATAACGCGCGCGTTGAGACTTTAGGTGTTAGTGAAAAACGCGTTAGTTTTGAAAATACGTGTTCACTTACGTTACAACTTTTCCTGTAACACACGCGGACTTCTTTAGGAACAGGGATGTCTCTGCAGTAAAGTTTATCAAGGACCTCTTCGGAGTTAAACTTCTTACAGGCGTATGCCCTCCTCTCCACACCCTCACCGCATGTTACCGAACACATGTGGTATGTGTCCAGGGGTACCCACCTCCCACAAGCCTGCTCGTTGCACTTCTCCCTTAGAGGGGGACGAGTTTTTATATCGCATGCATTATGGTATATCCTTGAGTTCAGGACGCACAAGTAAGTGAGGTTCCTGTAACCGCCGCCGCAAGGCGCTGAACACTAGAAGAAAATAATGGGGTAACTGACGCATACTACTCGTAGTCCAAGATCCAACCGCGTTATTACTGACTTGTAATAAGTGAGCTATCGTGGGCTCATTGTTTAAACAAACATACAGACTAGAGTCTGAACCAAACGTTAATTTGTGTAACTGTGAAATGGTTTTGGTTCCCATTTGGAGTCTGTGATTGCGTCACAGGAAGACCACGATCTCCTTCTAATCCCAAGGAACTATTCCAGGGAATTGTTTAGTAATGTCCCTCACAACAGATGCCACAAATAGTGAGTAGGTGTGGGTTTGGTTAGCGATAATCTTATTCGACGGAGGGCGTGGCCGACATTACGTCATAGAAACCACTATCCAATAAGATGATCGCTAACCATAACCACACCTACCCATTACTTCTGATATCAGTTAACACAGAGAGACGCAGTCTGTATTATATGATACCTTTAATTCATGACGTATCTCATTCTATATCTTCATGGGGTCAGAAATCACACGGTCGGATCTTGCGCTATACGGTATATATGTAATCTTTACAGATTAAAAGTCACTTTTTTTTTACTTACAGGTGACATGTCATCCAACATCCAGCTGGGACATCGTTCAGTATTACATATTTGTTCCGTAACCTTCTCGCTGTTATTGCAGTAGGAGTCATCTATGGGTGTGTTACTATTGTCCACGCATTTCGCCGTTCTGATCTGTATTCCGCCGCCACATGTTTTCGTGCACTGTAAACGAAATCGAATAAGTGGTAACGACTTACGTGTAATGATATTCTTGTGATTCCGTGAACGTCGGGGTTGCCAACTTCTAATTACTAGGAACCTCGCAGAAGTTAGACTGCATTGAATCTGTCGCGTAAGCTCCTTATAATTCCTGGATTTAGATGCTTACTACAATGTACCTACACCTACTACGTGTACATTGCAGTACTTTGTTTGTGTGTTACACAAACAATTTTACATACAGTGTTTGTATGTTATAAACTGCTCGACAAAATTAGGGTAACAATTTTTATATTAGTGTCGTTTTCGTTCGATTCGGGCTAAAGATCTGTGGTTTTTAAACATCGGGGGCCTATAGGGTTGGCCACCGTCTCATCCGCTTGAGTTGTCAAAGGGTGAAAGCTAACTATAACACCCTACACTAATTTATTATAAGCCCTGCATCCCTGTAGAGTTTAAAGTTTTTCATGTGTTCATAATGTGTGCCAAGACAGAGTTTTCACTCGCTATCCTTCATAGCCCATTCTGTAGGTCTTTGAATTGCCTCCAGAATCTTGTGAATTAATATTTCGATATTAGGTTGGTTCTTGTGGTGTGGACGGTGAAACGTTTTAAGTCAAAGCGTACCAAATTCGAGGTATTAAAACGGAAATTTAAAACCGCAAGTGTCTATGCCGAAGCATCCACACTACACTGATGTATTGGTGGTTGTATATTAAATCCTGAACCGAGAAAGGGAGACAATTAAAAATCCACTTCCACCATCGGAATTCGAATAATTCTCATAGAGGGATCGCGAATGGAAGACGTGTCTTTACTATACGTGACCTACTGGACTACCTGATGACCCTTTGACCTTAATTAATCAGGTTAGAGTAGATCGCAGATAAAGGTATGACTTACAGCACATTGTTTAACAAGAAAACTCTAGAAAAAAATTGTTTCTTTCTATGTAAGTGTATCAGTTGGCAACCCTAGATCTAGATACAATGTACAAAGTAGACAATTGATGTATTGTTTAGAGTATAATTAACATATTATGTTATTAATATCATATGTACAGGGTCCGGCAGGGAGGTAAGGGAATTTTTTAAAAGACTGTCACACTCTTATTTTCGAACGAAATTCAAATTTTATGTTTTTAATACGTAGCTGAAATGTTGCCATTAAATGATGCATAGCTGAAAATAAGAAAAAAGTAATAAGGTGCGAAAAATTACGTCAGTTAGGTGGTGCCCGTGTTTATCTAGGCATTCCTGTAGACGGGGCGAGAAATTGTCCATACTCCTTTGAAACATTTCACTTTCAAATTTCTCGGGTGATTGTTTCTGAAAGAGCTTCAAGTGTACGTGGTTTGTTTATGTATACTCCAGATTTAAGGTAGCCCCATAAAAAATAGTCACAAGGTGACAGGTCTGGGAAACGAGGAGGCCACTCCACATCTCTACGTAACGAAATCAAACGTCCTGGGAAATGTTTCCTTAAAAAAAAAAACGTTGCTGCTCTGGATGTATGGCAAGTTGCTACATCTCGTTGAAATCACACAGTATTGAGGTTAATGCGTCGTCTTCTCAATTACAGCAGACAAAAATCATGTAACATCCCTAGGTAGCGATCTGTGCTTACAATAACTGTGTGTCCGTTTTCACGAAAAAAATTAAGGGCTAATAATAAAGTTTCGGCAAATGAATTCGAAACCGTCGCTGTATTTGAATCACAGAAGGGCCCGTTTTAATGAAGGTGTTGTAAACAAACACGCGATGAGCTCTAGTCCACGGCTCCATGGTAACTGAAATGGCATCTGCCAACGAGTAGATACTACATGTCTATTAGGAAAATATTAGGTTAACCCAACCTCACATGACATGCTCTTCAAAAAATTCCATACCTCCCTGCCGAACCCTGTATATGTAATATAATTTAATATGCGTTATTTCACCTTTGGCCTATTTTGTGCGTGTCTTAATTCTATAAATTGTCACCAGGAATTTCAGATTGAAGTTATTTTTAGCTGTAGCTCTGAATAAATTCAACATTTAAACAATGATCTCTATAGAGTAAAACAAGTAATTCAAGAATCACTCACTTTAAAAATTGTTGGCGACATTTTATACAAATATTACATTTCTTATTTTAAATAAATAGTATTAGTTCCAAAAATGTATGACACTCCTTCAATATTCTCTTCAGCTATGTTGGATTCTCATCCAGCTGTCATTCTCGACCGCATATTTACAATATATTTAATGTCCTTTTCAAATTAACAACATTCATTTTTTCATTGTGTTGAATTTGCATTTTGTATAACTCAACGTTTTTAAAGTAAATTGAATGCGTGGCCTGTACTTCCTTACTGCTTTCAATATCACGTGTCAACATATTTTGCTATTACCTTTTATGCAAACTCTGCACATGAAAAGCCTTTTATAATAAATTAAATATCACATTTTTCATGCATTTTCACAACGAAATAATGAATAATTTTCATTAATAAAAACACTAAATGTACTGTGAACATAGGCCGCGAAAGAAATCTCGACCCAAAATGGCTGACGACAACATCTATGTTTTTGGTCTAATTAAAGTGCAGCGAAATTTTAGACCCTTTTTCAGTTGGTGGCACATAAATATAGCGTATCAAAAATATAATGTCTGTAAATAGGTATTACAATAAGTGTTGTAATATCAGCAACTCGACCAAGTAAGTGTTTGCATTGTGGAATAGGAGTCTTCTATCACATTATTCAAGAAAGAGTACAACTATCAGACTGATGTAAACGAAACACCAAAATTTTTAATGTTGTGATTTAGAATTAAAATCGATGTACAAATAAATGTATAGATGGGCTTGGCGTCGTTTTGTTTACTCACCTCTGACCAAGAAGAGTAATTCCATCTAGTGGAATTGCACACTGTGTTGCAGGCTTCCTGCATAGGTGGTGCCGCTAGCACATTACAGTGCTGTTCGCTGACGATTTCGCTATAACTTGGTTCCTTTTTGTACACCTTCGTGCAATTGTAATAAATTGGACGTATTCTAAAAAAAAGAAAATTCAAGTAAATAGCAGATTTAAAATATACCCTTTCCCTTACCCTTTGCCACAAGGCGTAGAGCAAACTCCTTTGAACGCAATGTTCCAAGTTAGTTCGCAGTGAGTATTGCATTCCTGTTTTTCCATGTCGCTTTCGTTCATTACGTCGCAATAGCTGTTGGAAACCTCCTTACCCGTGGCAAGATACACGCAAACGGGTTTTCTGTATCGTTTTCCTTCACATATAGAGCTGCATGTCGACCATTCCTTCTGGTAAAGTCTCCAACCGTAGCTATAATCAAACTCACGGTGTATATGCTGTTAGTTTTTACATTACAAAGTAACATAGATGTAGTTGAATTATTAATTTAATAATTTAATACATAGACGCTGTAGCTATTAACAGCACAATGATATCCAGCTTTACAGATGAGAATATTCGCGTTCATCCACCAAATTGGCATTATCAATGATTCTTAGATCCCGGATGTTAATAATAGATTCCAGGTCTGGTCTTCACGCGACTACATGTAATGTTGTATGTGCCACATTTATAAAGTACACCGTCAACTCCTGTAATATGTACATAGTATAGTCCATCTATTCTGAATTGAAAATGATAAATACGCCTGGGGAACAAAAAAAGCGGTGCAATTTTATGATTCCATGGGCGTGCTTGAATAATAACTTTTAGGGATAGGTAATAATAAGTAATTAACGTCGCTTTTAGGCATTCATATATGTAAAATAATACGCTGACTTTGACAATGTAAGTCTTTATTTTTAAATTCATCGTACTCGACCGTTTCGAGATTTTCGCTGGTTATATCTGAAGCTATGTTATTTTCATGTCTATGAAAGAGGTATTGATTAAAAATATCGATTTTTTTAATGATTGAATTATGATGCAAATAAAATAAAAGTTTGTATAATTTAAACCTATTAAAAACCCACTTCGCCGTTATTGTAGGCGCACAGAATATAAGACATCAAAACAACGTTTTTTGTATGCAGTCGGTCAAAGATAGCGTGGTTATAACCCGTGTTTTACCGCCAACGTAATCAACTTGGTCGACTGGGTCGACTGTCTGGTGGCATATTTCCCCCTAGCAGAGTAGCGACAATGACCGACGATGTAGATTCCGCCCACTTTTTACGTTGACATGCCTCGTCAAGTCAACGTTGATTACGAAACAGCATATACGGGTAACAGATCAGTATAGAAAGTACCTATTTTCAATTTAGAATGGAAATTCTATACAATCGTAGTTCAATCAAATAACGTCATTCCGGATACAACCCGTCTGCCCCACTCTAATAAGTTACGGCAAGTGTTAGAGGTCCAGTCGCGAACGTGAACGTAATACACACTTCTTGTTAGTATTAGTTAAACTATGCTGGTCGATGCTACATTCGTGTGTACCAAATGTCGAATGAGTTTTTAAGAAAATTTGCGCAATTGACCTTCAATGGCAGTGAACTTCGCCAGATCTGAACATATCGAACAGTTATTGATAAGTTATGGAAACTCGAGTGGCAGTGCGGACACGTTAGAGCGTTGGTTACCGTGTGAACGTAACGTTCTGTGTCTTGTGACTATAGTTCCTTTGCCTATTAGTTGGACTACAACAATCACCATAACGTATATAAGGTAAGATCCAGATTGGGTAGCGTTGTTGGGAGCAGTATCCTGGAGCCGCCCCTGGTACAGTAAGCATCTATTATTAACATCCAGTCTCCAGCAATGATCATCCCTTGATGGTGCCAATATGGCTGGTGTAGTAAAGTGTAGTAGTCGTTCAATTTGGATATTTTACAAAAATTACCATTATTACAAAAACTGCATAATAAATAATAGTTTTTATGTCTATCTTTAATTTTATGTTGCATCACACTGACAAATATAATGACATAAAGAGCGACTGTTAGCAGATACCACTGTGGTTAATTCAGACATTTATTTTTTTATGTAATTTTGTTGACTTAAGTAATAAAAAGTTTAGTAACACATTTTTCTTTTAAAATTTCGGACACAATGTTATTACGAGACCACATTTTTGTTAAGTTAAGAAGAGCAGCTAACAAATAGACATTCTACCAATTAAAATATTGTTAAATTAATATACACTGAAAGCACTTTTGTTTTACGAGTATACCTTTTGACTATATATCCGTGGAAGTTATTCATATGATACCTTGGATACCTAATTACAGATACAATATTATTTGAATGATTTATTATATTTTACTTATAGTAATGTTAAAGAAAAAGTGTACATAACAATTTAACGCACGGATAAACAGATTCAATTCAATTTATGCAAAATAAAGGTAGAGCAGGTAAGGAAATAATCACAGACCAACTAGACTGAATCATGTGGACAAACCGATGAAGCCAAGTGGAGGTCATTTAGTCCTTAATTAGCATGTAGAATTTGCTCGATGAACGCGTTGTTTAGCAATGTTCTTTTTTTATAAAGCGAAAAATTATAGGTATACTGTCTTCTGATTCGTATATTTTCGTAATGCCAGAGTCGGATTACAATTTGTGAGCCTTCGATCACGTTGCTACTGAACAACGGTAAAATTGTGAATTCGTGTTAAGTTAAAGTAAACAATTTTAAAACATATTTTAATGTCTAACGAGTTTCAATGTAAAAATTGTCCATTATTGAAACTTTTATAGTTTGCATTTGCATTTTCTTATTTTCCCGAACATGGCCCTGTTGAAATAGGCGGAGCTTGTATTTCCTTTCACATGCTCCAACGCCGGAATTTGGCTTCATTTGTTCTTATATAGAAAACATGGCTGCGCTTGATCTAGTTGGTCTGCAACTCATTACGAATATGTTTGATGACGCAATTATAGTCCTACTATTTTTAATTGAAAATGATAAATACGCCTGGGGAACAAAAAAAGCGGTGCAACTTTATGATTTCATGGGCGTGCATATATCTTTTATAAATTCGAAAATTCTGAAATAATTTTTTTCATTCAAATCAATATAGGATATTAAAATTAGCCTGCATACAAAATTCTTAATATTGGTAATATAATTTGCTGTAAATAATTCTCATTTAGCCACACAATCTCAAAAAATTGTCTGTGTTAATAAACCTAGCTGAAATACACGTCACTGGCGCCTTAAACACGTAGAATTTCTAAAGTCGTAAATCATTTTAACGACGTCATAAAAATTTTATGGCACAGTGGACCGAATCAATATTTGGCATGTATTACATATAAAGCAATCCAATAGTATGACGGTCGGCATTCGCTGGTGCATTCGCGGCATCGCGTTGCCGGCTCTTCAAAAGTTTCTTAAGTATAGTAACATACATAAAGTTGTTTTAATTTATAATTATTTTTTCCAGCAATTTTAAACGCTTTATTTTAATGGTAACCAATAAATTTATATATATATATATATATATGTATTTTTTTTTAAATATTTCCAAACTAGCTTTCTAAGAACGTCACGAACTAACAGTTTACTGAAGTATGAAGTATACTTGTATAGTGAGCTTAGCAATTTTAGAAAATATATCTGACAACCTTGCTTTTTTTCTACCTATTTTCAATTTAGAATGGAAAAACAGTACATTCGTAGAGCTTTTCAACTGCAGGTCGGTAAATAATAAGTAAAAATTAAATATTAAATCTGTTTACCTTTGAACTGACATTCTAAAAAATATAATTCTCGAACGAAATTGGTATGTACCTATTTTCGTTTGCCAAATACGCAAGTAACTCACCTCGGCGCCTGGTCCCTATTGATGATATATTTGTAGGTTATACGAGGAGAAGTCAGGTTGCCTACGGACAACACTTCCAACCACAGGTCTTTGGTCAGTTTGTGGTTCTTAGGGGTTGTTATCCACTCCGGCGTGGCGTTCGTGCCACTGTACTTGATTATTAAGGAACCGAAAACGATGTCCGTCTCGTGTGTTACGGCTATGTAGTTTCCGTTCAGGATATACTCTTTAGTTTGACCGTCGACAAGAGCTGCAAAATGTTGTTTTGAGTATTTGCCAAAACAAAACAAAAAAAAGACTTCGCTCACCCAAATAATTCTCGTCGATCCTGTATGGGTACGAACTCTGGGTAATGTTAATGTTGGAACTGCCCTTTGGAATTTTCACTACGCTGTTGTAGCCAGAGGTAGGAGCCAGTTTATCGTATGTTCCGGACACTTCCTGGCAATGGCTGTTGTCGCCTCCACATATTCCACAGTCGTCTAAAAACGCATAGGTAATTTAGAAAATGGTTACTTAGTTTATTGCTACTATTAAAAAATCTCTGTTGAGGGTCTACCAAAAGTCTTGGAAGAACCGACTTTGTTTTAGTAAATCGATGGTTCGTTTTCAAGTTGGCGTTTGCGGACCACGCACCGTTGTTTGCTCTTAGTGACATACATATTCGATTGTTTGCAAATGTATGATTAAAATGCAACGCTCAGTACCATTTATTCGATTTAGTATCACAAAAAACTTGCCTAGAGCCATCTTGGATTCCAGCTTGTTATCGCATCCACCCGGTCTGCATATGCCGTTGATGCATATGTTGAAACTAGTTAGGCCACACTTGGTGCCGTCCAGTACCTTGTCCTTGAGCAAATAATACGCACTGGATTTCTTTGGTCTACAATAAAGTCTACAGAAATCTTCAGGATTTTCTGAAAAAAAAAGCAGAATGAAATGTAAATTTCGCGATCCTGATTTATAATGGGCATTTACCTAGTCCGTACTTTGGGACCCACTCCACTGTACTCGTCAGATTTGGTAGGTTTTTCGTTATGCCATTAAAAGCAGCACACTGGAGAGCTCTGGAAGTTATTTAGAAAATTTCATATCGTATAAATTGCCACAATATTTTAATTTTGCGACTTAATGCAACTAACGTGCAGGAAAAGGCTTATGTATTTATATTGTCGCGTACCTAAAATCGTCAGTCCCCGCTTCACAGTCCATTGTGTTACAGGAGATGTACCGAACACTCTCTCCAGTACAGTACGTCCCTCCGTTAATCGGTACTGGTGAATCGCAGTTTCTGTGAGACGCTTTGATTCCTCCACCACAAGTCCTACTGCAAGGACCAAACCTGGAAAAAAAATGCTTGGCATTACTTTGGGACTTTTGGAAAAATATATGTTGTTATACGAGGTGTGACTATTAAATAACCGAACTGATGCTGTTACCAGCGCGCTGCGAGCGTGTCGCGACAAGTTTGAACAGAACTGTGTCTGTTGATACTTTCCCCACCCTGAGCTCGCTGGACAAGCCAGTGGGTCGCTCAGTTTGACTGTAGCAGTCGTTTGAATTAGTCTACGCACCAATGACGCATCGAAAAAATGTTAAGTGTTCAGATGGAGCAGCGGGTTAATCTCAAGTTTCTTGTTACACTGGGGAAAACTTTTACAGAAGCTTATGCAATGTTAAAAGAAGTGTACGGGAATGAATTTTTATCCCAAACACAAGTTTTTGAATAGTTTAAAGAGAGACGTGAAACGACCGAAGACAATCCACGCCCTGGACGACCCTCAACGTCAAAAACGGACGAAAACGTTAAACACATTGGTAAATCAATCCGCGAAGATCGTCATCTAAGGATCCGAGGGCTTGCTGAAATAATAGGAATCGACAAAGAATGTGTTCGCCAGACTTTGCATGAATCGTTCAATATGCGCAAAGTTTGGGCAAAAATGGTGCCAAAGCTCCTCACTCTCGAGAAAAAGGAATCAAGAATGAACATTTGCGTTGACATTCTAAACAACATTGACACTGATCCAAGCTTGTTAGACGGTGAAACTGAAAGGGACAACATTCGAAAGTGTGGAAGCGGTTAAAGCAAAAGCGACGGATGTTCTGAACCAGCTGACAGAAGTGGACTTCCAGCACTGCTTTCAACAATGGAAAAGTCGTATGGAGTGGTGTAGAGATCGCCAAGGGCACATTGAAGGCGAAAGAGTTGCTACTGTAATTGGTAACGAAAAAAAAAAGTGTTATGACAGCAGTTCGGTTATTTAATAGCCACACCTCTTATTAATTGGTCATGTTTCATTTTGTGCTAACGGATGACAAGTACTAAAAAGGAGGTACGTGATTTTAATAAACTAGTGAATTTTGAAGTAAAGTAAATTATAAGGTATTACAAGAAATTTAATCAATACAAAACAAAAACAAGTACTTACTCTTGCCATGGCCCCCATCCTCCATCAATTGGTATTACATCCTCTTTGTTTTTTGGTACACATTTTCTTTGGTAACACCAACTTTAATAAAAAAGAATAATTTAATTATTTGATTGCACCAGACAGATCATTTTTTCTACAATTCTATTATCAACATGCCATTGTTATTTATTTTTCTAATTCGATGATATATCCTGTGTGTACACCAGATATCGTCCAGTTATGAGAAAGGACAAATAGAAGAGAGATTACGGATAAGAATCAACGGCGTTGCATCGAAGGTAGTGAGGGAATAAGACCGGCCCTCTCACCACCTGCGCTAGTCGTTAGAACGACAAGTGTAGCAGTTGTCTTTTTTCACAACAGGCCGATGTCTGATACACAAGTTGGCAACCTTAACTTGTTAATAAAACAATTACAAGACTTGACAGACTCAGAATTAAAGGGCCTTAGTAATGTACAAAACATGGATAACAAAATATAGTGTATGAATGTTGATGGAAATAATATAATGACTAAAATTGTTTCAATAAAGATGAGAAGTTACTGGTTGGTTTAAGCGAGCTAAAAAGTCTCAGCGGGCAAACATTCATGCCCTGAGAACATTTCTCTCAGGGCAACACCTTTTACGCAACTCCTAGAGGATATATGTTTATTTGCCTTCTCTATACTTGTGTTACAAACGTCTGTTACTTACCTATTTGGGCCACATTTGGTTCCCTCGGCCCACGGAGACCACTGGGTTTTGCAGCCTCCGTTACTAGTCGAAGATCCGTTATTTGTGGTACACCATAAATGTTCGCAAACCGGCTAAAATTTGTTAAAATACACATCACAAATTATAATCGATTTCAAGGCGCCCAGGCAAATACATAATAATAATAATAGCCGTTCCTTCCCCGCACAGATCCTTGATAGGAGCTCTAGGGTTACTCTTCGGAGTAATTTATGGGGTGAATATTATTATCATTATTATACAGAGTGCCCGTTGTCATCTTACCAGATAGGAAAGCAGTGAGTAAACCAGTTGTCATGGATTAGATGGAGTACGAAAGTTTTAGTAGAAGAGAAAAAATATTAATGAAATGACGACTGTCAGAAGTGGGGGTAATGATTGCGACTCACACACGCACACGCGCGCGCGAAACGAGACTTGCTAACTAACTTACAAGATGGCCGCTGTTCAAATTCGCCGACAAAGGCGAAGTACTCACTCTGTTACTATCTGCTAAATCGCAGTGGGCATTCTGTATATCGCAACAAACGCTATCTGAAATATTTTACGTACTTGGTACGGGCAGATTTTAGAACCAGATCCAAATTCCATGTCACATTGGCGATCCACCTCGAATTTGTCTCCAGGCAGGACGCTTAGGTAACTTGAGGTTACGTAGTTTTTTGATGGGGGCGTATATAAACACCTAGCTTTGTTAGAACTAAAAATAAATCGAGATGGTGAGCTTACAATTAAAATGTAAGCACCGTGTCCGGCAATTGTATACCTATAGTATACTACTTTAAGGCTGTAATATTGTACTGTACACTTGATTCGTTTTGCTTAAGTTATTTTTCTTGGGAATTTTAAATAATAAAGGGAAAACAAAGAAAATATATTTAAATTTTAAAAACGGTAATTCTCTTGGTAGCTACAGCCACACTGAAGGTCAATGCCACTGTGTTACTCGATTCATTCTGTAGTTCTATCGGAAATAATGCCCTATATTTTATTATCATTCAATGAAACTAATATCATCCAACGTATAAGCGTACAGTCGATGTAGTAAGAGCGTGTAGGGTATATTTTTTTTACCAATCCGGAATAGATGTTTACTTTTTTTATAAGAGTGTCAGGGGAGATTTTGTTGAAAATGTATTACGGAAAAAAATTTCAACTGCGTGTGTCGAGAAGCACTTCGAACGTTATGCTGCAGCCGCGAAATACGAGGGTGAATCAAATACAACGGTAATTTTGCTAATCGGGCTAACACGCAGTTCCGAGGTAGATAATGTAGAGTGAGATTGGTGTTGGGTTTATGGGGAGTGGGCAGACCGGTTTGGTTAGCGGCCGCGCTTGATTCATTCCTCAGTACAGTCATGACCGAGGAAGACGTTCATTCGTCTGTTGCGCAACACATAATCATAAAGTTTTTAACTAATGAAGGCGGTAAACCCTCAGAAATTTTTATTGGTTTGAAGGCCCAGTTTGGGGACACTACACTGTCTCAGAATCGAGTGTATACGTGGGCCAGAGAATTTAAGGAAAAATGAAGTCATGATCGACTACCAAGGACAAGTCTTACAGATGACAACATTCATGCCGTTCGAGAGCTTATTGAAAGTGACCCCAGGTTAAGTGTTCAAGAAATCTCGTCAGAAGTGGGTATCAGCTATGAGAGTGATCAGTTATCAGTTATCACTGATCATCTGGCTTCAGAAAAATTAGTGCTTGACGGGTTCTGAGGTTGTTGACTGGAATTGCCAGCTTTGTCTCCAGGTGACTATTTTTGTTTGCGTCATTGAAAGGATCGCTTGGACGAAAACAATTCGAAAGCAATGAAGACGTCAAGGAGGCTTTAATGAAGACGGCGGGGAATATTTGAGCTTCCAAATCGGTGGGAAAAGTGTGTAGACCATGCGGAGACTACATTGAGAAACGCTGAAAATATAATTTGTGTATAACATTATTCAATAAATGTGTAAAAAAATTACCGTTTATATTTGATTCACCCTCGTATATGGGAAATTTGATATCGTTCGTTAGCAAGTGGGTGTAACGATATCGGAATTATAAAATGTCGATACTTCCAGGATCGTGGTCTGTTGATTGGGTACCAGACCAACCAATTTAGTGTGATGATACCAATGATTTGGTAGTGAAATCAATTGGATGCTTTATTCGATACACTGGAGTAAAGTGTGTAGCCAGTGGAAGACGCAAAATGACATAGCCTAGTTGGATTGGCAGTCACTCGATGCGAACCATATCGAGAATATGTGAGCTAACAACAATTTCTATATTCGTAAGAAGCTCACAACTTTGAAGCTCTTTCGACAGATCCGTAGAGAATGGATATTACTTTCTGATTAATACGCCTAAAATCTCGTAGACAGCATTCCTCGAATGTGCCAAACTATAATCGACACCGGCGCAGACTGGATCACCCATAAATTAGTTTGCACTGAAGAAGATACCAGTGATGTTTGACCGACGCAAAAAAATCAACAAACACGATTATACCATACCCATACATAATATACCATACACGACGTTACTACATAGACTGTAATAATAAGGTGCAGATTAATTATGATATATTGTGATTTGGGTTATCTTATTTTACTCCCTGTATATTTATAGCGAAAGAAAAAAATATATAGTCTATTATTCAGCATATGAAAAATTATATAGATATTATAATGTTCAAAAGTTAAGACAATTAAAATAAGTTACTTGAGTATACAATTTTTGGACACGGTGTAAGAGAGTAAAACATTGCAGTCAAAAACTTATATTATCTTCTATGTGTAATAGAAGCATTTTAACTAAAAAGTTAAATTAGTCTGATGCTCCATAGATATATTTTTTATACATATATATTTATCTTTCTTTTCCTTTCATATAAGTCAGCATTGTTTTCGATGTTATGTCTGTTATGCCTACGTAATTTGAAAACAATATTTCCAATGACACATAACTTTACCCGCATTGTGAACGAATTTAAAATTTTGACAAAATAATTGAGGGTCATTGATTAACACTCTTGATCGTTATCATTTTCAATCGATTTTTTTATATTAAATAATAAACAGATTTAAAGTGTTCATTAATTAGTTATTGTAGTATTATCAGACTTCAATCAATTTTTTTCACGTAATCAATCAACATCAAATACAGATACCCATCAAAATTACAACAATTAGAACATATGTGTTAATTACCAGAGAATAAAAATGGAAAAGGTCGTTTACAAGCACGGTGTTTAAAATATGGTAAAAAACAAGACAATTTACGCAATAATAGCCATAATTAGTAGGCTAGTTCCATTCCTGGTAACTTTTATATTTTCACCTAGTTTCACATCATTTTATATCTAATTACTGTAGACTGTAAAAATCTGGGTCGCTTTGAACTTCCATCTTAGGATGTCATTAAAAATTCCAACTAGAGCTACAGGTGACATAGATGGCAGTTCCTCCTTTGTTTATGTGTCAATGTCCTTGCCAAGAAAGTACGATGAGACATATAAACTAGTTTTTTTTTATATGTATGCGGTAATATTCTATCAGCAGATGTTTCGATGTAACTTTAAAACCATACCAAAGATCTCGCAGATTTTACGAAATAAGCCTAATATACAGGGTGGCGCGTTGAGCACCAAAACGTACCTGTATTTTTTTTATATTTATTATCGAATTCAAAGGTTTTTTTAACATTTTTTGTAGATACATTTTTGTCTGTAGAAAAATATATTTTACGTTGGAAAAGGACTCATCTGGTTTTTGATAGTAACGTATAAGATAAGATACATACACTGTTCAATCAGAAGTCAATCATCGTCGCCTTCTATTGTAAATAGGGCTGTCCCGTAGTCGAATACGATTCGCGTATCCAGTACAGGATTTTCTTGAATTTTAAATTCTTAGACTTACTTGGCATATTGATATGATTTTTTAGATTGACATTTATATGAAATAAATTTATATAAATGTCTACTTAATTGTATATATTTTCGCAAAACTCTCTTATTTTATCGCTGAAGAAATCATATGTTTTATATACATATGTTAGCTGTGAAATCCGGAAAACAGAAGTAAGGTAAAGTGAAAGTAATCTATAAACATAAAAATATTTTCTTTATTACCTTTTGCGTTCGAAAAACTATTATTAATACCAATTTTACCTGCACCAAGACTATACTTTACATTCGACTATTAGCGTTACAAATTCCACACCAAAATTTGAGACGTCCCTAAGCCAGAAAAGCATAATATTTTACGTTTTTTTTTTTTTAAATTAATATAGAACTAGACGTTCCTCGTCAGTTAAAAATTACGACCTGTTTATACGTCTTCTTATGGCAACCATGCCTGGAAAAAAGCAACGGAATTTCACTTTAAGATGAATAAGTGGACGTTGCATCGAAAATTCTCTAATTATTTGAAAATGTATTCTTTTCATTTTTGTGTCTAACCGTACACAATATTTGACAGTGACATAGCTTTTTACAGTAACAAGTTTATGTTAACACTATAAAATCATTTTATACAACAAAAAAAAATTGTACCGGGTGGTCTAAAAAAACGTGTAGGTACTCTTTGTACTCATTTAGCTGAACTGTTTTAGTTTTTACTCGTTACAGTAGTTCGAAAATAAATTACGACGAGTGTTAATCCTAACAAAGTAATTGTTTTTTTTGGGCCACCCGGTAATTCGATAGGTTGAGGCGAAAATGAAGTATCCGTGTCAACTTTACTTACTCTAGAAAATCTGTGGCGAAGTGCCTTGAACACGGCGACCACAGTAACGGAGTGGTGTCGTACTTTGGCATTTTATTCATGATGCTGTTATGTACGAATCCCTTGTTGAACTGCTCACATTTCTTGTCTTCATCGTGGGGCATGCTACAACCAGAGTCGGGAAAATTCGGTCAGGAAAATTTTACGTGCCGAATTAGATTAAGGTTATACAATGCATTCCAAAAAGTTCGCATAATATGGGAGAAAGTTTTCACGTGAGGAAGAAAGTCACGTGACATTCGGCATCTTTCAAATTTATCTTTTTTCCACCTTCACACGAAATGAGTTAGTAAGGAAAGTTACTCCGCCGCAACGAATTAGTTTAAAAAATAATTTACGCCGCCTGGACTAGTTATATTGTTGTGGAATGGTACTACTTTATACTATTGCACTTTCTTCTTACGTCGGTATACTGGTGGAGAATTGGAATATTCGGCGTAGAAACACACACTTGAACACTTTTCCACTTAACACCAAAACAGTTTTTTTGCACTCAACGCTAACCATGGAGCATTAAGTGCAATCATTTAGCCATCGAGAGATGATTAAAACTGAAACGCGCGTTGAGCGCAGACAATGTGTTCGGGTGTTAAGTGGAGAAGTGTTCCAGTGTGAATTTACATCTTGTTATACCTAATTGTACCTTAAGGTATGTCCGATTTCGTGGGCGATCGTGTAGGACGTGAAGAGGCCCTTGTCTCTGACTATCGCGCATCCCGTCTTCCGGCACATGGACCCCACCTCCGCCACGCCCAGGGTGGTGCACGAATCCTTGGAGGTGGCGTTCTTGCAAATCATATTTCTGAAAGGGAACGGCGCATTTTACGTTTCGGTAAACGTGAGGCTTGGAGAGCGAACCACAAAAATTACCTTTACCTTGACAACAGGAGGGCGACGTCGTGCGTCTTGTCCGTAATGCTTTGGTGCTGCCAAACGCAGAATTTCCGCAGCATGTCTGAAAAAAAAAATGTTTTTTTTTTTTGTTAGTTGTGCATAGCCAGTGGTGGCTGGTGCAATTTGAAATACTCGTATTTTGGTAAAGAGGCGTGGGATCCGAACAGTAGGTAATTTTTTTTCAAATATCTGGCCCACCTCCAGAAAATCTTGGAAATGGACTGCAAAACGTTTGTATTTTTTTTCCATAATTTCAATGTTGATATAAAAACTTTTTTACTGTTATAGTTTTTGAAATATTTAATTTTTCTAAAAGTTACATCTCAGAAACGAAATGCTGGTATCAAATAAAAATTCAAGCTTCCATAACTTTACCAGACGTTCCGAAATAATAGAAAGACCAATAGAATTTACCAGAAATTCCGAAATTTGTATTTAATATTTTGATTTAACAGTTGAAGGAACACACAATACGTCAAAATTTTGACCTATTGTGCGTTCCTTCGGCTGTTGTTCATAAATCGTGGCAGCAATAAAAATAAAACATTTTAATACGAAATTACATAATATATATACCGTATGTGACCTTAATTCTATTATCCAAATGCGATGAGAGGGGTTAAAAAAAATGTCCCTTAACATCGTAAAAATTACGTTGAAAAGTTTTATGTATGGGAGAAACCTGTAAAGGCTCGAGATCTAGCGCGATCCCTTTCGCTGCTCTATGCGAGCGCAATCTAGGTACCATTGTTGGTGTCGAGAATTGGAGCATCTGTCCTTGTCTGATGAAGCAAAAAAAAGGCCAGGAATGATTCACAATCAATGGCCGCATTCAGGGACGCTCAGCGGCTGAGTAGCTAACTTAGCTACTTCCCTGAATGGACGTGGCTGACACTTTTTTGATCTCAGCGGCTGACCAATTTACTAAGCCTAAAATATTATAGCTGAGATGCTGACTTGACAATAATTCTAACATGATTCTCTCTGTCGTTTTATCTGTGCTGTGAGCAACTGCATTTTAACATACTTTTAAACAAAAGTTATAGAAAAGAAAATATTGCTTGTTTTTAAACAAAAGTTATGGAAAAGAAAACGAACCTTTGTCCTTTAAATGTCTTTAAGCACAGAACACGGCAGGGAATTATGAATCCATGATTCATGAATGTTATCTATGCCATAGAACATATTACGTTTTCTAGATCTTTGCGAAACTCATACAAACGATTCAGGGAGTGTTAAGCCGCTGACTGTCAGAAAAGGCTAACTACTAACACATAGCGGTCAGCGGCTGAGCGTCCCTGAATGCGCCCATTAATAAAAGAAAAGCAGGAGAAGGAGGTCAATATCAAAGGTCAATTGTATGGTACAGGCATTGCAGATTAAAACTTTAAACGCGTATTTCTCGAAACGTGAAATTTCAAGTCGGCCGGACCAATATCTCGAATAATTTTTATTCGATTGGCTTGAAATTTTAACTGAATATTCAAAACTAGTTTCTCGATGCGATGAGCCAGCCAAAAATTTCGATTTAGTATGATATTAGGTTCAACATTACGTAGGATTTTTTGTTATATTGCAAAGGTCAATTGTTATTAACAATTTTCGAGCGATTTTGTTTTTGTGAACTTTTTTTTCAGACATCTGCAAAAATCAATTTTTTAAAAAAAACCTACGTACTGTTGAGCCTAATATCATACTAAATCGAAATTTTACTGGCTCATCGCTCTATCTTTAACTTTGCAGGAGTTATCGGTTCGGCCATGGAGCCATAAAAATAGATGCCTTGGGAAAACTACTGAGAAGCCGCCATTTTGTTTCTGACAGCTCTAAAAAAAATTACAAACACACTTCAATACTTGTATAATAAATGTTTCCTTGTATAATAAATGTCTACCAAATTTCGATATCTTGTGTAGTTTCTTTGAAAAAAAATGAAATGAAAACCCCCTCAAGTGAGACAGACGCAGACGTTGCTGTGGCGTTAGACAAATCAGAGCGAACCTCTTCCACTCCGGCCGTTGGCTTCCTCGATGCGGGCGTTTGGTTTTCATTGAAATAGGGAGGGTACAAAATCGCCAACAAATGCGAATCGGCCCACTACGTCATCACTGACCCGACCGCTGAGTGGGACGTGCCTGTTGGGTGGCAATTATATATGTCTTATTATATCCTTCACTTAGGTTTTACTTCCTTTCCTTTTTCTTGACTGGCTATTAATTTAAGAATACATACAGAATATGTCCGCAATAAAGTATTAATAGTTCTATTATAGAAAAATATCTTTCTCGCGATCCACCGACTTCGATCGAGAATTATATTTCGAAATATTTGGGAATTTTTTAAAATTTGAATTTCCCACAAGGATGTCTCGAAAACTTTTCTACATGTACCTCTCAACATAGTATCTGATCTGGATTTTTGCTGTCTCAAATTAAAGAGTAGACACCGAAAAAAAAAAGATATTTTAAAAATTACATTAATGATGGTAAAACAAGGTTAACATGAAACTTTGTGAAACGCTTTTCTATATTGTAGGGCACCTTTCAATCGTATTACGCCTTTAAAAGTTCTGGGAACAATTTCACCCTGTCTTAGATCCATTTAAACTCTTTGGGTATTAAAAATGGAAAGGCAGAATAAAACATACATTTTATTGGTTGTTTTAAGAGTTTTGAGGCACCTCCCTAAAAGCATCCGTCAAAAAATACACTAGGTATATATTTTTTGCAACATTAAACAAAACATTTTTGGTTACTGAAAACAAAACATTTGGTTAAACAAAACATTTTTGGTTTCTTCTCTTGTAATTTCTATACGCATCTTAAATCACATATTTTTTACACGCTGTAAAAGGTCGATTGCATAACCTAGCATTTTTTTTCTTGGATTAAAAAAATAATTATTATGACGTTATGTTATGATTAGTAACTTAAAAAATACTTATTAGGAATAATATTTTTATTAATTGGTGTGTCCTTGAGTATAACTGGTCATGATATGTTCATGACTTGCAAAATTACAGACGTTAAACACGTTACACAATTACACACGAATTTTTTTACTTACCTTGAGAATTTAGAATCGAAAAATCGTCATTCCTTAAAGTTAACTGGACGACCGATATCGAAATCGCATTTCCGATAGAGGCGTCTTTGAACAAAAGCGTTACCTGTAAAATGGAACAAAACAGGTGTTAAATATAAGCATTTAAATTAATTTTAATTTAGATTTTAATTAATGGAACTAGTTTTATTATTCAGGAAACAACGAATTGTATTACCCCTAAGTGAAACAGGGTCCCACGCCATTACTGAATATCCCAAGTATACTGTAAACTCACACCAGCAAAAAATTCCGGGAAGTATGATTTTTAATAAAATATTTTTTTAGATCAACTAAGTTTGTTTTTTCAAAAGCTAGTTTTAGATAGAGTATGCCTTTTTTAACTTAAGGAGGTTCGTCTGGAATTGCAAAAAATAATTAAAAGGAGATGAAATTGTTGATATATATTCTTCAAGTAATAAAATTATCTTCAGAATTATTTGGGATTTTTTCACCATCTAGTTTGCGAGAAAAAATCAAAATTTCATCAAAAAAATGGATTTGATAAAAACTACGTTTTGAATAATTAGAAAAATCTGAAACTTTGTACACGCATAGCAATAACGTCTAGGAAGAACATAGATTTACATGGACATGATTGACGCTGTGTTGCACGCAATTATCAATTTAATGTTGAGTGTTCCACGCAATCGGGCTGGCGCTCTGTCGACGCGGCAACGCCGCGTCTCCTAATTTTTCCTTTTTACGTTTCTTTCCTGCCTCGACGCCACATTGCACTCTCCATAATTGTTTCGCCGAAATAAAACGACATTTTCTACGTAATCTATCAGATTTCTCATTTTATTTATCAAAATTTTTGCTTGGCCGAATCATTACCGACAAACTTTTTGAGGTTAGAATTACTTTCTGTCAACAATTTTCGCCGAGTAGCCTAGCCATCTGCTGAAAACAAACCTTTCAGACCGTTCAGCGTTGTCATACTTTCCGACTATAAATCGACTTCTAAAAACGCGGTCAATAAATTATTTCATTGTCCAAACTTGTAATAATAATTATTTACACTTATTAATTTATCGTGCATTACAAACATACTGCACAGAGAGTTCCATCTTAAATTAAAAAAATATGATATCAACATTTCACTTTTGCTAGTTGGAACCCTGATTTCTTATATATGGAAGAGATAGGAGTTTCCCCCTTGTCCCGCACCTCGATGACCAACCTTCTTAACTTCTTGTTTCCCTGCATGCAAACTGTAAAGTCTTATTTAAAGAGAACTAAGAGCTTTTTTTATTTAATGTGAAAGAACAAGTCAAAACCAAAAAAACAAGTATGTTCAATTAGATCAAAATATGGATTACACGATGGCTAATTCAACCGTTCCATTTCAACTTTATCCAGACACACATTAACAAAGCGAGCTGCATGAGACTTTGCATTGTCATGCATTAGAACAAAGTCATTGCCAATAGATGGAGCATATGGGCCTACATAATCATCCAAAATCTCTGTAATATATCCATCAGCATTAAGAGCACCGTCATAAATGAAGATATGATCCATACGCGCATCAGTGGACATTTCTGCCTATACCGTAACAGACAGAGTTCTCCGTCTCCATATCCTGTCCCTGCCATCAGGAGAGTCCAAGCAGAATCTGGACTCTGCATGACGCAAAGAATATGTTGCTCCATTGTTGACTCGCAAAATGTTCGTTTTTTTTTCAAGTTTATATTGAGGCCAAAGAGAAAATAGAGGAAAGTTAAGTTAGGTGGTAAATACTAATAAACCTGGATAATTAAGAGAAAACTAGTGGCTTACAACCTACAAAGGAGACCAAAGCAACCGCAGCCAAACTTGTTTCGGAGTATTACTCCTCGTGAATCCAGCCTAGCTTAAATGATAAAGACAAAAAGAGCAAATATACAACATGAAACACAAAGATATGAAGCAGAACCTAGTGTCTGTTAAACTAGTATCAAGTCTAAATAAATACTCGTAGTTTCCTATAGAGGATAGCCTAACTGCCAGGAAACATTGTTGGCTGTGAGTTTTTGCTCTTCATTATTTCGAATATATAGAATGCCCATTATGATATTAGCAGATAGTAACTGAGTGAGTAGGAGTGAGAAATGTAAACAAAGACCGAATATAGACGAGTTCTCAGGCGTTATATTTGGCGATAATCTTATTGGGTAGTCCCCACTCCGCCTTTTTCGGCGAATTTGAACAGCAGCCATCTTGTAAGTTAGTTAGCAAGTCTCGTTTTGCCCGCTTCTGACAGTCGACACTTGTATATTTTCTCATCTAGTAAAACTTTCGTACTCCGTCTGTCCATGACAATTGGTTTACTCACTGTTTTCCTATCTGCTAAGATGACAACGGGCACTCTGTATGTACGTACGTGCGACATCAAGGTTAAAATGTAATGGGTCAGATTTTCCTCCGTCACGTGGTACTTGACCATGCTGTTGTCGGCCACCACCAGCACCTTGATGAAGAACTCCTTGCTGGTCTTCGCGAAGCTGCTCCACTCTATGTCGCGCGTGGTCCTCGACAGCTCGTCCATCATCGGCGGCGGCGCCGGCCCCTTCTTATCGGTGTCGGTATCGCAGATGTTGACGTAGGCGACTTTAGCTTCCTCGTCCACCACTATTTCCCGTTTCTTAATGGAGTGCGAGTGATCGGCCACCACGGCCGTGGGAAATTCGTCTTCGATTATGGTGTTGTTCTCTGAAAAGGAAGCAATGATAACAACAACGATTTATTTACGTCTATGTTTTTATAGATTGTTGAATATCAAAAAAAAAAAAAATGAACTGTACATACAGGATGAAAAATTTTAGATGGTCTTATGGGGTATTTCGGAAAGCGTAAGAGATATCAAAAACCCGATGCAGTAATCTCGGGCAATTTTTTTTAGAAACACCGTCGTGAAACCAGATAACGGCTATGCGATCAAATTTGGTGCTACAGGCTGACTCTCAGACTTTGATCTTTTTTTTTTAATTATGGATATTTTATTTATTAAAATATATGAAGCAAATATATAAAGAAACAAATGCAGGATTAACTTTCACTTCTGTAATATGTAACTTTTTTCTGTAGAATCTATTGGAGTAATCAGATTTTAAAATTCGTTTACAATTACGTAGCTGAAATACGTAATAAGTTATAAATTATTTTTTAATGGGACACCCAGTATTCACGTCAAATTTTCAATACAATATACATTTCTATCGTTTTACAAATCTTTATCACACAATGAGGCGCTTTAAATCAACTGAGTTTTCAAGTTATTTAACATGACATCCACACAATTCTCACCTCATATTTTCTGGTTTAAAAACTACGTGGGCGGTAGAACGAGACAGGACCCATTACTTTAACCCTTGTCTACCATCACAAATTCTAAGGTGCACCCCGCTGCGTAATGTCTATCCCCAAACAATTCATTTCTAAATACTAGATTAAAAACCGCCCCAGACTAATTCCAACGGAAACCAAAGAAATTAGATGCGCTCTTCATGATACATGTATATGTATTTCTTGACGAATTCCTGTAGTCAATGTACATTGTTGGGCAAAAAATGTCGACACAACTACCTAAATATCACTGAAATTAATATATTGAGATATCAATACGAAATTTTGAATGTGACAATTAGCGATAAAAGCTCGAACTCACCTTGAAATATACCAAGAGTTTCAAAAAATGGTGACGTACCAAATTTATTTTTTTATTGGAATGCCCTGTATAACAAAATAGCATTCTTGAAGCTATCCCTGTATATTTAGCAATCCCTGTATATTTCAAGCTGTATATGTAAAGCAATCCCTGTATATTTCAAGCTGAATTCAAGTTATGCCTTTTTTAATGCTAATTTTCACATTTAAAATTTCGTAACAATATATCTATTAGTTCCAGAGATATTTACGTGGTTCCATAACTTTTACCCATCACTGTATACGTCGACATCAACAAGCCATTCAAAAAAAAAAATCATTAAATCTGGTTATAAACGAAAGGGATGGAAATATGGTAGCAGTTATGTCGAAGCGAAACTTGATGGTCAAACTTTTGAAGTGGCTATCACAATCGGAAAACAACATAAGCGTTATGCTCCCTGGTGGTCGCTCAACAAACTAATGACTGGGTCATCGTTTATTCAAACGTCCATTTGAGTGCCATTGTGTTTTGAAAATTTTCCGTTTATATTTGTATTGTATTCATTAAACATTATAATGTTAGCGTTATTTTGTGAGTATTATAATTAGAATGAATCACTATTGTTGTGTACCTCGCTGTTCGTCCTGGATTATGAAGAATCCCCAATTAACTTTTCATATAGTTCCTGAACAAGGAAGGCATCATGTTTCCCTGGTAAATAAATTTGGTCAAAAGGAACATATAGACAGACGTAAGGCTTGGATATTAAAACTGAATATAGGAAAGCCGGTCAGTATATTTATGAAAGGCTGTTCTCTTCATTTTCCTGAGGAGGATTACTTTTATTGATGTAAGTTTTAGTATTTTTAAGGTTAATATAAAGATATTTATAATTATTATTGTCTGTTTCAGCTAAGGATTCAAAAAAGCGGAAGATACTGAAAAAAACTGCAGTACCTTCAAATTCATGAATTCATGAATGACATGCGTTCAGAACATGTTCACCCTCATATACACACTTTGAAATTACAGTGCCATCTAAATATTCCATATATTTCAAGATATTCAATCTTATGTCTGCCATTCTACTAAACAATTTTGTAAAAAAAAACACATGTATACGTTGAAGCATTTATTAAAATTTTTCAAAATAAACCTATTCAACCTAAAAATGTGTCTTCCATAGGTATCTTCTATCAATCTAAAAATCAAAAGGAAACCACTACAATTATGCCAACAACTTGTAAACAGTAAACCTTGATCATAAAAGGTGTTTTTAGGCAGTAAATAATCAAATGCTACACATAAATAACACAGCTACACGAAAAAAATCATGATCCTGGATATTGGCCTTGGTATGCCTATGTGTTTTTCGACGCTGAATTCGAATACAACCTCAAAAAGTGAATACACCCTCAAAATTTTGAGATAGGGGTAAGAAATGAAAATTTGACAAAATACGCAATTTTTGTTCCAAGAATGTATTTCTTTGGGTTTTCGAGATTGCTGATTTCAAATTTCAACACGCCAAAAGCAGTAAATGTACCCCAGAGGTGAAAATCGAGTATAACAGGGGATGAAGGGGGTAAATTGTTAAATTTTCATTTCTTACCCCTATCGCAAAATTTTGAGGGTGTATTGACTTTATTGAGGTTGGATTCGAATTCAGCGTCGAAAAATATATACGGATACTCAATTAGGTCAATATCCAGGATCATGATTTTTTTTGTGTTGCTGTACATAGCTAAAAAAATCATCATGAAGAGCTCCATCCATATGGTTTGCAATTCACCCATGAAATTCTCCGAGCGGATGAAGTTCTAAGACTACCGTTCTGCCAATGGTTAATTAACCATTTTAACAATAACGATGCTGACTTTGAATTTTTTTTTTTTGACTGATGAGGTTTGGTTCCATCTTTCGGACTATGTTAACCTCAGAATATGAGACTTTGCAGTGCAGACAATCCTCACTTTTACATTGAAACTCCTCTACACTCACAAAAAATTGGAGTGTGGGCAGAAGGAGGATTGTTGGACCTATTTTTTTAACGGAACACTGAATATACCGTTTAGAAAACTAAACAACTTTTGTACAAATGTTGAATGACGACGAATTGCAAGAAGATTATATATGGTACTCGTACTACTAGGGAAACAATTAATTATATAGGCGAATTTTTCGAAGACTGTATTAGTTTGAATACGCAGACAATATGCCCCCATAGATCTTGCGAATTGCTATATTTTTCTCTGGTCTTATCTAAAAAAATTCCGTTGACGATACGGAAGACCTTTGGAAGCAACGCATTGTCAATAAAATCGAAGAAATTATGACTCAATGAGTTAAAATAAGAGCTCAATCGTGTATAAGTATGGGCGGTCGTCATTTTGTTTAATAGTGTCGTATCTATTTTTTTGAAACTATAGTTTCCGGTAAAAGTACCCATCACATGATATGACAGCCTTGACAATTCAATAAGGTTATAAACTTAAACGGCCAACTTTGATGACTCGTTATTATGTATTCATTCATGCGTTTTGGCTATTGTAATGTGTTTTTAATTTCCTTCGTATGAACCTTCACCAAATTACGAATCCGCGTACCAAGTAATTGACTTTTTTTCCTCATAATATTTGATAAATAACGCAGCAGGATGCGCCCGATTATACAGTTAGCAACATTAACGCCGTTCCATTCAAGTCTCGTAAATCTTAATTTGTTACTGGATGCGCGTATCGAGTCGACGGGCGCTCGAATAAACTTAATTAGGAATTAACAAGCATTTAATGCCGTCCTGACAGCCTCTGTAACGAAACGTCCAAGAGATCCGGCGTTTGATTTAGGAACTATTTATAGTGGCCCCGAGCCGAACACCTGTACCTCTTCAACAGCGGGCGGAATCGCCGGACAACGCGAGATGAAAAATAATTTTACGAGTGGTAGAGTACGCTTTATAACACTGTACACGGAGAAAAGAGTTTCTTTGGATCAAGGATCGCCGTTTCTTCGATGTTTATTCCGCTGAAGTCCATTCCATCCAATTCCAATGAAAATACTTCTTGAAACTAATAAGAATCAACTTCATATTCACAAGAAAAAATGCTACTTTTAGTATTTTTTCACTAGATACAGCTTCCGACAAAAGTCTGGAATACTGCCTACAAAGAGAGTTTCATTATTAAGGCACAGCAACATAAAAAAACAAAATAACCTCAAGAAAAATCTTAAAATTGAAAAAACATGAATACGTTTATCAGGTAAATTAGAAGTTTAAGCTGGCGAGCATGCGTATATACATTTTGGAGCGTATAATCCGAATATATGATCAAAAGGAACAATTCGCGGATAGATTTTCACATAACCTCCAAAAAAAAAACATAAAAAAATATGACCAAAATGTGACATTACATAAATTAAAAGATTAAACAAAATAAAAAAAAGTTTTGTAGTAGAAATGTCAAATTCCATGCCATATGTTTGTTGGTGTGCTGAAAATGTCTTGGACATCACAATTTTTTTATATATTTTTTATATTAAATTTTTAATATTTAAAAAAGTATTTATTTTAGTCAATTTGGAGGTTATGTCTTAATACTCAGTATATGAAAAAATTGTGCTGTCCAAGACATTTTCAGCACACCAACAAACATATGGCATGGAATCTGACATTTCTACTACAAAACTTTTGTTCGTTTAATCTTTCAATTTATGTAATGTCACATTTTGGTCATGTTTTTTACCTGTTTTTTTTTTTTTGGAGGTTATGTGAAAATCTATCCGCGAATTGTTACTTTTGATCACATATTCGGATTAGGCGCTCCAAAATGTACATATACAAGTATACGCATGCTTACACTTCTAATTTAGTTGATAAACGTATTTATGTTTTTTAATTTCAATAGGTTTTTTGAGGTTATGTCTTAATGCACGGCCTATGGAACAATTCTGATCTCAAAATCGTGTTTAGCATACAAAAAAACATATGGAATGGTATAATGACTTTCTGCTACAAAACTTTTTTGTTTTTTTATGCTGCTTTATTTTTACATACCTTTGAGGTTATATTTCCTTGATTTACGCAAAATCCAGACGTGATACAGGGAAACGGACAACGGATTCTTTTTCAGCGACCAAAAATACGCATAAGACAGCAAATCTTGTTTGCATAAAAACAAAAATTGTGGTCCTGAACCGTCCTGTGTTATCATTAATATTTTTTCAAGTTTCAAGCATGTCTGTGTCTATCGTCTCATTTTGAGTGACAGAATCGTCAGCTGCCCTTGTCCCATCGTTAATGGGATAGTAATTGTAAATGTCACAATTAATATAGACATCCAAAAAAACGTCATCAACTCTGGCTATGAACGAGAGAGATGGAAATAGCGGTCATGTCTAAGCTTTGCATTTCGGTTATGTCAAACTATTGACAAGCGACTGTCACAATTTGTAAAATAAACAACCGCTGTTATATGATGTGTCAGTCTTGACAAGTAAATAAGGTTATAAATTCGATTAAGAATAGAAATACGTCTTTTTTTTCTCGGTCAACTTTGATGACGTTTTTTTTGGATGTCTATATATTTAAGTAGGTGTTGCACTGAACACTGTAAACAGGAGACTGGGCCGGCAATCTGATTTAACTCCCTAACTGATATCTGTTTAAGGAATATTCTTTTGTGTCTGAAGGAATTATTTTTCTCCGTGTAGTATAAACTGCATTAAGTTTAATATCACACGAGGTGCGGTTCGCGTTTTACAATCCGAGATAAGCTGCAAATTGGGCCTTTAAGAATGTAAAAACGAGATGGACGCAGATTAGCGGTTACCAGGGAACGTTTTTAATGGTCGATGTAGGTCACAAAATATTTTAAATGCGTTTCTTTACGGCTGATTTGCAGCACAGTGATGCGTTTACTTAGGAAAGGAATTTCAAGTTTTACAAAATAATCAACTGTTCGTGCACTTGTACCATTCCATTTAAACATGTTTATTGTATTTGTTTAAATACTGAGTAATCAGTGTAACATGTTTAACCTGTACGTTTATTTGTTTAAAAGTTACAGATTATGATAAATCTCATTAGAGGATAGCGTATGGTGTACAAAATTACTCGTCGTAGGGTTTCCAGTAGGATAACATTATGTATGTTGTATCATCAAAGTATTTTCTTATCTCAGTTTAACAAAAACAAACTTAGGTAATTAAATATTACGTCAGAAAAATGTAACCTTTAAATCAAGGCCACGAAGATGTCGGTAGTGACGAAGAAAGTTGAAGCAGTATAGTAACCCTTTTTTTGGACTGCGTCCTTGTTTGTCTGTCGCAAGTGTCTCGTCGATTCTTTAAAAATAGTTGTCGCATAATTTTTGAGTTTGCAGTTTTCGTTTTGCTGGAGTTTTAAAAACATCGGCAACGGTTCTAGTGTTCTAATCAATTTACAGGTGCATAATTTGAATTCAAGTCAGCAGAAAAAAAAGATGATGTCGTGGCTGAGTAAATGGATGTGAAAAAATAGGTGTAGTGTTTATTTTTGGGAAAAACTTCCGTAATTGTTTAATGTTATACCAAAAAAGCACAGTTCCACTATAATAATGAGTCCAAAATAAGAAGTTGATGCAGAAATTGTCACAGTTTACTTAAGGTTATACCGGATATACCGGATGGCTTAAGAGGTCGGGCCAAGCCTATATCTTGAAAAATATGTAACTGTTTTTTTTTTTTAAATTTAGGGAGTTTATATTAGAATCAATTTCAAACCAAGTGACGGAAAAATCCAAGCTGATTGACTTCCTATTTCGCAGAACCCCTGTATATTTTCCATGTTTAGATTCTACGTGTCAGAAAACATGCAAGGTGTTAAATGTCGTTTTGGTAGTGTAGTTTTTTTTTCAAATTGGTTGTATTCATCCATAAATTCAACTATGCCATGACTTTATCCACAAAACACAATCTTCTCAAAAACGTACTCTTTTTTCATTTTATTGGAGATCAAATTATTTAATATCAGCTTTTTACCTGCTTTTTTGAAGAATATTCGTTTAGTTCAAATGGCGCATCTAGTGGGTCAATCCTGTTTTAAATTGTTCGTTTAATCTCGCGGTTAATAAGGATTTAAACGATGTACATAGTGTTATTGCTTTTGAAGTAAATGTAGAAAACTTAAAGAGTAACCTCTTGAGTCTCCCGATATATACACCTTCTAGAGAATTTAATTATACGTAGGTAAAAAAAATGAAGATATTTTATCGAAAATTTGTGTTTTAATTGCCCAAATACTGAAAAAAATATTAGTTTGAGAAAAACGCGTTTGAAGTTTTTAGAAAAAAAATCATACTTAATTTTAATTTGACTTTTAGTAATCTTAAGTTCAATTTGCCATTCCAGCCGCATGCGTATGTTTCATACCGGTATGTATAGGCAGTTGGTAAATCAGTGAGTCCTAAAATATGTTAGTTGGGGACGCCAAATCGACAATAGGTAACGTGCCCTTTTACGAGGGACTGGATTCTTGGATTACTGGATACATATACTACCTTAAAATGATTTGAGAAAGATTAATGAATGGAGTCCGTAGTAATTAATCGCCCTTACTTTCGTAAGGTGTCATAAACGTGTGGGTATTTTCAAAAACCAGATAGTCTCCCACGAAATTAGCGGACTACCCGCTGGGACCGATTAAATTTACGACTGTTTTACCCGATTGTTTTATAAATTGCAGTCGTAACCTGATACCTAACGAGCCCTGGCCCGCAAACGCAGGTGAGTAATTGCCCTTGTGATTTATCGTGGTTCTCAAAATACAATGCAGCGTAAGTGAACTCGCCTCATTTTTCTCCGGCTGAAAACAACACCTATTAAGACCGTGTTATTAGCTCGTTGCGTAGCGGGGATTGAATTGTGATCGTAAAAAGAACAGCGGTAAGTACGTACTACCTGGTGTGCAAAAAAGATTCGGACACAGAACGTCCACGTATAGTTCAGGTCATCAAATATGATGATTAGAGGTCGAAGGTGGATAATATATTAGTACTTTATCAGGGGCGGCTCCAAGATACCAATAATACCACTATCAGTAACGTTATAAAATGTTACTGATAGTCTGAACAGGTCTTACTTTATATATGTGATGGTGATTGTTGTAGCCTAACTAATCGGCAAAGGAACCACAGTCACAAGGCACTCGAGTTTCCATAAATTATCAATAACATGGATTAAATTAATATATGTCCTTTTTAAGCACCGGCCGGCCGCTTTCATGTAACATCAGACAGTAGCGACACACTCACTAATTGTTTCCGCATTTGTACTTCCCAACTTCTTTGAAGCTATCAAATATCCTTGCATGACTTTTGCCTCATCCAGTCCCCCAACCACTACGTTCGCTATGTTATGTCCTTTCACATCCGTCGTTTAGTCAATACTAAGCTAAATAGGTTTATCGTGCAATGCCGAGATGATATTTTTTATGTCCACACACATTGGTGCTATGTATAATCGTCTAAGAGTTGTTTCTGCAGGCAGACTAACTTTGCCATTCTTTCCACTCACAGCCTTCTGAACACATTGTCTGAACTCGAGATGATCTATTTTGATGAATACAATATATCACCCTGCCATTATACAGGAATTGACAATGTACTTTATTAATGTGGCACATATAACAGTTTGCAGTTGCGTTAATACTGGTCCTGGAATCTATTATTACCCTACGGGGATGATGTTTCAGGTCAAACTTATGCCTGTACCAAGTTGTATACCCCTTAAGTCTTCAGAAAAAATTCGAAAAAAGAAGATATTTCAGAAATTATAAAGAAGATATTTTAGGTTCTTTCAGGTTAGTTTCTTTAGATTCTTTCGGTTAGTTTCAGATTTTCACAGTTTTTAGGTAAAATGTAGCCCATGTTTCGAGGTAATATCAAGTACAGTGGCATTTTGTAAAGCGACTTTTTTGTCCCTCAGCTTTCTAGAAAATTAATAAAAGTGTACAAACAAGTTTCCGCTGTTTTTAATATAAAAATGGCAATTTATTGTTAAAAGACGGTACCTAATGTTTTATTCGAAGTATTGTCCATCGCTTACCACTACTTTTTCCCATCTTTCTGGTAGCATACGGATACCGCGTCGGAAGAATGCTTCATCTTTTGAGGCTATCCACGAATCGACCCAATTTTTGGTATCTTCATATGATAAACAAGTAGAAATCAGAAGAAGCAATGTCTGGTGAATACGGTGGGTGGGGTAAAACTTCCCAATTGAGTGTTTCCAAATAGGTTTTGACCGGCGCCGCAACATGTGGACGAGCATTATCATGCAGGAGAGTAACGTTGTCGTGTCTGGAGTAGTAGTGGGCGTGCTTTTCCTTGAGTGCTCATTCTCATCAATTGTCTTCGGTAGACAGCTCCAGTAATGGTTTCGTTCAGTTTGAGCTACTCATAATACACGACCCAAGCTGATCCCACCAAATACACAACAATAATTTTTTTCCATGAATATTTGGCATAGCTGTAGATGTTGAAGCATGGCCAGGTGGTCCCCAGGATTTTTTCCTTTTTGGATTATCATAGTGGATTCATTTTTCATCACCAGTGACTATATCGTGCAGAAAACCCTTTCGCTTTATTATCCTGGCAAACAGCATTTCACATGTGAAAAATCGGCGTTCAATGTTTCTCGGCGTCAGTTCATATGGAACCCAATTTCCTTGTTTTTTAATCATTCCCAATGATTTCAACCGATGTGAAATTGCTTGTTAAGTCACTCCTAATGTAAGTGCTAGTTCGACTTGCATTTGGCACGAATCTTGATCCAATAATGCTTCCAATTCCGCGTCTTCGTACACTTGCGGCCTTCCGCTACGTTCTTTGTCTTCGATGTCAAATTCACCGTTCTTAAACTTTTGAAACCACTCACGACAACTTCTATCACTTAAGGCAGTCTCACCATATGCTTCTACAAGCAATCGATACGCCTCAGTTGTAGATTTCTTCAAATTGAAGAAATTTATTCCCGCAAATGACGCTTATTCGGCTCAAAAATGTTCGCACACAAAAACAATATATTATACTGATAAAAAATCACTAATATTTTAAGGTTATGTTGTTGCCTGATGTCCAACCTTACGATAATGACGTTTACATCTGACAATTTTAACCATACCTTACTGGTGGCGCCAACTTTTGTCAAACGCCGGAAAATTATTTGTACACCTTTACATTCATTAAATGAAGAATTTAATTTAGAAACGTTTTTTCTATTATCTACAAATTTACAAATATCGGACCCTCTATCAATTAAAACCATTTTTTTTTCAATTTGTCAGTTTCCGGGATAAAAGGGGTTACCCCACTCTAGAGACTCACCCTGTATACGCACACGTGTAATATAATTATACGGCAATTAAGCGGGCACGTCAGTGGCGATTTTTCACGGAGTTTCTCGACTATCCAGATTTACAACGGACCTCCAACTCAAGACGAAATCGGACTTCGTGATCTCTTACCGTTTTGAGGCATCGACGTTGCGGCTACACCATCCATCTTGATAGACTATCATAAAGAGATGGTGCGTCGTTATTATGTTTCATTTGTTCTCCACCGAGACGCATTGTACCTTCTAGGGTCATAAAAACGGACGCCTCTTCCGCCCGCGGTGGAAAAATACCCGGATGTTTTTAACAGAGCGTGAAATCGTGTCGAAGTCATGTACTTAGGTGGCCCTTAAGATTAGACGAATTCCTTTAGTTAAGATGTATTTATATTGATGATTAAAAAGCGAGAGAGTTACGAATAGTAAGGCTTAAGGGGTTAGGGGTTGTCAGATTGTCAAAAAAATTATGTTTCTAAAGTATGACATTTTGAAAATGTTCTGTCAAAATTTCTAGTTGATGTAATGGATAGTTTTTGAGATATCCTATAATAACCGTACCCTCTTGCTACGCAGATAAAAAAATCGGTTTTTACTTACTGAAAAAAAAAAAAGAAAAAAAGTGTCGATTAAGCACTAAATGAAGTATTCATCTAACAATTTTTGTTGTATTGAATTCAGATAAACCACTAAGAAGTGATGGTCACCGCAATGCACTATTTGTAAGATAGTGTGTCCAACAATCTAGCAGATAAATTGTTGACAAAAAAAGTTGAAGTAAAAAAATATTAATCGAAAACATTCGATTAATAAAATCGAAAATAAAATTGTAACTCTGACATTGTGAGTCTTGGTTCTGTTAACTTTCGAAGTAAGTTTCGCAAAATCGCATATTTTTAACCAAAAAATGTTTAGTTTCGCTGTGTCCTATTATTCATGGGACAATCTGTATAGTGAAATCATAAAGTTGGATACATTTACATTTGATATATTTGTTTGGGAAAGTTTTGACAAAAAAAATGCTTCGCCTGGCTAATTTTCCTTCTGCAAAAGACACATTTTTCAATAACTGTCATTTCCGGATCGACCTTATGCTTCCAAGCTATGACATCATCGGTCATTTTTTTGAATGACATCCCTATTTTTCATCGACTGGTTTGGAAAAAGGAGCAATTTCTAAGTACAGAAGTGAAAAAAAAATAGTAAGCCGAAACAGAATTTTTTTAAGACTTTTGACATCAAATTAATCATATTCAGCAACAAATATATTTTCAATAATTTTTTGTAAAAACTATAGGTAGGTATTAGGTACGAACCTCACATTGGTTTACGACCTCACTGTATGAGAAAAATATTAGAGGAAAACGATATAATAATTTTGTGTAACGTAATACCTATGATGTACCTATATTTAATTTTTAAAAAACTTTCATATTTTATTACAATTATTTTAATCTACCCTTTTCAGCTACTGTACCTACAGTTGCTTATCCGAAAACTTTATTACCGACAAATCACGTAGAATACATATATGCGGAAATGTCCTCTCTATGGTGATACGACTATAAAACCTGTGTTACCCAGCGCATTCGCCATAATCTAAACAAGGACCATTAATTTTACTGACATCAACATAATGAATATTTAATATGATAGAGTGATGTAAAGAATGTTTCCCTTCTGTTCTAAACAGTTATGAAATCATATATACGCCTCGTCAAATAAATAAACAAATTAAAATTAATATTTAGACAACGGTTGTAGATAGGAATGTTTCATAAGATATTCAAATTTCACTCACAATAAAAAGTGTTTGTTTTTTCTTCAGATTCGATATGAACGATTTGATCGGCATGATGGTAGTTCTATAAAGATGCTCCCAGTGTGTCAAATTTATAGACAAAAATTATACATTTGTTATACATTTTTCCAAAAGCAGACAGCTTTCAAGTAAATATAAAGAGATGTATGTAAGAAATAAAGTTCTGAAAATTGTAAATTCATCATTTTCAGTAAAAAAGGTTTTATACAAATGAAAACTTATATAATAAGAGGTAGTCACTTAAAAAATAATGGTTTGCTAACATGCGAATGACATATAGACAAGGAAAAAGTGCATACCCCCATTTAACCCCAAACTTCAAATCCTCAAAATCGAATCAGCTTCCGACCTGATCTTCTGGCATTAGTTATCCAAATTTGAACATGATATCTGTGAACTTGATAACGCGTTCTCGAGTTATCGTGTAGGTTGACAGACAGACAAATAAACAGGCCCTCCACTACGGGTATGTGGAAGTAGATAATTATACAGGACATGGGTTATCTTTTTTTTATCAATTTTATACATAAGATCGTATTTTTGTATTTGTATATGGGACATTCCATGTCAACCGGGACAGTGGTCTGCTCAAAAATACACGCTGCGGAAACATGTTTTTAAGGTCTCAAAATTTCCGTATGCTCAAGAGCTTTCGAATGAAAACTGGCCGTTTTTGACCTTCTTAATCAATATGACGTGCATAAAATGGCGCATACATATAGAGATCTTTGTCATCAAGCATTTTTATGATCCGCTGAACCCAAATTTCCGGGTCTCAAAATAAGTAATGGCCATGTATTTATTGGCCACTTTTTTATAATTTTCTCGACTTACAGGTATTACTTTTGGAAATGGCTTATTTGGCTAAATTAACTAATATAATGTTTTTCGGTACGCTAAATTAGATTTTTGGAGTCCAAAATTTAAAAAATCGTAGGTTCATCAGATAGAGCCAATATTTGACCATTTTCTGACATAATTCTCAGTTAAAAAAATATTTTTTGTCTCATTGTAACTATTTTTGTTTATTGACATCGCAAATTCGATGTTTTGGTTCTTACAATTAAAAAATCAAAGGGTGATGAAAGAGAACTAATATTTGACCATTTTCTGGCATTTTTTTGACAATAATTTTCAGCCTGAAAGAATTTTCTGTCTCACAGAGTAACTATTTCGGTTTAATTTTGTTAGGCTTGGAACTAAGCTAGGAGTTTTATGCAAGTAAATTAATTGCATAAAAGAAACAAAAAATCGAAGTCACTTCTAAACTGAAAATTATGGTCAAAAAAATGACAAAATGACAAAAAACTCTATCTCATCACCTTCTGATTTTTTAATTTTAAGACCCATTGCGAACATCGCAATGAAGACAGATAAGAGAGAATGTTGTTTCTGCACACGTTTCTGCTTAAGTTTTTTTCAGGTTAAATGACAGTCAATCCAAAACTAGTGAAGATTTTATGTACCAAACCGTAAATAGAAAACATAGACTCGACTCAATTCTTGAAGAACGCTCTTTTATTATTAGCTATTTAAAAATATTAGATTGAGGAGATTTACAATGTTTTAGGAATTTGGCAGTTGCCGAGTTTGTCGGACCTCCGAAATATGTCTGATCTCATTAAAATGCACCAGAGGGCGATACCATGAAGGTAACGCAACAGTATCATGATTTAAATAAGTAGTCAATGGAAAAAAAGAATAAATATGTCATAGATCAATTGTATTGTTGTTGGCATCACTTACCGTCATTCAAAATGAGGTGAAATGCTCAGCAAAAGAAACATATCGTGGTGCCACTCATACATACAACCACCAGTTATACAACACGTATACAAACGCCAGTTATACAACACGTGCCAACGAAATTCCGCCGTTTTCTTGTAAATACGATGCCGACATCGCCATGACATCATCAGTTCCAAACGTCCACTCACGTTAATGCGCGACGCGTGTAATAAATATGTTACGAAACAAAAGAACAAATTGCGGAATACTATAAATGGCCGCGCATAATTAGACGGCAGCTTTAAGTTCCGATAGATCGGCCAACGGACGAGGGATTTACCAGCATTTTAAATCGGCTGACCTTTGTCGGTCGAGGCCTCCGACCTGTTCCCGAGTTCTTCGCCGGTTAAAAAGGAGCCGAGCAGTCTGCGGCACGCGGAGATCGCCGCTCTCCGCGCGACCAGCGGCGGCACCGGCGGGTCAACGCCCCGGGATTCGCCATATACAGTGTTCATCGTATTTTGTCCCACTTTTAATCCCTTAACTGCCACGGTAATTTCTTGAGATGTGCCGAACTTAGAAACTTTGGCAACTGTAATTAGTAATATTATTTCCGACGTGTTTTGGTCCGCTGAACATCATGGTGTTGTCAGAATTTGGCCTAGATCCTCCGAAATGCCAATTTTTAGAGGAAATTACCCCGAAAGAGGCTCAATTTATGACATTTTGCTACTTTTATCAGGCATATCATTTCCAACGTATTTTGACACGCTGATTATCATGGTGTTATCTGAATTTGTATTACACACACCAAATTATCGTAAAGTCCAAATTTTGTCGTTGAATCACCTCATAAATCCTCAACAGTTTTCCAGTATTTTATTCTGACATTATTTCCGACGTCTTTGGACGCACTGAGCCAGAAAGCCTTGTTAAATCTTCGCATCAATCCTTGAATTTCTGAAATAATATGCAAACTTTGTGAGTCCGAAAAGAAATCAAAACAGTTTTTCCTAATGTCATAAATTGAGTCATTTTTGGGGCAATTTCCCCCAAATATTGGCCTTTAGGAGCACTTGAGTCAAATTTTGATACCACCATAATGTTCAGCGGGTCAAAATAGAGCTCTAGCTATTTTGGGTGCAAAATAGAACCAAATAAACTTCGGAATCGTGTTCAGCATCCCCAAAAAATATAGGAGAACGTATGTTGATTACATTTTACACATAATCAGGTGTTAGTAGACTATTTACTTATCGGACAAATACTTGTGGTTGTCTAGTAGTTTGAGCCAAGTCGAAAAAAAACAAAGACCTATCTATGTTCTCGTCAGTAAGGAGTTAAGTACCCACTGTAAAAATGTAATTTTTTTAAACTCGAAAATTAAGCAAAACTTCAAATTACACAGTTTCGTTTTTGTAAAATTTTACGTCGTAGTATCAAATTTTTTTCAAGTTGACACTGTCAAGGTTATTGACATACTACATTGTTTCTAAATGGAACGACCTGTATATTTTAGCTACTTGAATACAGCTTTTTACCGTGCGTCAGATTGATGCCTGAATTACTAAAAATAAAAAGCACACGGGGCATATTTCCGTGATCACGAAAAAAACAAACTTCTATCAGGTAGCTAAAAATATACAGGGTGTCAGAAAAAAGAGGTAATACCAATTACTTTGATATTTGACATTTTCTAGTTCAAAAAATAACATTTCTACATGCATTTAAAAGCGGGACAAAATAAATGAACACAGTGTACAGCGTGTCTCAAATTCGTGAATGACCATTCGGATCTCGAAAACTGTACTAAACAAGAGATACTAAAAAAGTTTAAATTGTGGCAAAGTTGGACAATTTGGTGCTCAATGAAATGCCGTCTAAAAATTGGGAACAATTTGAAACTTTCGGAGGTATCCGAAAAAATAACGGTTTTTATTGTTCTGTTTTATTACGAATTGTACTTCCTTGTTGTTTTGGGACCTGGACGCTTAACAACTATGATCATCACAAACAGTGGATTGTGACTTGTAACAGGGGATTGGATAAGCTACTGTTCTCATATTGGAGAAATGTTCAAATTTATTGGATTTGAGAACCTTTGCTCACAATTCTTCAGGCTATGGGGTTACTAAATGGGTCGCCCATTATCTGTATTCTTGTTGTCGGTCCGATCCGGATAATTATTTTTGCACAATATCTAGGTCGCTTAGGTAACGTGGAAGTGGATCTAATTTTGACCTAAATAGAGAATTAAGCATATTTTGGGAGAAGTGTCAATGACAAAAAGATTCAGAATGCAAAAATTAGTTTGAATATGTACTTCCGGTTTTGAAAATATTTTTTATATGGTTAGTGAATACGCGGACTTGTGACCCAGTTGCTGTTGAGTTTACTCAACTGTCATGCTTAGTTTGTTGGTTTTGAGATTGTCTGCTAAAAAACTTTCAAGATGCGTCGTTTCTGGTTCCACATAAGCAGCTGCCGGGCTTTTAGGTTATATTCAACTTGGAAATATGACAAATGACAAAGATGACAAATACGTCAAAATGGAAAAATTGACGATTCTAAAATAATTTTTTTTAAGTTTAGGAACAAACTATGACGTAACGGGTTTTAATCAACTGCGGATTCGGAATCAGCGACCCAAAAACGTATGGAATGGAATCAACCATATCACCAATTATGAATCACGATATTTATTTTGCACACGACACCATTTTTGTATGCTGCACTATACCACACGTATTTTGCTTTGCTTATCTATGCCGACGATGGATTTATAAAGCTGCACAGGTTTTACAGACCAAGTAACCATATCATAGTCTGTGTCAACGAGTAAAATTGTCTACAATGAGTGAAGTTGTAGAAGACAATGCCTTTTGCAAAGACCGAATGAACTTTGGGTATGTTGCATACACCGCTTTCGACAAGGGCCGTCCAAGGGCCTAGTTGAGGAAGAAGACTATGGGAGCAGTTGGATTGGACGTTAGCGCGACCGAGACGATTATTATACCTGCCCATAGTAGTGGCAAGGTTGGTACAAATCTAAAAATATGCGCATTGATACGTGGATTTTACGTGCGAATTAACGAGAGAAGTTCCTTGGCCCTCAAAGGAGCAATCTGCTTTGGAGGAGTGGTAGATGCTGACTATTGTGGTGAAATATTTGTCATTTTATACAGTTTCACTAAAAACAGTTTTTTAGTTTTGAAACATCAGATTATTGCCAATTTTTACTAATTCCATACGCACCACATGCGTGCATCCATGAGTGTGAGGAAAGAGAAAATAAATAAGGAATAAATATTTATTAATGTGTTTTATTCAGTTATTTTTTCACAAAACATATTTAAAATAATAACAATTATATCATTTTACTAATCTACTTCATCAAATCCATTTGTTCCTCCTTATCCCCATCATATTTATCGTCACTTTGAACATATATTCACAATGTATGTCTTTTAAACCTTTATATAATTCTTTAATATATATTTCAAAATTTAAAAATTTTTCACACAATTCATATCCTGTTTTATACATGTTTTCCACTGGTATGCGTATAATTCTTTTTCATCTTCATCGTAATGACTTCTTACTTCAGATAACATTAAAAAAAAGTATCAAAAAGTTCTTTTACTTCTTTTTTATGCCAGTTTCAGTGTTTTCATGAAGAAGTACCATTTTGATAACGTTATTCTTATAATTCAAAGTAATGAATGACTAAAATACTTGTTAAAATCATGTATTTATACCAACAAGGTTAAAGATAAGCTAGACAAGAACAACGTCACCTCATGGTAATAGCATACTCGTACATTTATATGAAATACACTTGATTAAATAAAACCTATTATACTTGATTTTTGTTTTATTTTTTTCCCAACCTCAGCTAACACAGTGGTCATCCACTTCACTACCAACAACACACAGGTACCCAAAATCACAGGTAACACAATGGTCATCGTTTACCACTTCTTGTACAGGTAACAACAATTTCAGGTAACACACAGGTACCCAAAATCACAGGTAACACACAGGTACCCACAATCTCAGGTAACTCAATGCTACTACCATCACTTCTTGTACCAAAAAATACAGGTACATCTCAGCTACAGCCTCTGGTCATTGACAAAACATTCTTGCACCACAGGTACATACATCTCAGGTACACCCTCTGGTCATTGGCATACACTTCTTCTTCTACACCCTCTGGTCTTTGACCAACAACTCTTACTTCTTGCACCACAACAAGCACATCTCAGGTACACCCTCTGGTCATTGGCATACTCTTCTTCTTCTACACCCTCTGGTCTTTGACCAACAACTCTTACTTCTTGCACCACAGGTACATCTCAGGTACACCCTCTGGTCATTGACATACACTTCTTCTACACCCTCTGGTCTTTGACCAACAACTCTTACTACATCTCTTCTACACCCTCTGATCATTGACGACACTTCTTCTGCACCCCTGCAGACATTTCTTCACGGAAACACCCTTATACATGGTCTCCTCGGATGGACATGCCATCGTGTGTCAGTGTCGCAGTAACCGTACAGCTATACTACTGATGGTGGTGTAGTCTACTGTATATTCCACTTTTTATTGGTGTGGCGATGTTTTCTTTGATTCTAATCGGTTCATGCTCAACTGAGCCTGCCAGCGAAACCGCCACTGCTCCCAGACCATTATACAATCAGGTATTTAATAATCGCTCCTATACAAGTGCCCGTCCATACTAGGCCGGTATTTATTCAGTTTATTGTCGTTTTTTTTTCCTCTTCTCTTTTTCCTCTCGTCTAACGCCGCGGGGCGTGCATTTGCGATCGTCTATAATGCGATAGTTATATTGTTCGGCGCGCATCTTCCAGGGCCGGTTCGAGACTGAATTGTGGGAAACGCGTCAGGCGCAATTATTTAGCAATTACCCCGAAGCTAGGTGAGTTCTCTCGCGTTGTAAAAGATCTCGACAGCGATATTGACGCGCGTTATGTAAATTTTCTTAACATTCCAATAATGTTTCATGTATGAATTCAGGCGAGATACTTTGTGCAACATTAACGTAAAATCTGCAAATGTAGGGTAAAGTAGGGCATACAGACGCACTTAACCCTTTAACGCCCAAGTGCACTGTCAAGAGACATAAACTTAGAGGCTCATACTACTGATAGAAAAAATAAAGAAAAAATAACTAGAACCATGTATTTTTCTGTTTTCGAGGTCGCTCTTTCGAATAGAATCGTTAAAATTTGCAAAAAAATTGATGTAACCTTCAATTTTTAACAAAAACTATTAAAGAATGCGATTTTTTGCAATATTTTTTTTTTAAATCGCATGTTATCGTCCTTTATACCACTCAAAAACAAATAGAAACGTGCACTCGAGACGTGTATTTGAAGGAAACGCAATGAGAACAATTTAATTTTCTCATTTTTGACATTAGAATAACTAGACATGGCAAAATTCAAAGGGTGATATTTCTCGTTTTTTACCAGTTGCGGGATCATTGACGCAAAAGAAGAATTTTGAAAAATTATTAGTACGTTAGGGGTTTTTGGGGTCGCTGATCACGATCCTGATGTCAAAGTTTCAAAATTCAAGATGGCGGATCCAATATGACCACCATCCCGAATCAACTTTCAAATTTTTCGTTTATTTTGCCTCAAATTTTGTAAACTAGGGGTCGTTTATCATGATCCCGATGTCACAATTTCAAAATTCAGGATTTCGAAATTTGCTTCAAAATGGTCGCCATGTCATATCTACCATCCTGAATTTTGAAATTCTGACACCGGTATCGTGATTAGCGACCCCAAAAACCCCTGGTATACAAAGTTTGAGGCAAAATAATCGAAAAATATGAAATTTGATTCGGGATGGTGGCCGTATTGGATCCGCCATTTTGAATTTTGTAATTCTGACATCAGGATCGTGATCAGCGACCCCAAAAACCCCAAAAGTACTAATAATTTTTCGAAATTCTTTTTGCGTCAATGATCCTGCAACTGGTAAAAAAACGAGAAATATCACCCTTTGAATTTTGCCATATCTAGTTATTCTAACCTCAAAAATGAGAAAATTAAATTGTTCTCATTGCGTTTCCTTCAAGTACACGTTTCGAGTGCACGTTTCTATTTGTTTTTGAGTGGTATTAAGGACGATAACATAGCTGAAATTGCGATTAAAAAAAAAGAATCTTGAAAAAATCGCGTTTTTTTAATAGTTTTTGTTAAAAATTGAAGGGTACATCAATTTTTTTGCAAATTTTAACGATTCCGTTCGAAAGAGCGACCTCGAAAACATGGGAATACATGGTTTTAATTATTTTTTTCAGTAATCAGTAATATGAGCCAGAAAGAATATAAAAGAATATAGAAATATAAAGACATGAACTTATATAACATGAGTTAATTTGCAAAGTTATGCCAAGTTATGCAAATATCCCTAGTTATGCAATTTTTTACCCCCTTTTCAATCAACAATTTCGCTTCGATTTTTTTTTTTTGCAAAAACCAATCACTACTGCTTATAAAGGATACTTTACAGTTTTCAAAACCTTACTTTAATTTTCTGTACGTTCATTATTTCCCTAGCAATTGGTTACCAAAGTCAAAATGACTTTTTTGCTTTGAACGGCGGTAACTCAGTGAAAAATCATCACACAGGTGTTGAAAATAGGTCAAATTAAAGATAATTGAATTATATAAAAGAGCTTTATGATCAAAATATCGAAAAAAAAAAAATTGAAATCCGTGGATCTTTTAAAAGACAAAAACTAAATTAGGAGATCAATGGTTTCGGTTATGTGTTAACGAGATAAAACGACAGATTGTGAAAAAAAATGTATTATAAATGTTACAGTACTGGACCCTCATAAACTGACGTTTTCACTGTTACTAGCTAGCAAACGACTAGCGAAGAGTGTACTGGTAGGGACAAATTACCAACGTTAGTAACTCATCAGTTAGGGAAAGAACGATAAATATCGTAAATGTCCATTTAACTGGATTTTTTTACTTGTAGTATGAGTTACCAGGAACACAATATTTTTAAATTACGTAACATATCTTGATGCTATTATCATTCAAATGAAATTATCTTTTGCAAGATTCCGGCAAGTTCCATTCACAAATATTACAGATACAATATGAAAATATTTCATTAGTGACATTTACGTTTCCAATTAATAGTCCTATTTCGTATGGGCCAAATTACGACATCCAGCACGTACTGCACGTAGGTGGACGTACCTTACTTGTAACGTACTAACAAACGATAAAATGTAAAAATCGAACGCCAAATACGAGACATTTTATTGTGCGCGTAACGCTTGTACACACGCTTCATTCATATGTTAATTCCGTGTCGAAACCAAATATAAATAACTAATTACTGAAATACTTTCGTAACCCGTCGCATTACACCACAATTTATTTTTAGGTTTAATCCTGTCCCGTAAAACGGTTAAAGAGTCGGACGTTTCGCAAGGAAAATTATTATTTGTGCAAGGTTGACGGGGTGGAAGGGAAGTTGTAAAACAGTGGTTGCACCAATCGTCAAGGAATAGATGGAGTATGAAAGCTGTAGTAAAAGAGAAAAAAATATCAAGGGGGATGAGAATTCTCTAAAGTGGGAATGGCCGAACAAATGCGTCCAGAGGGCACAAATCAATAGCGTCCCATACATTTACAGTCTTACAGACGGTGGATCACAGGTTTGTTTTGTCAGTTTTAACCTCTGACGGGCCACTGCTTTCATTATCCACTAACATGAATAATAACAGTTTGTCGGTTTAACTCGTGTATTAAGTCCGCGAAGGGCCAAAACTTTATGTTAATTGTCATGTCTGTTAAAAAACATCAGTTTTGGCGTAGCTCGTGGACTTTCGTCATGTTGAAAGTCTTAGGTTATATTTATGCCTAGTAAATAACTAATCGTACCTACCGTCTTAAATATAGATAAAATATAGACAAATTATATGAAATATTCTATTTGATACAACAATAGCATTTATTTAAAACAACTAATGTATATATTTTTTCCTAAATCTAAACAAAAAACCCTAAACATTTATTTTTGAAATTCACAAACTCTCCCATAGGTATGTGGGTGAGTTGGCAAACAATAGGTGGGAGAGACGGTGAAAAGAAAAATTGTCTTATTTAAATTGTTAACAATCATCAAATATTTTTTTTTAAATATAAAACAACAGTCATTTCTTTCTTGCTATCTTACCATCCAAATCACACATATTTAAATACATTTCTACAGTTTTTGGTAGTAGAGTAATACTGTTCACCGCATCCTACACAGGTTGGGTTGTATCATCTTCTTCGGATTTGCTTACACTTACAATTAGTTCAGGATTAACAAATTCAAGTCAACCAATTTTTACCGACAAGTTCATTCGTCTTATTAAAATTGTGTTTTACCTTTAACTTTTCGCCCTACCTAAAGCCATGGAACGAACTTCCTTTCTTGTTGGTGTTAAACCATGTCTTTGTAATTTCTGTATATACAACACAATTGTTGTCTTTCCCCTAAAATAGAGATGGACCAAGCGATGTTTTTTAGGTGTTCTTTACTATTTCTTTAAAATTAACAATGGAAACCTGTGTATTTTTATTCTTCATTTATGTTCCCTATTTTGGAACCTATTTTTAGTTTATAAAATGTCGAAAAATTAATTTTTTTTCTGATATCACAGTCTGTCCCTTTATTTTGTTCATCATCTGCTACCAGCTAACATTAAAAACATTAGCAAAATATCAAATTTAGGTAACACTACGTCAACTGTAAGGTACGGCATAATATTTTTTTCAAGGCGTGGGCGTGGTCACAAATATTTGTTAATTTTTTACCTACTTTGTTTTAAAACAATACAATGCATGAAAGCAAATGACAAACATACGCCAGGCAACGCGTTTATTATAATGTGGTAGAACATGCTCAATAGCAAAACCATTTGAATTCACCATCTAACCCGCCTCACCATTTATCCCGACTTTACCCTATAGTATGTATTAATTTTATTATGAGTAGTGCAAAAAGAAAAGCGATACTTTGTTTATCAAGTTTCACAATTTTTTTAATCTGCTTCTGGGTGTTTTTCTTTTGTGTTTAGTTGCAAAAGTTGACCAGGTCCTCGTACGCTTTAGTTTTTAAATTTTTGTTAACATATTTCTTCGATTTTATTTTCCAGAGACATAGAAAACTTTCGTATAATTTTATAAAATCTGTTAAAAAAATTTTTGACAAAAATCTCATGTTTTAATCCGTCATTTTGTGTTGTTAATTATACTGCCAACTGTCAAAAAACACATCTTCAATTACAACACTCAAAGACTGCTGAAAACACTTTACGTCCAACACGGACCAGACCGGTCGCAGGCTTTATCTATAGGGAAAAGATGTACTCTCTAATCTACAGACTGTCAGTCTTACTGAAGGGCTGGTGCAGTCAAAGACGTTCGATTAGGATGTAAATGTATGGACCGCTAATAAGACTATCGCTAATCAAAATACGTAAGAAAATAATACAATTACAAATATTACAGCTACTGACAGTTAGTCTACTTACCCCTATAGACAATTGGCCCCGGTTTTCCCTATCCTTACGGTATTTAATAGCTCTCTGAAGACATAATACTTGATTCTATCTTTAGATAGATTTGAAAGAAAAGGTAATAAATTACGTATTATTCGCGCTAGCCATGCCTAATTTAGTTATTTCTTGCAAGTAATTAGATATATACACGGTTATCAAACGAAATATTAAATTCGCTTCAGAGATCATATTCTGAAAAGACACGCCCAGTTAGAAATTAATTTTCAAGTGTTGTCATTTACTGCTATCCCAATTAGTTCGGTGCATAGAAATTTTCAGATTTTATACTCAGTGTATTCTCATAAAAAAAGGTTAAACGATCTTGAAGTTAAGAATTGCTCATAATTTTACAAATTCTTACTATCCATCTAATAAAAATTGATCGCTTTCATGATTTTCTACTCCATCCACAGCACACTTGAATGAAAAATAAAAAATGAAATTTTGAAAAAAAAATCTCACAAAAAATATTATGCATACTTACTCATAATGACTGATAAAGTAACATTATAGAAAAATATACAGGATGTTTCGTTTAAAAATCCAAGGTTCTACAATTACCTAGTTGGCTGTGGAAAGAGTGAAAAATGCAAAAAGACTCCAAATCTCGAACTTTTACAACGGTGAAAACCCGAAACGAATATATCTTCCAGTTCAAAACTTCTTGGGTGTACCTGTCTTTGCAGACATCCGGTAACATATTAAGGAAAATATTTTTTACTGCTTCGTCGAGATGGCACTATATATAAAAGACGCTGACATTAACTACTAAGGGGCAATATAATGTTTATTTTAGAAGTACAAATAGACAAAATAATTATAACTGTCTACTAAATATTCAGGCACACAAGATAAAACAAAATTTCAAACCCCGGGTCCAAACCACTTATTCTATACGTATTTTGGGTTGCTGAATCCGAATCTGGGGTTAGTTTTGGTGGGTTGGCTCGTTATCAACGACCTGGTATAAGCGCAGATTGTTCTGGACACGACGAATACCACGCTAATTTGAGTGGAAAAAGGATATTTTAATCAGGCCTGCTTAAAACTGCACTTGTTTCGATATTATAGACTACAGTGTACATTCAGTGTATATAGCTTACCGCTGCTCTCCCAGACTTGCTCGGGTTCGAACACATTATTGTCGTTGTCCCTCGTAGAGTGCGGTTTTCTCTGAATTCTGTGCAGCAAGCTTCCTAATGTGCCATTCGAAAATTCCTCAGCCGGTTCTATCATGTAATTACTGTCGGAGGTCTTGATGTAGCCCATCTGGAAAAAAAATATCGCTATAACTATCTCGTGAAGTCGTTAAATGGAATATTTCAAGCTATTCATTACATAACGATTCATTTTTGTGGAACCTGTAGGCAGTTTATTTTAACACAGTAATAAAAAAATATCGAAGAAATATGTACGTATTCTTTTATTAGTAAAATTGTAATTTTCAGCCTTCATACGTGGTTGCACTCATTTCGCATTTAAAACCAACGATAAATGTAATATTTGAGATCGTTATTGATTGAGATCGTTAGAAACTAAGCGTTATTCAAGAATAAAAGTTGCCTCTAATCCTGATCTTAACTTCAGTTAGTAATGTATAGGTTTTTTAATGCTTTTATTACATTTTTCGGAGAAATTATGATAGGACGCTAACATTTTTACTGAAGTGCATTAACAATTATGTTCATACTGCAAATAAACTTATTTAATTTAGTTTAGAAATACTTTGCAAAATTAGTAAGCATTTTAAAGAGAACTTAAAACTTTTGCAAGGTCCCTTTTATCCTGTCACTTTTGATAAACATTGTAAATATATCGAAAACTATTGGATATACGAGGTGTGTAAATTAAGTAATGAAGTTGTTTTTAAATTTTTTTTATTAGAATTGAATTACAATTCAGTATTGTCTCCTTCAAAATAACTTCCTTGGGAAGCCACACAGCGTTGAAGACGGTTATTCCATTTCTCATAGCAGTGCTGGAACTCGTATCCTGGAATAGCCTTCAGCTGGTAGGTTACAGCCATTTACAGAAAAAGGTCACAAGGACTCAAGTCAGTCACAGGAATGTTTTTACTGGCTAAAAACTTGTTAATTGAAATGGCTGTGTGACAAGGCGCATTGTCGTGATGCAACATCCAGTTGTTCTTGATTTTGGTCTCATACGCATGATCCTTTTTCGAAGTTTTTCAAGAACATCTCTGCAAAAGTGTTGATTTACTGTTTGGCCTGGAGGCACAAACTCTTTGTGGACAATTCCCTGGATATCAAAAAAGCAAATCAGCATGTCTTTGATCTTGGACTTGCTCATTCTTGATTTTTTAGGTCTTGAAGAGCTTGAAGTGTGCCATTCCATGATTTGGCGCTTGGTTTCCGGGTCGTACCCAAACACCCAAGTCTCATAACCAGTAATGACACGTTCCATAAAATGGAGATCATTTTCAATTGATTCCAAAAAAGTCAAGACACCTTTCTCTCCTGATATCCTTTTGCTCCTGCGAAAGGTTTTCTGGAACCATTTTTGCGCAAATTTTTCTCATCCCCAATTCGTTAGGCAAAATATGATGAACAGTGGTGTGATTCAAATTTAACTCTTCCCCTATCATTCTTGTCGTCAACTGACGATCTGAACGCACAAGACCCCGTATTCTCGAACATTTTCATCGGTTGTTGAAGACGAAGGCCTTCCACTGCGTGATTCATCTTCAATCAATCGATTCTCTTCCTTCTGAGAATGCCTTAAACCACCGAAAAATCTGGGCTCTTGAAAAAAACAATGTGTCCGTAGGCGTGTTGAAGTTTTGCAAAAGTGTCCGTTGCGCTGTGTCCAAGTCTGAAGCAAAACCTGATAGCACACCGTTGCTCAAAATTAATGTCAGTAATTTTTAAAACGTACTAGAAAAAACCGGTTTACGAAAATAGTCACAAAGAACAAACAAATGTCTTTCACAAGTTCAAACTTGTACTGAAAGTGTTAACATGTGAAATATGTTAACATAACCTAAGTCCCGTCTCCGCAGTGTTGCTAGATCGGGCGCTACGTTGCCAGTCTCATTACTTAATTTACACACCTCGTATTATACACGAAATATCTTAAAAATACCGGGTAGAATCTAGAAACGTAATAATATACAGAGTGCTTCAATTAAAATAAGCAAAATAACAGTTGACATCTACTTTTGGTGTAAATGGAAGCCGCAGAGCATCTCAAAATGTTTTATTTGCCTTATTTTGCCGATTTTCAGAATTTTAATGTTCACTCTTTTTTGCAACATCGATACAGGTCTACCGTAGTGCGACACCTAGTATATTCAATAAAATAAACAACATATGCATTGTGTAGTACGGAACAAAAAATGCATGTGTTTTGATATTTTTGCTTAGTAACTGATAATTTTTTAGATAAAGTTAGTCCTATGCATAATACACGTAAAAACTGTTAAAAGGTACAAGTGAATACAATAATTTAAACGGAGAAAGTAAAAATTTTGCGTTCTTATACAAGCCTCATACTCAAGAATTTATTCCGAAGAGGTAGGGCATGTTTATGGCAATTATTTCGAAGGTGAATGAACCATAAAATTTTATATATTTGGCGTGACATGTGTTGCCGCGGTGACAAGGCAAGTATCAATTATCAGTCTTCGTGAATGGAAACTGAACTGACGAAATTTAGGTAACGGTTATGTCACACACGCTGATTTAAAAAAAAAAACTTACTCTCGTTCGGACGTGCGACGAATGCCTTCTGACCATGGCAGAAATATATACGGACTGTGAAAATTCGTCAGTGTCGGTTCGTTAAGGTTTAAAAGGTAACACGACAAATTTTGACAACGAAGTTTGGGATCCAAATTACTTCAGACCAACCAACGCCGACGGCGGAATCGATCTCGCATATCTAGAATTATTGTTAATCTTAGAATTGTCCAGTTCTGCCAAGTTTTTCTTATTTAGAATATTATATTACTGCCAGTGCCATAGTCATTGTATAATATAAAATTTAAAAAATATACAGGGTGTTTCAGTTTTTTGAAGTAGGACTTTAACACTAGATAGAACTTTTAAAATTAATGCAAAAAGTTCATGTAGACATAGGTCTTCAAAGGCTTAGTTTTCGAAATACAGGGTATTCAAATTAAGGGGGTGGGGTTGACGAAAACCGGAAAAAAGTGGACCCTAACCGGATCTACCAAAGTGCAGTTTTGTTGTTCCAACATTCACTTTTATGGAAAAATAGTGGCAGACACCGCAGACTGGCAGTATGACTGTAATTCGCAATCCAGCATGGAAGAATTTCTCAAAACTGCTGTAAAATAGTAAAAAATGAATAAAAACTGAAAAAAAAACGTCTGTCGCTTGCCAAGTATGTTCCCAACCGACTGCACAAACGTTACATACTGCTGGCAGACATTTCATTATGGTATCATGCCGAATTGAGAGTCCCTTAAAAAAATCGGTCCAATTAACCATCATTTCGTGGTCGCCCACACGCAATTTTGGGAATGCAACGGCTTTTCTATAAAAGGATTTTCAGCTCCACATTCTCGTTTGTCGAGAAGTAACATAACCAGAGGGTTAAAACCATGTCTTGTCACCAAAAAATGCTTTTTTCAAAGACGTTCTTATTTTAATTTGTGCAAATTACCCATAAACCAATCTGAAAATTGCATACCCTGCGGCTGGTCGTTTGATAACAATTCTTGGAGTGAGCTTAGACGCAAAGCGTGAATATGCCGCAATTCAGGATTTTATTGCAGGTTTCGTTCGATGTAGGATACATATGGGTCAAATCGACCACTTTAAAACCCGATCCCTTTCGATTTGGCTGAAAGTTTTTTTATCTGTTTCTACCCTATCAAGAACGGTTCTCAGACTTTTTTTCAAATTTTTTTTACCCAACCCAAAAAAAGTTATGAATTTTTCAAAAAAAACGGCTCTTTTATTTCAAATGACCATAACTTTTCCAATAATTGACCTATCGGGACGTTGTTTTTTTCAAAATTTTTGTTTTTAAATGTACTTTTCAGAAAAAAATACAAAAAATTTTTCAGTTTTTTTTTTTTTTAAAAAAACGTTATTTTTTTCAAAGTCCAACGTTTTTGTTTTTCTTTTATTTTTTTCCAAAAAAAAAACTGATTTATTCTGAAAATAATCACGCAAATCTCAGAGTGGGCCAACTTTTTTTCCTATTTTTTGCTTAATTGAAAAAAAAATTAGGAATTTTTTTAAATTTTCAACTCCTTTACTGTCAAAACTCCGTTTTCTTCTATTTTACTTTGGTGTTTCAATAGTGCTATTCAACATGACTGTGTTTAACATGGTAAAACTATTTTTTGACTTATTTATGTCGTTAATGCAGTATGAATTGTATTCGCACTAATTAGATCGATAAGTCATGGCACAAGATTCATTAACTTTCTAAAAACTACGCGTTCGTAGTGCAAAACGCGGCATCGGGATTTCACTGGAATAATAACTCAGCGACCGTTTTTCCCGTTGTTATTTAATTTAAAAGTAAATAACGAACTCCAACACCGAAGTCTAGTGATAATTTCAGATAGCAATAATCACGATGCGGTTGCACGATGCGGTAACACGTTTTCCCAATGGCATTTCTTCGCGACTGCCCATGGAAAAGGGCCATGTGACGCCGATTTTTTTGAAAAATTCATAACTTTTTTTGGGTTAAGTAAATGAAAAAACTCTGAGAACCGTTTTTGATAGGGTAGAAACAGATAAACAACTTTAAAAAAAAAGGAAACCCACTCCAGGAAAAAAAACTTTCAGCCAAATCGAAAGGGATCGGGTTTTTAAAGTGGTCGATTTGACATGGAATGACCCATATACTTGCTGGCTTACAAGCCGAATAGGGATTTGTCGGTGTTTATTAACAATTTACCTCGTTGCAACCAATGCTAAATTGTGAAAATTTTGAATTCCATCAGTTGTCACTCTTTCCACGAAATGTAGCATGTAGCACAAGGACAGGTGCGTCTGTACATATCTCCTTCACCAGCCTTGTACTCGAGATATTTTTCGCATGCACATAACTTAATAAGTCGTGAAAATGTCAAATTTTACATTGATAATTGGAGATGTCGATCGACAACGACTCGTTTGGTACGCGTACGAGTTCGATTGTTCGTATTTTTTTGGGGTCTCAGATTTAGGTTACGCCGCGGCGGCGACTGCATTGCATTTACATTTTCGAATTTGGCTACGGGGCACGTCGCCGCGATGTGTATTATTACGCCGGCGTATAGCTCTAAAAGAATAATTAATAATTACCCGCTCTCTGTTGCTTTTTTTCGGATCTGTCTCGTTTTTATTTCGGTTAAGTACAATGAAGAATGAAGAAAGTCGTTCCCTCATTACGTCGGCGTTGGTATTATGGTAGAGTGGGGAAAAAGCTCGGGCCGGGAAAAAAGTACGCACTGCTCAGTAGCATTTGATGGAATGGTTTGAAATTCTGGTACATGTATAGGGAACTCAGTATAAGCGTTACGCCACCTGGTGGTCGCTGAACAAATTAATTACTGTGCCATTGTTCACTGAAACGTCCTTTGTTTTCTATTTGTGTGTTTATTATAATACTTCTTTTATGATGAATCATTATTGTTGTGTAACTTTCTGTTCATCCTGCATTAAAAGGAACCCCCCATTTAACATTTCAGGTACTTCCTGAATAAAGAAAACTCAATTTTCCGTGGTGCATAAATTTGGTGAAAAGGAACGCATAAATAGACGCAAGACTTAGATATTAAAAATTAAAACTGAAGATGGGAAAGCCAGTTAGTAAACATATGAAAGTCTGTTCTCTGTTTCCTTCATTTTGTTGAGGGTGACTATTTTTATCAATGTATATTTTACTATTTTAAGGCAAAGATATCATAATTCTTGCCTGTTTCAGCCAAGGATTAAAAAAACGGAGGATATTGAAAAAAACTGCAGTACCTTGAATGAAAATGCCTTTGCAAAAGAACATGATGCAAGAAATTATCATCTAGAACTCTTTGAATGAAAAAAAATATCAATGAAAAATTGAAGAAACTGAGTTTGATGTCTGATATTTTCTACTTAAAAATATAATCAATATATTAAACAATTTCGTAAAAAAACTCAAGTACCTATACCTTATAGGAAATGGTTTTACCTTTTGAAAATAAACTTGCCCAACCCGAAAACGTACCTTATTTATCTACATATTACTCGTATTTCTAGAAAAATTAAAAAATCAAGAAAATGACAATAAAATTACAACAACTTATAAACGATAAACCTTGATATACATATATTATCACAAATGGTGTCTTAAGGTAACAAAGAACAAAATGCTACACAAAAATCGTAAAATAAAGCAACAAATTGAACATAAGCATATTAAACACGACGTAACAACAGAGAAATGATGGCACAGTAATTAGTTCCAAAATTTTCAACAGTGGTATTGCCTTCTTAAATTGTGACGTCTACACTGGAGAATGCGCAGAGCACACAGTTTATGAGTTCAGGGGGAGTTATTGCTTTAAATATACATAATAGCAAAAGTACTTCAGATGAGAAATGCGTACAAAAATTTCAAAAAAAGGCTGCCTCACCAGAAAATTTGTTTTGCCCCACTCAACCCTATCAACATTGCGGTGCCTTATTGTGAATGCCTACTCCGATATTACGCTGGTAAAAAAAGAAGTTACCGTCGTGGGATGGTAGACAGAAGTAAACTAATGAGGGTGAATAATTATTTTATTTGATTATATGTATGAAGTTACTGATCTTAGAAAAAAGTGGACATTCGAGGATTCAAGACACAAATAAAATTAAAAAACTAGTACAAAGCTGACGTTAAATGTTGAAGTCCTTTAGACTATTACTAATAAAGAAATTAAAAAAATTAAAAACGTTGAAAAAATTAGGGACACTTATTTAGACTCTTATTAACCTTTTAACTGCGGGACTGGTCGATATATCGACCAGCAGTCGTGTTGGGGACTCCACAAGAAAAAACTGCGTCTAATAAAAGGTCAATTTTAACTCACATTTCCTCGCCTTTAAAAGGTTAATCACTTGTACAAACGTCAACTTCATATTTTATCCCTTTATAGAGTTAAGAATTATGTTCGAAAATGTACCATTTTCCCGGTATTTCCGGTGCCTAAAGTTTAACTAATCATACATTCGTAAAGTAAATAAATATTTAATTTGGCAGAGTTTGACAAACGTCGAGAGAATAACTTAACATATGTATATGCGTCTTACTGAAAAAATTCAAACATATTTCTCACAGCTATTTATTTAAATAAAGAATTACATAAATTCGCCCCATTATCCCCAGTTTACCCCAAATAATTGAACTTTGACATATGTATGTAATTAGTTGTAAACTAGAAGTAAAACATCTGGTGAATATTTACACCAAACTACACAAAATCGTCAGCACGTCATGGAGGATATTTGATAAATGGGTTGCTCATTGGGATTCAGTATGTGTCTGCAATATAATTCACATCGAATTATTATGGTTAGTCATGTACTGAGATATTCTGAGAAGTGTGATGGTTCCTTATGCTTATGAGAATTTATTACTAATTGTAAAATTTAAGTACCAGAAAGGCAATTAACCGAAGCATACCTTTAGGTTTGTCCAATTTTTCTGAGAAGAAAAGCCTCGTTTGGGAATGACAGTCACGATCTGCTGCCCGTAGAAATGTTCCAAGTGGTGTATGAAATATATATATATTTTCATACCAATAATGGGAAAATTATTAATGAATAAGTTACTTTAAAATTAGTTATTCCATCCATGCTAGTACGTGACATCAGCTGAATGTCTTATAGAAAGTATTCATTTTTTATGTAATGGGAATTAAAAACTTGTTATGTTAATTTAATATTCTCAGTGTTAGCATCTCTGCAGCCCACCATTTTTTGAAATAATAGCTATAAAGGTAATATATGTGGGGAATTTTGTAACACTATTAAAACAAAACGGTTATCCAACAAAACTGATTAAACAAATTAACAATGAAGTGATGAACAAAATAGCAATAAATAAGAAAGACAACAAAAAAAGATGTTATTAAAAACAACAACAAAAAGATATATTTCAAGTTACCCTATATACATACATTGTCCGAACATTTGTCACGAATTCTCACCTCAGATAAAATAGCTGTAGCATATACAAATTCAAATACAGTTGCGCAATGTTACTCCAAATTAAAATCAAAAACTTCTAAACTAGATAAATCGAATGTTGTGTACGAAATTACTTGTGACTCTAACAACTGTAATAAAGTTTACATTGGTCAAACAAAAAGATATTTAAAAGATAGAATAAAAGAACATGAATATGACATAAGAACACTAAATAAAAAAGAAAAAAAGACACATACAGCACTAGTGGAACACATAATCAATAATCCAGAACATAAATTCAACTTTGAAAACTGTAAAATATTAGGAACAGAACCAAACCTTAAAAAACGATTACTTTTAGAAATGGTAGAAATCAAAATGAATAAAAATAGCGTTAATAAACGTAGTGACATGGACGATTTAAATTCAGTTTATTACAACATTCTAGAAAAGAACAATAATTTCAAAACATAATATCTTCATTATTCTTCATTGTCTCAAATCCATTAATAATACTGCTTCCCACTCCCTAACACAAATGTGATATGCGTACGACAGGTTAGATTCTCTCAAAAACCTTCATTACTATAGTAATTTTTAAAGTGTATTGTCCTGTTAATAGTGTTTTGTCTTTATCTTTATACATTTACTATATATGTATATAGACAGTGCCGCCAATGTTTGTAACGTACCACCTTACATGACAACAATAACAACATTGATGTAAGTAAAAGTTACAATTGCTTTTCTGTAGTAATATGTAATTTTTCAAAATCTATATATTATATCTACTTCTGTATAAAATTGTAGTGAGCCCTGATGAAGGAGAAATAAAGCTCCGAAACGTTGGCAAAAATCGAATAGTTGTTATTTACTCCTGGACCTAATCCAACCAAACAAAAAAAAATATAAAGGTGATATTTGCGGAAATATCACGAATTTTTGCTATTTATATTGGATAATAATTGAAATGTTGTACTATAAAATACCATTAAGAGTGTACCAAACGGAGTGCAGTGTATGCATGGGCTAGGCCCAATTTTGGTGCATCTTATATTACCTATAATATAAACAGTGACCATTCACTAAAACTAGTGAAAGTAAAACTAGTTTTTAGCAAAGTGTGTTCTTTATATGAATGATAAGGAACTTAAGAATCCTGATGATAGTATGCAAAAAAAAAACGAAAGTGTCCCAATCCAATTACAAATATTTCCAACTCAGACACTATTTGTTATTCTATATCTATTGTTATTCTATAACTAGAAAATATGTTGGAATCTCGTTAGAGAAAGTATCTACAACAGGTTTATAATGGCATATTCCACCTCGTCTTCGGTTCCATAACTTGTAGAATATACTAATCAAACGCGTCGTTGATTTTTTACCTTCATTTATTATGTCTTCATTCTTTTCGTACAATTTTTCTTCAAGGATTTCATCACGTTTTCGTTAAAATGAAGAGATTCTAATCCAGTGAAGACACGTCACACATAGGTTTGTGAACTGTGAAAATGTAAGAAAGCCCGCAAAAAGTGACATTTTTAGTGCTTATACGTAAACGGCACGAATTTTTAAAAACAATTAGTTGAGCTTTTTTAAGTAAGAAGTAAAAGATTATTTTTTAAGTAAAAAAGTCGGCCCTTAAAATTTCTCAAGGCGCCGCCTATGTTTATGAGGATTATACAGATAATTTGTATATGAATTATTTACATATCTCAGTTCGTGAGAGTTTATTCATTGGAATTTTGTTACCGATAATTAACGATTTACTTTTTTTTCTTATATTTATCAGACGCCCTCGACATTTTACCGAGAAAGTCGTGTTTCTCTTAAATCGTTCACCATTTGTACACGTCAGTTCAGCGAGTGGAATCTCGGCAACTCGTCGTTCCAAAAATTATTATCAGATACTTCGAACTTTACAGCTGTCCAAAGCAATACTGGCCGTTAAATATAAAACAAGACATACTGTATGTACCAACTACATATGTGACACAGCTGGTATTTCATTCATTAGTATTACAGACCTACAAAATTGTTATAGTAGTCAGTTACAGAAAACAGACAAGAGGTGAACCGTTGATTTTTTGACGAATGTCTTCGAATAATTTTAGATTAGGTGAGGGTTGTCTATACAGATTGTCCCGAAATTAATAATTACCAGGAGGCTTCTAACTACACATATTCAGGGACTTACACACTAACTCATCAGACTACCTACCTCGAAGACGAGGTGGAAGGAGTGTACTAAACGTAACTAAACAAAAAAAATCAGCATAAACCCACTGATAAGAGCAGTAGCAAGGAAGCAAGTCAACCTCAAGTCAACCGCAGGTCAGCCGAGTCAAAGTCACCTTTGAGTTTCTGAAAGTCAACATACCAACAGAATAGACATAGTAGATGGAACGCGCTTTACAGGGCCGTTTTACAATAATGATACAGTCAGATTACATCGACAAGGACAATTCAAGTGGCTTACCGATGTCAGACTACATCGACAAGAACATTGCGGCATCGGGACTGCCTCATAACATCATTGGAAGTGGCCAGAAGGCAGTTGTATTAAAAACATGTCGCACAGTACGAAAAAATTTTGGAACAGGATGCATTTCCTCCCCTCGCCTGAGCCTAATTCCTGCTGAGAGCGGGAATGGGTAAGCGATGTAGCAATTACATATGTATTATGTTATCCTTCAGTTTTAAGGAAAAAAACTTGGTCTTAAAAACGAAGTCTCATTTCATTCTCCTTTTATGAATGGATTCTCCTTTCAATCTTGGATTTTTATTTCATAATACACCTTGCATTATTCACTTCGAATAAAATTTGTTAAATGCCCGGTAGGAAATATTGTTAATATTTATGAAACAAAAATGTGTGTATGGATTGTTTTTTAACTTTTAAATTTATATGGAAAAATTATCTGGCGCCTGTACTGGGTCATGACAAATACCCAAAATTGTGTTAATTAATATATATTTTCCCATCGGATTACATTGTGTGTATGCGATAGTGTAATATCTATTTATATTTTATATTTACTTTTTGCTGCCGTTGTAAATTAATGGGCATCATAACTTATCATTGTAGTGGCAAAAAAGAGGAAAGCCGAATGGATTTATGAAGTGTTTATGGCTTGTATATACGTTTTTATAGCGCCATTTAATTGGGTCACTATTGCCATTATGCTATTATTATAAGTGCGCTGTATTGTCTTGCGTAAGATCCACGAGCATTTGTTTAGTATTTGGTGAGCATCCCGAGCAGCATCTTTTTTTATTTATTTCATACGCGTATGCGGAGCGTCAAAAATTAAGCAACTCAAAATATAAGTCAGAAATGTTCAAAATAAGTTTTAAACAGACTGGGATAATTACAATTGTTTGTATAACAAGTGCTTGCAATTCTAACATTGTAAATATTCCTCAGTATTATTGTAACAATATCGTATGTTGATTTCTAGGGTTGGCCGTCATTGACTTTAGTCGTTTCGCTCGACCGTCTGGCATACTCTAGCATTATTATTAGTGTCTTCGAGGTGTTAATGTCGTCAGCATCGATATTACATTACACCAATAAGATATCATCATGTGCAAAAGCAAACGCAAACGAAAAGGAAAAGCAAACGCGATTATAGCTGTTAAATAAATAATGTGAAATATAAAAATAAAAAAGAGGATATGCCCTTGAGAATTCAGTTTATGTTCGAATTACTTTTGTAATATCTACATATAATACGTACATAGGTACACCTAAAATGTTACATTTGTTACAAAATAAAGAAACTGACCATGTCAGCATTATCTTTGGCATTTGACGTAAAGAGTAAAATTTTCTCACATCCATGGAGACAGCGACTAACGCAATACTACAATCGCTTGATTTATAACTGTCATAATTCCATTTGCATATTCCCAGTCGTATGTCCTTATGCGACACAGAACGCCTCTATAAATGAGATGTTCATCAATTATTTTGTTATTCATCTTGCGCGATATTAGGTCAGAATAATAAATACTACTTGTATTTTTGTTAACTAAAAATAACTGCGAAACTAGTGACGACACTCCTAGAAAATAAACGAACTCGATACATATCCGGAAACGGAGATACATACATATAAAGTTACTTGTTGAGATGAAGAATATATTGCCTGCTGAAACAATGTTTCTAGTACTGAAAAACAGCTGGGCTACATATTACCTTTTTTTTATTATAGTAAACGTCTAATAGATAATCAGTTGTATTTTTACTACAATATTATAAAACTATTAAACTAAAAATATGTTTTACTAATAATTACCTATTGTAAGCTACACTTATGTTTATTTATTTACTGGAGATACTTTCATTTTAAATTATACGAGGTGTGTAAATTAAGTAATGAGACTGGCAACGTCTCTAGCAACACTGCGGAGACGGGGCGGGACAGGAAGGGCGATAGGAATAGATGCACCCTCAGTACAAATTTGAACTTGTTAAGAGTCGTTTGTTTGTTCTTTGTGACTGTTTTCGTAAACCGTTTTTTTTTTTAATTTCGTAAACCGTTTTTAAAAATGAGTGACATTAATTTTGTGCAACGGTGTGCTTCGTGTTTTGTTTCAGACTTTCTTTTCTTTTTTTTCTTTTGTTTCTTATGTGTTCAAGAGCCCATGTGTTCTTTTGTTTCTTATGGAACGTGTCATTATTGGTGACGAGACTTGGTGTTTGAGTACGACCCGGAAACCAAGCGCCAAGGCATGTAATGGCACACTTCAAGCTCTCTAAGACCCAAAAAAAGCAAGAATGAGCAAGTCGAAGATCAAATGCATTCTGATTTGCTTTTTGATAGCCAGGGAATTGTTCACAAAGAGTTTGTGCCTCCAGGCCAAACAGTAAATCAACACTTTTACAGAGACATTCTTGAAAAACTTTGAAAAAGGGTCATGCGTGTGAGACCAAACATCTAGAACAACTGGATGTTGCATCACGACAATGTGCCTTGTCATCCAGCCATTTCAGTAAACGAGTTTTTTAGCCAATAAAAACATTCATGTGGCTCCTCAGCCTCCTTATTGGCCTGACTTGAGTCCTTGTGACTTTTTTTCTCTTCCCGAGATTGAAAAATCAACTCAAGGAACGTCATTTTGGGACCATAGAAAACATTCAAACAGCTGTAACCAGCCAGCTGAAGGCTATTCCAGTATATGAGTTCCAGCACTGTTATGAGAAATGGAAAAACCGTGTCCAGCGCTGTGTCGCTTCCCAAGGAAGTTATTTTGAAGGAGACACTACTGAATTGTGAGTCTATTCGAATAAAAAAAAAATTAAAAAAAAAACAGTTTCATTACTTAATTTACACACCTCGTATGTTCACAATGTGTGACTGATACATGTTAATCGACATATTTTGTATTCGTATAGTTGCTATCAACAAAAGTAATACTATGCTTGTCAATTGTATTCAGTTTTTCAATGTTTTAATAAAATTTGAGTCAATTTTTTTTTATAATAGATGCATATTAATAGTGAAAATATTTTATAGTGCCATCTTTTTCATTTACACTATATAGCGAATTTGAAATCTATGTATTACTTTGTAACATCACATTATACCATAAATAAAAGGAAATATAAGCTTTTATTAATGCTAAAATCATAAAACGAATATATGTATTTTTATCACGAAATTAATATTTAATAGCTTGCTATAACAAACTTTTATTATCGATGGGTTCTATTTACATTGAAATTAATAGTTCACCTTTGTCCAACCTAACGGATATAATTGTGCCAAAAATTATTATATTCACTAATAAACCAATTGAAGTAACACCATAGAAGTTTATAAGAAATGACCTTAAAAACCTATAAAAGTTATATCTTTAGTTTTCGTCATCTCTCACAGGATGTATTGTTATTCGAATCAATTCGAATATGATTAAAATTATGTATTGTTGCTTAAAAGAAACAGTAATCGTGAATTTCCGTGCAATTTCTATGGCATCTTATTGAAACATCAAACGACTTGTAAACGTTATTTTTAATAAATAACTAAACAAACTGCTGAAAAAAAGATGTGTACAGGGAATGACAATACAGATCGATTTAAAATTTAATTCTAGATTAAAATGTACAGATAAATATACGGAACTGTATTTAAAAAATCGAGTTTAGATGATTTGAAGTCGGGAATTCCATTTCAAACGCTCTGTAACAACTGAGCATACTTAAAGCATCAATGCAAAGCTTTAGAATTCTACCAACAACAGCGCCAATGCCGATACTTTATTTTCCAAAATTAACGAAACGAGTAATTTCAAACATTATCGTGCTAATGAACAAAATTAATAAAAAACTCGAAATAAATCAAAAACGGTAAAAGATTGGTAAAGGAAAACTTCATGAAAATCTATCTAAAATAAAGAAATAGGCAATAAAAGAGGCACCGTTTCGATTAAAATGAAGAACTTAATGCCGACTTCCGGTATCACTGTAACATACAGTATCTCGTATTTATTTATTTATTTATTTGTGATCTTAATGAAGTCAAATGGTTCCTTTCTCCAAAATCTTGACATAAATAATTAACAAAACAAATCTTACTGGTTTATTTTAAAATCTTTGGTAACTGTACCTGGCTCCTTCGCCATAAATTTCAATAACATTGTTCGAGCTGGTAGAAGTAGTGATTCAAGCTCTATCGATGTATGTAGGTAGAAACCTCGAGTATTTATTAAACGCGAAATAGTTAAAAGAAGTGTACGGGAATGAATCGAACAAGCTCGAACAAGGTTATTGAAATTTATGGCGAAGGAGCCAGGTACAGTTACCAAAGATTTTAAAATAAACCAGTAAGATTTGTTTTGTTAATTATTTATGTCAAGATTTTGGAGAAAGGAACCATTTGACTTCATTAAGATCACAAATAAATAAATAAATAAATTCGAGATACTGTATGTTACAGTGATACCGGAAATCGGCATCAAGTTCTTCATTTTAATCGAAACGGTACCTCTTTTATTGCCTATTTCTATATTTTAGATAGATTTTCATGAAGTTTTCCTTTACACGTCTTTTACCGTTTTTGATTTATTTCGAGTTTTTTTTTTTAATTATGTTCATTAGCACGATAACGTTTGAAATTATTCGTTTCGTTAATTTTGGAAAATAAAGTATCGGCATTGGCGCTGTTGTTGGTAGAATTCTAAAGCTTTGCAATGATGCTTTAAGTATGCTCAGTTGTTACAGAGCGTTTGAAATGGAATTCCCGACTTCAAATCATCTAAACTCGATTTTTGAAATACAGTTCCATATATTTATCTGTACATTTTAATCTAGAATTAAATTTTGAATCGATCTGTATTGTCATTCCCTGTACACATCTTTTTTTTTTCAGCAGTTTTTTAGTTATTTATTAAAAATAACGTTTACAAGTCGTTTGATGTTTCAATAAGATGCCATAGAAATTGCACGGAAATTCACGATTACTGTTTTTTTAATCAACAATACATAATTTTAATCATATTCGAATTGATTCGAATAACAATACATCCTGTGAGAGATGACGAAAACTAAAGATATAACTTTTATAGGTTTTTAAGGTCATTTCTTATAAACTTCTATGGTGTTACTTCAATTGGTTTATTAGTGAATATAATAATTTTTGGCACAATTATATCCGTTAGGTTGGACAAAGGTGAACTATTAATTTCAATGTAAATAGAACCCATCATACCGCACATAAGTTTTTGAATGGTTTAAATGGTTTAAAGAGGGACGTGGAACGACCGAAGACGATCCGCGCCTCGGACGGCTCTCAACGTCAAAAACGGACGAAAACATTGAAAAAATTGGTAAATTAATCCGCGAAGATCGTCGTATATCATCCGAGGGCTTGCTGAAATAACAAGAATCGACAAAGATTGTGTTCGACAGATTTTGCATGTATCGTCCAACATGCACAAAGTTTGCGCAAAAATGATGCCAAAACTGCTCACTCCCTAGCAAAAGGAATCAAGAATGAACATTTTCGCTGACATTCTAAACAACATTGGCCCTGATCCAGGCTTGTTAAACACGGTGGTTATTTGTGATGACAAGATTTGAAAGTGTGGAAGCGGTTAAAGCAAAAGCGACGGAGGTTCTGAACCAGCTGATAGAAAGGGACTTCCAGCACTGATTTCAACAATGGAAAAGTCGTATGGAGCGGTGTTAAGATTGCCAAGGGGAGCACATTGAAGGCGAAAAAATTGCTACTGTAATTGGTAACGAATAAAAAGTGTTATGAGAGCAGTTCGGTTATCTAATAGCCACACCTCGCACATTCACACTTGATCTCTTTCCACTTAAACAATACACTTTTTTTCCACACAATTCGCGCGTTTCGCCAACCATGTTGACATCTTCAGGAGGCGAGTAAAACCGAAGTTAAATCTAAGTATCGACCCTATTTATACTAAAGTTTGCTGTTGTGGTGTCCACTAAAGTGGAAAAGCGTCTGAATTTGTTTCTACGCCGAAGGTTCCAGTTCTCGTCCAGTACACCACGAATATTAGTGTAGTAGAATTAGTCGAATTGTAACCCTAAATGAGAAGTAACTTACACTTCACTAAAAAAAATTGCTTTTTGTAGAGGAGGCTGAAAATATTAAATATCGTTTTTTGGCAACAATTTAAAATTACCGCTACATTGTTTAAATAATTCGCAAGGTACGAAAATCAGGTTTTTTTGAAATAAAAAGAGAACCGTAAACTATACAAAAAATGTTTCAGATAAAAAATGTAGCTAGTAAAAAAACCCTACAAAACCCATCAAGAAATTTGCAAATCGGTTAATTTGTTTATCTGCAAAATTGAAAAAACCGTTAAATGGCCCCTCATTTCAATTGTTTATAACTAATTATAAAGTAAGCCTTGTGACTTTAAAAGTATTGGAAAATGTAGGTATCCGTGTACTTAAAAAACACTGAAAATTTCAAGTTTTTGCAAAAAGTAAATTGTTTATTAAAAAAGGTGCTTTCGTAAAACAGCCCTTAATTTTTTTGTAAACATCATAGCGTAACGATTTAAAATGAATTATATTCTTGATGAGTTGGACTATCAAGTACATCGAAAAATTAATTGAATTTCACAAATTTAATTGTTTAAAATTGACATTGAAAAGTACGTCCGTTTTAAAGTTATAAACAAATAAAATAACTCGTTCGTTTTTTATCGTGCAATGTTGGGACTAGAATCATTTTACAGCTACGATTTTTCTGCGAATTTAAAAAAAATGAATGCTCCAAGTAACTTTGGAGCCGAGTTTTTTTTTGCGCTCATAACTTATTCAGTTTTTTCATTTTTTTTTTAAATTAACACAGTAATAAGATCAAATCTTGCTCTGTATTATGTAGGTAAGAATTTCGAAAGTATGTAGTAGTCGGTTTCGTTTACAGCATTATAATAATGTGCACCGTTATTTTAGTAACGGGCGTGGATGCATGAGTGATGACAAACGGCGGCGGCAGCAGTGTGGTTCTCCTGCGCGCAGATTTACTTTCGGTCGCTTCAAAATAACAGCGCACGAAAAAAATCGGATTATCTCCGAAACTATACATCGTAGAATTATATATATTTTTTTAATTTGCGGTAGCTCGTGAAAAAAAATGACTGGGAATACTCACAACTTTAATCAAATTAGTCCAAGCGACTTATTTTATTTATGTATAATAATAGTATTCAACGATTGTCATTACTATTACCAATAAACAATTAAATTTGTGAAAATCAATTAATTTTTCGATGTACTTGATAGTCCAACTCATCAAGAAGAGAATTCTGGAAGTTTAGGGTTGTTTTACGAAAGCACCTTTTTAATAAACAATTTACTTTTTGCAAAAACCAAGAAGTCTAGAACTAAGGAGACTGAACTCGTTCGGTATCTAAGGATCAAATCTGTCCGCCTCGAGGAGGCGCTGTAAACAGTAATGTACTTGATGTCACGTGATGAGCGGCGGACCACATTTGAATGTTTTTCAAATTATTTAGTTTGGCTTTAGCAAAAATATATACAAAATAAATATGATTCGAAAGTGCTGTGTTGCATTGTGTGATATAAGAAGCGGTACGAATAACCGGACGTTATTTCAAATTACTGATGTATGTATGAAACAAAATATTTTTCTTTGTTGTATTGTTAACGTTGAAGCACGTAACATGAAATATTTTGAGGGTCATTGTTCAGACAAGCCACTTTTGCAATTTTACCGTTTTTTTTTTTCGTCACATACCCAGAAAACAGTAATATACACTATGTTTGACCACCAAAATCGTGCGCAAAGTAGTATTAGTCCCACAAGTTAACGGGAAAAGGGAGCGAATAGGTGCTGGGTGGGTAAAATAATGCGTAAATAGTGATTTTTTTTCATTTCGCATGTATCTGTGAAATTTCCCTTGCTCTTTTTAGACACGTATCTCTGTAAAGATTTCACAATAACACTGCATTTCCATATTTACGTACCTACAATAATTTGCTTTACCCTTTTATACGAGTTCAGACTATTGCGCAGTACTGACCATGAAAATTTATTAAAATATTACGCAATGACTTTGAAAAGCTTAATTTTTGGACGATGTTGACTTTTGACATGAAAAAATATCGAGCGTCTGTCAAATGTATTCGCACCACGGACACTCACACGGACTCTAACCTCTAACGCACACAGATTAGTACAGAACCACAGTATACGTATAGATATCTGTTTATATACCGTAGCAACCAGGGTACACTACTGTTTACAGCGCTTCTGGAAGCGGACATATTCGAGCCCGTTGCGTTATACAGCGAAAAGCCGGAGTTCGGTCTCCTTAGTTTCTAGTCTTCTTGGCAAAAACTTAAAAATATATCGATTTGAAATTTTCAGCGATTTTTAAGTACACCGATACCTACATTTTCCAATACTTTTAAAGTCACAAGGTTTACTTTATAATTAGTTATAAACAATTGAAATAAGGGGTCATTTTGACGGTTTTTTCAATTTTTCAGATAAACAAATTAACCGATTTGCAAATTTATTGACGAGTTTTGTAGGGTTTTTTTACAAGCTACATTTTTTATCTGAAACATTTTTTTGTATAGTTTACGGTTCTCTTTTTTATTTCAAAAAAAACCTGATTTTCGTACCTTGCGAATTATTTAAACAATGTAGCGGTAATTTTAAATTGTTGCCGAAAAACGATATTTAATATTTTCAGCCTCCTCTACAAACAGCATTTTTTTTTTTTGGTGAAGTGTCAGTTACTTTTCGGCTAAATCCTAATTCTACTATACTATATGGCATAACCTCCATCCGGCGTGCCAGAACTTGATGCCCATTAAGGACGTCTCCTCATGACTGACAGGGGACAAGTGCATCGTAATTATTATGACATTATCGTCACGTACCATATTATAACGTGTTTAATTTGAAATTCGCAATTTCTAATAAGATTTAACCAGACGTCGAGTGATTCACGACGGGTACGTGCGTTAAATAAATAAACTCTGGCCACTCTGGATTATCATTTCAGGTTGCGGTAAATTCGTCCGGTTTTCTAGTATCACTTCTCTAAAGTTATTTTCGCGATATACTGGGTTGTCCGGAAGTACATGGGCCATATAACGAGCGTTCAATAAAATTTGACCCCAAGGTTAAAATTGTAAACTATACGGGTCTAAACTATATGACGGGAGTCGCCTTAATTCGTATTTATTTCAGTAGTCCCGTGATAGCTGGTGCTGTTGTACAACCTCTGCCATATTTAATATGTGGAATAGTGTGATATAATTTCATAATAAACTATGGCAAACGTGTGGAAGGCTATTAGTTACTTTCGTGGATTACACTTGATGATGCGTACGTCTCTGTGGCGCTAGTCGTTTCTACCAAGCTTAGCGATCAAATTTGGTGCTACAGGCGGATTCACAAATTTTAGTCTTTTTCAAAATGTCCGATAAACTTTTATTTATTGTAGCAAATATAAAGGAACAAATGCAGGATTCTATTGACATGTTTTTCTGTAGAATTAAAAATTACGAAGCTATAATACAAAATTGTATTTTTTCAATGGGACACCCTGCATCTTGTTACGTCATTTTTTGCTCTCCACATTTCTTGTTCCACACATTCAAAAATTAGTACTTTCAATAAAATTCGTTTTGTTGCTCATTTATGATATATTTATATTATTAATTTATATTCTTAAAGGAAATGTGGAGAGTAAAAAAATGGCGTAACAAAATACAGGGTGTCTCATTGAAAAAGATAAAACTTTTTTATTATAGCTTCGTTATTATAAACAAATTTAAAAATCTGACTACTCCAATGGATTCTACAGAAAGAGTGTCAATACAATCCTGCATTTGTTTCTTCATATTTGCTACAATAAATAAAATATCGGGAATTTTTTAAAAGACTACAATTTGAGAGTCGCCCTGTAGTTCCAAATCTGACATAGCACGAGAATGCTGCCGCTTTTATGCCGCTGAATCCGAATTCGTCATAATTCCACAGTTTCTTTTGAAACTGTGGAATTATGAAATTTGAAACACTTGGTTCCACAGCTAATTTTGAAGATTTCGAATTTTCGAAAACGACGTGTTTCGGTTGTAAAAGTTTGAGAAGACCAAAAAAATGCCCACAAAAAAAGTATTTGATTCTGGGATGGAGACTAACTTTTTCTTATGTATTTTGTGCCGCTGAATCCCAGAATATTCCCAGATTTCCGCTCTCAGAGATACAACAATCTTCAGATTTTTCTTCAGCTTGCCGTTGTTTCAAGTTATTTTCGTAGTCTGAATTCCAGAAAGTCAAATGCAAGTATGTTCATGTGATTACTAAAGAGTTTCCACTTAGTCTTGATTTTAGACTGATTCAATCCACGTTATTCAAGATTTTACCGTTAAAAACGCAATTTTTACATATTCTTGAGGATGATCTTTGAAATTCACTTGTTAAACCAAATTTTTCATAACACATTCGGGTTTAAGAAATTAAGATACATAGGAATATGGTATTTTTTATGTGACGCGAATCATATTCCCATTTCTTTCAAGCTTTTATCACAAAAAACGTCGTTTTCAGCAGTTTTTTGAGGTTATCTCCAAAATCCGTTGGTCAAAACTCTTTTTCATAGCATAGAATTCAGTAGGCCAAAATACGTAGAAACAAAGTGTTTTTGATGTGAAGCAAATATTTTTCTTGTTCTTCTCAAGCTTTTACCACCGAAACACGTCGTTTTCGACAGTTTTTTGAGGTTATCTTCAAAATTAGCTGCGGAATCCCCATTTTTTATGACGAATTCGGATTCAGCGGCACAAAATACATAAGAAAAAGTTAGTTTTCATCCCAGAACCAGACACTTTTTTGTGGGCATCTTTTTGGTCTTCTCAAGCTTTTACAACCGAAATACGTCGTTTTCGACAGTTTTTTGAGGTTATCTACAAAATTTGCTACGGAACCCCTATTTTTTATGATGAATTCGGATTCAGCGGCACAAAATACATAAGAAAAAGTTAGTCTCCATCCTAGAACCACACATTTTTTTTGTGGGCCTGTGTAATTGATACACGTATACGACTCAACATATTTAAGTGCTTGATAAATTGCTATTGCTTCTGCGGTGAAGATAGAACAATTAGAGTTAAGCTTAAGTTTGAACTCTATTTCTTGCGACGAAACAATAAAAGCTCCACCGGTGGAAATACCCTATAATTACATCTAAAATTCTACTCGATACATAACATTTTCTTTTAAAGTTGTTTGTAAGTTCGTTGTTGTTAAAACACGCGTTTTAAGAGCAGAAGACATAGTAGTAGCAGTAGTTCACTGGAACAGACGGTCCAATAAACTGTGTGAGAAAATTACTTCTGCAATTTCAGTTCGTACATACATAACCAACCATACAAGATGCCTTGAACGTATTTAGTGTTTTAGGAAATATGTATTTCGTATTCCGTTCACATTGTACCGAATGTCTGGCTATGACGTCGACGAGAAAAGCATAACGTTTATATAACGGTATTATTTTTGGATCAGAGCCAAACGCGGTAATCTCTTTACTCAAGGACTTCGCATGTACGTAAATCAACAAAATCTTGTAGAAATAAAATTACTTGAACCTACGAAATGTGAGGTACCCTAGCATTTCTGAGATATCCTAACCTGAGAGTGCGAAAAATGATATTTCTAGATGTTTTACGCAAGGGATCTCAAACTGACAGACATTCTTAAACACTATCTAGATGACGCCACATGTAGTACAATCATCTTTTCAATCGATTTCGATTTGCCAATATCAGATTTTTAGTTAATGAGGTGCCACATTTCCTTTGATTCCAAGAATCAAAGCAACAAAAATGTTAGCAGGCAGGTAGGAAAATATATTCTTTGTACCCCGTTGTTTTGGAGTATATTTTGAAAAAACGACTCGAACGATTTGTTTTCTTATAGCATACTCCTAAAAATGTAAAAACACACCTTTAATATAATTCTTACTCCCTTTTGTCCCAAATTAATTGTCACATTTGTACACTTTTGGTTCGATTAGTTATATACATACCTTACATTATTTGATGTCTAAATGTTTGGTCAAGATTTTGATTGCTATATTTGTTCATAAATATAAGAGAATCATTCAAACGTCATTTGTTTATTAATATAGGCTGTTGTCAGAAGAACAATAACTGGAAGCTTTCAAAAGCACACCAGCTAGTTCACACGTGTGTGTGGAATTAAAATAATGGGTGATAACTCGAAAGTTAAAGTCAAAGAGCTTGAAATTAATAGCCCAAATAGCCCAGACTGAAATGATAAAAAACTTATTGATGAATTAATACTGGCAACAAAAATGTTTAATAAAATGGAAATGTTGAATAAAAGAGAAAATGTAGACATGTTAGATTGTTAAACGTGTTTGTTTAAACTAAATTTTCCCTTCTCACTACATCCTGTTTGTAGAAATTATGTATTTTTTACATATGTGACAACTATTTTGGGACAAAATTAATACGACAATTGTGACAACTAATTCTACGACAACTAACAAAACGGAGGAAGTATCACTTTAAGGATGGATGTTGACCTGATGAACTCCATTGATGGTAACAATGGACAACTGATTCAGATTCAGCCAACTCGAAATGATATAGATATGGGTAGTGTAGAGTCTGAAGAATAACTAAGAAAATTATAAAGACTATGTATACTAGGGTGCTTCAAAAAACATTTTTAATTTTTTTTTTCAACTCTTACCTTCTCAAACGTTTCTATTGGATGTAAAAAAAATCCTCCCCAAACATGAGCCCTATTGGTCAACTCTAAAGGGTCGCTATTTTTATTTTAGTTTCTCATTTAATTAACATGGGAAAAATTCTGTTTTTATTAAAATTGAATTTACTCATAATTGACGCAATTTTTAACAAAAAACCATTTTATATTCTTAAAGTTGAGTCTTTAAACTTTACAAAACTCTAAGACCAATTATAATTATCTTTACCAGAAGCGTAGTTTCAGCCATTTAAAAATTACTAAATTTTTAAATTTGGAGAAATAGCTTGTAATAATTTTTTTTCTTGCATAATATCTCAAAATTTTTACCCAAACTATTAGTCAGTATTGTATATTTATGGATAACATATTTTAACAATGGTTGTCAGTACATAGTGTAGGTGGCAGCACTCATTATAACAGATATGGTACAATTGTTAAATTGACAGTGTCTGTGATCTCTTTCTTCAGAAACTCGTTGTGTATTTTTTATATCTCTCAGTGCTTTCGATTGTTATCAATAAAATGATTACGAAGAAAATTTATTAAATAATAAATAATAGTTTGAGTAAAAATTTTGAGATATTATGCAAGAAAAAAAATTATTACAAGCTATTTCTCCAAATTTAAAAATTTAGTAATTTTTAAATGGCTGAAACTACGCTTCTAGTAAAGATAATTAATTGGTCTTAGAGTTTTGTAAAGTTTAAAGACTCAACTTTAAGAATATAAAATGGTTTTTTGTTAAAAATTGCGTCAATTATGAGTAAATTCAATTTTAATAAAAAACAGAATTTTTCCCATGTTAATTAAATGAGAAACTAAAATAAAAATAGCGACCCTTTAGAGTTGACCAATAGGGCTCATGTTTGGGGAGGATTTTTTTACATCCAATAGAAACGTTTGAGAGGGTAAGAGTTGGAAAAAAAAATTAAAAAATTTTTTTTGAAGCACCCTAATGTATACCTTCAGTTTATTTGACTGTGATCTGAAGACTGTCAGGCAATCTCTTAGACTTTTTTAAGTATCCTCATAAAAGAATATGGTGAGGTGACGTCTGGCGACCGAGGAGCCCATTAAATTCAACCTCTTCAATCAATCCGATGCCCAAAAAACACATCCTTTAAACATTTTCGCACATTTTTTTCGCAACATGTTGATTATCAGGAACAAATAATAAATATCCAAGATTTTCTTATCATTAATTACCCTGATATGGCAATTTTTAAGCATATCTTCAACTGCGTACTAATCCATTAAAATATCAATGATTTCTTTTGAAGTCAACATTTTCACGAAGAAATTTTTACTCATTTATTATATTTATTTACTATTTTGTTTCATCGACTGTCAGCACATCACAGCCTGCTCCCATATTATTGTAAAATTTCTGTGCTTACAGCGTACGAATTTTAATATGTAATTATTCTTAATTTTCTTGGTTCTCATATAAAAGTAATGTACATATAAGTCAATCAACCCCAATAAGTAGCTTAGTTTACAAGTTCCAGAGTTCAAAAAAATCTTATGTTATATATTCTTATACTTTTAATAGATGGATTTTAATAATTTAATTGGATAGCTTAACACACGTCATTCCAAAAAAAAAGATGTTTCTGCAATAATATTTCCATAGCTATTTAATTAATAACGAAATGCTGAAAAACTGGCCTGCCAACCTGACTCTTCTTATTAAGGACGCGAGTAAGAATTAACACACCCCCTGTGTAAGAGGAAAATTAATGATATTCTATACTTGCGTAACACATACGTACTGGCTTACATATATAGTTATATAGATATAAAATTATTATTGAAGACACCCGTATACAGTCAAAACCAAATTAGTTGTGGCTATAAAAGGTTGTAAAACCGATAAATCCACACTTTTCGGTAAGCAGAAATTAAAACCTTATAAAAGTGAAAACTGGGCTGAATATATTACCATAATTACGCAACACTAAATTATCCTGCTAGTAAGAAATTTACATACATACATATGTTTAACATAACTATAACAGGTGGTTATAAAGCTATAAAATTCGCGTTGTGTTTTTTATGTCTATGTGTTGTCCAGAATTATAAACGATATAAAAATACCGGACAGCAATGGTGGAAGAAAATATTTAGGCGAGTTCAGAAAAATAACAACGTTACGTGACGTTATACAGGATGACTCGAAATTTCCCTGGCTTTTCTGAAAATGTAGGTCTTTGAATTATTCCTAAAGGAGCTGCAGACCTTTGAAGGTGACCGAAAAAAGGGCATTTTTTAGAACATAAGTACATATTATACAGGGTGAGTCAAAAATATGGAAACCCTTAAGAATCTCGCGAACAGTGCATTTTAGAGAAAAATGTATTAGACAAAAGGTTCAGGAAATTTCCCTGGCTTTCCAGCCGTGTATTTTTAATGCACTTTTAATCCGCTACATCACAAGCACATAGCATTAAAAGTAAGTCGAACATAAGAGAACTGAATTCTCAACGGCATGCCCTCTATTTAATTTTTACGTTTCACACTATTTCTGTGATGGCTACAATCCCGTTTGTCCCTATACAAAAATTTTTCCTTACAGACTGCACACATTACGGTCTCACAATCATTAAATAAATCTTCGAAATCACTAATGAATTTATTCACTTCAGTCACTTGTCAGTAAATGATCTGACGATGATGATCACTCCAGTGGCACAGCGAGGGGAGGGCCAGGGGTCCAGGGTTCCCCAAGCCAGCCATAGACCAGTACAAAATGTTTAAAAAACCCGTGTTAAATTAATTTCTAAAGTTTTTATATATATATATAATTTTTTATGTCGCCCCTCCCCCCCAGACTGATTTTCTGTCTGCGCCCCTGGATGACTCATTTCATTATTTGTTAGTTGGACTGTAAATAGTTGCGTGCGTTAGAATTGGTTTCTAGTGTTCTTGCAAATCGGGCATCGGACGTAATTTTACAAAACTTTTTAAATCGAACATCAAGTCTAACCCAGTTACGATTAGACGCTAGGGCTATTAACGCGTGACCGAGTGCGAAAATTAAAATTAGTTAACCTTGAATTTAGGCGAAGTCAGAGTGAGTGAACTACTGGGTTGGAGCCGGGACCTCGCCAGAGATTATTTTTAGAAAAATTATGATGTCAAATGCGTATTTCAGATCACGTATAATTATTACGCACACCGGCCATGTGCGGTCAATTGCTCCGCTCCTGTACGGGGTGTTGCGCGTCCCATGGGCCGGACGGATGCCCGCGCCATTAAAAATAATGAATGGGACCGCAAGACGTAAGAAAAAACGGTCGTTTCCTTCCTGGAAGAGTACCATTCGTGCTAACGTCTAATAGTCCAATCAACGAGCGAAAGCCCCCATGTAAATTGGTCACTAATTGTTATCAGCAAACAAAAAAATATGGTCGTATAGAGAAAAAAATTCTAAGAAAGATAGCGTTTTTTGCGACTCGAGTTTTAATGGCGAACATAACAAAAAAAAATCGCAAAAGTCAAAAAAAACGTTTTTTGCAAATAAAAAAAAAGCTTCGTCCAACACAAGAAAGTTAAATTAGAGAGTTGTAGGTCTTAAAAGTGCGCGTCGAATGAGATGTGAACGAAAAAAATCGGTTCATAAACATTTGAGAAAAATTTAAAAAAAAAACGTCAAAATTCGCGATAAAATCGCGAAATAAACGATTTAAAAAAAAGACGTTTTCAAAAAACCACCTTTTACAGACGCAAAAATGATCGTACAGAAACGATCGTGGGCTCATTTTATTCGCGAAGACTTGTACTTTCATGCTATTAAAAAAACCAAATTGCTTTTATTCAATTTTTGCATAAAAAAATTCGTTGTAAAATTGTATCATTTTTTCGAACCGGTTTTTTTTCGAATAACTTTTTTTAATTTTGGTTTTACATTTTTTGGCCGTTGCATATTTGAAAAGTGCCATTCAAAACACGCGTTTAAAAAAAAAATTAGGTCCTACGACCTCAGAGAGCCGAGATAATTATTATTCTTTTTTTTAATTCCTGACAGCGCTGTATACGTCCGATTGACTTCTTTTTTTACACGAAATAGATCTCAAAGACTTTTACTTTCTTAAAAAAAATATTTCAAATCATTTCGCATAAATTAAGTTGACATAATTGTTTGCGAAAGTACAGCGCTGGTTGCGGCACGCGCTAGCCAATGCACGGCGACAGAGTGGAGGGACACTCCGCTTGGGCGTATCAAAAAATAAACACGATTTATAGTCTATCGCGCACGCAAAATTATCTTTTCCTCAGCTTAAAAAAAATTATCTCGGCTCTCTAAGGTCGTAGGACCTTCATTTTTTTTTAAATGCGTGTTTTGAATGGCACTTTTCAAATATGCAACGGTCAAAAATGTAAAACCAAAATTAAAAAAGTTATTCGAAAAAAAACCGGTTCGAAAAATGATACAATTTTACAACGCATTTTTTTTATACAAAAAATTAAATAAAAGCGATTTGGTTTTTTAATAGCATTAAAGTACAAGTCTTCGCGAATAAAATGAGCCCACGATCGTTTCTGTACGATCATTTTTGCCTCTGTAAAAGCTGATTTTTGAAAACGTCTTTTTTTTTTATAAAATCGTTATAACTCGAAAAAAATAAAACTTTTTTTGAATTTTTGAAAAAAAGGGTCATTTTCCGCTTGTCTTGGCCTGTGTTTCTAGTTAACAAGAAGTCTGTTCAAACAAAATTGGAATTTATACAGCAAAAATACGAAAACGCGAATTTTGACGTTTTTTTAATTTAACTGTTTATGAACCGATTTTTTTCGTTCACATCACATTCGACGCGCATTTTTAAGACCTACAACTTTCTAATTTAACTTCCTTGTGTAGGACTTGGAAACTTTTTTTATTTACAAAAAAACTGTTTTTTTGACTTTTGCGAATTTGTTTGGTTATGTTCGCCATTAAAACTCGAGTCGCAAAAACGCTATCTTACTTAGAATTTTTTTCTCTATACGACCATATTTTTTGTTTGCTTATAACAATTAGTGACCGGTTTTCTCCCCGTTGATTGGGCTATAACGCGATTGACGGTGCTCGCGATTGAAGTCCCTAAAGGATTTCCAGTATGATATCCAGACTCTACCATCTTTACCATAGTTTTCGTAAAAATCATTGTTCACGAATAAAACTCAATGAGTTCTAAAGGGATATTAACCCGTATTTTTTTTAGAGTTATGTGTGGCATATAGGGCTTTTTGAATTTTTATGATTGAATTTGATGATATGAAATTTTGGTTCAAAATGGCTCAATTAGTCAGATAGATATTCTGAAACCCTCGTGCATTTTTATTTTTCTATTTCACATTCAGTACTATTTTAAGTTGCAAATTACTGATTTTTTTCTTATAACCCTTTTGTATTCTGCCAACCGCAAATTGTAGTGGCCGCTTTGTTCCATTCGTTTATCTAACATGCATAATCAAATTCAACAAAAATTTATTGCAAATCTGGCTATGCCAATTCATATACAGGGTGTTTCTAAATGAAGAATCATATGTAAATGACACCAATGAATCTGGAGGTCAAAATCTCAAAAATCAATTGCACTACTATGACTTACTTTGACCTCCAGATTCACAGATATCATTTACGCTATTTAATCTAGAAACACCCTGTATGTATGTCTCAGATAAAATCTAGGTGCACAGATCCAAAACTGTTGTTTGTCATCTGACGTTTGACAGCTTCCAAACTGGCAAGGTAAAGTGCTAAACCAAAACAGTTTGTGTAGATTCGACGAAAAATTGCTTAAAACGGTGTTTATACAACACGTTTATTCAATAAACGTTTAGATAATAGTCCTCCTACTGTACGAACGCAGGAGTTGAAAGAAAATATTGGTCAAATTATGGAAGACGCTCCCAAAATCTTTATCGTGTTCAGTCCCAGCCAACTGGTGTATCTGTGGGTACCTGCCATACCGTTTTTTTTTTAAATTACTACTTGTTTCTGTATCGTCTAACTTGTTATCAGAAACTTCGAAAAGTCCATTACTGTCGAAGAACTTTGTCAGTGGATTGTAGATAGTCTTGGTGACAATAACCTGTACGAAATTTTTTTGTTCAACGAAACATGGTTCATATCAATGATTCTGTGAATTCACAGAATATGAAAATGTGGAGTTCTGAGAAACCAGATAATTTTTTTGTCGAAGCCCCTCTTCATGCGCAGAGAATTTGTGTTTAGTATGCTATCAGTTGAAGGAGAACACTGTGGACGAAACAATGATTGTAATAATTTATATATAATATTAATATAGTAATAGTTATAATTCTGCACAGGCCCTTGGTGAGCCTGAATTCCCAACATGAATTTACTCATGTGACATACCAGCATGTGATTTCTTTTTGGGGCCGTAGTTGAAGAGCTCAGTTTTCCAAACAATTTTGCAAACTTGATCGACCTCGATAAAGAATTTTGGAAGAAATAAATGGGATTAACGCCATTCATCATCTACCAAATGTTGTTGTTTGGAAAATTGGATTGCAAACATTTTCTTATCTGTTTTACCTTATACTTCACAGGTTTGTGTTATTGGTCACTTTAAAATGCATCTAGCTTGTTACTGATCCAGTTTTCTTTTTCTAAAATTATGTTGTTAAATTCTGACACGAGGCGTGGACTTAAACTGAGTTAACCATATTTCTGAGAACTGAGGCTCCTTTAATATTTATAACCATTTCATTCACTACACTATAGTTCACCGGAACCTCAATTAATAATTAGGACATTCGTATTTACGAGTACACCTTTGCAACTTACAAAGTTTATTAAACGATTTCTAATTCTTTCGGAACAGGCTGCGTCGCTAATTAAACAATCATTATTCACGGACACTCCCTCGTATTGTAAATTCGTCCTTCATTAATCAAAATATTAAATTACCTCTCGAATTAAAATTAATGTAATTAATACGGTAGAGAATCTAATAACGATTTATAAAAAAAGTACGTGAATGATTAATTGGAAGTACGTGAACATGTAGGTAAGTAAGTAGGTGTGTATTTTTCTTCCGAATGGGCTACGCTAAAAAAATATTGTTTAGACTGCGTTACAAATTGAACGAGAAATGTTCAAATTCAAAGAATACATATGTTTTTTTTTCACGGTCCAATTTTTCAACTACAGTCAATAGAAACTTTTCCTATTGACTGTGGAAAATATAATTACATACCGAACTTAACATGCAATGGAGGTAGATGATGAATGGCAAGTTCTTCACATTTTGTCTTTTTTGCAAATCTCTTATCAAGTAGTGTTTGTCAAGAACTCTACTATTTGGCATAGAGAGACAACAACAGTACTTAGTAATCCACCCTATAGTTCAAGTCACATGGCTGCTACTTTCAGGTCAGAACACACTTTATACTAAAAATATTTGTATCTAAATAGGAGTATCTCCGTTATTTGAAGGTTAAGACTTTGGGGGGTCACTCCCAACACCCCCCAGTGCGATGTTGTCAACTCAGGCAAATTGTTTAGATATATGGAAATATAACAAATCTATCGTTGGACAAAAAATAATATACGGCACAATCTCCATTTTGATTGCATTTATTTTGCTGAATTTTGGTTCAGTGCAGTCTCCTATTTCAAGTCCATTTATAATGTGCCTTCTGTAGTCGATATAGCCTTCAAAATATTCATTGTATAATCTGATCACCTGCATATTGTATATTTTAGTCAGAATAACTTCAGACTACAAGGAAATATCCTTCAAACTATCCTACTAACAAAAAGTGTGAAAACCAAAAATCTGTCTTTTTTTAATCTTTTTATTGAGGATGATGCCTTAAGCCCTAAATCTTACCGGTTTTTGAGGTTTGGTTACGATACATACGTATCAAAATTAATTTGCTACTCAAAGTGTTCAAGAGTTATTGTCTACAAAAAAAAAGTTAAGAAGCTGAAAACTTTAACCGACTATTATAAAAAGGCAGAAACTTGTATATTAAAAAGAAAAGTAGACAAAAAAAAGATGAAAAGAAAATGTTATGCGCATGTCGCCAGAAAGAATATAAAGAAATATATTTAATAACAAACTAACTGGACAAAGAAATGTTGGCAGACTGAGAATGATAGTGAAACTGGTATAGGCAATACGCCTAATGCTAGATAGACAGGAGAAGAAGAAGAAGAAGAAGAAGAAGAAGAAGAAGAAGAAGAAGACGACGACGAAGAGGAGGAAGAGGAAGAGGAAGAGGAAGAGGAAGAGGAAGAGGAAGAGGAAGAGGAAGAGGAAGAGGAAGAGGAAGAGGAAGAGGAAGAGGAAGAGGAAGAGGAAGAGGAAGAGGAAGAGGAAGAGGAAGAGGAAGAGGAAGAGGAAGAGGAAGAGGAAGAGGAAGAGGAAGAGGAAGAGGAAGAGGAAGAGGAAGAGGAAGAGGAAGAGGAAGAGGAAGAGGAAGAGGAAGAGGAAGAGGAAGAGGAAGAGGAAGAGGAAGAGGAAGAGGAAGAGGAAGAGGAAGAGGAAGAGGAAGAGGAAGAGGAAGAGGAAGAGGAAGAGGAAGAGGAAGAGGAAGAGGAAGAGGAAGAGGAAGAGGAAGAGGAAGAGGAAGAGGAAGAGGAAGAGGAAGAGGAAGAGGAAGAGGAAGAGGAAGAGGAAGAGGAAGAGGAAGAGGAAGAGGAAGAGGAAGAGGAAGAGGAAGAGGAAGAGGAAGAGGAAGAGGAAGAGGAAGAGGAAGAGGAAGAGGAAGAGGAAGAGGAAGAGGAAGAGGAAGAGGAAGAGGAAGAGGAAGAGGAAGAGGAAGAGGAAGAGGAAGAGGAAGAGGAAGAGGAAGATGAGGAGGAGGAGGAGGAGGAGGAGGAGGACGAGGAGGAGGAGGAGGAAGAAACTAGATCGGTAATGTTACAGTTATGCTGATCATTACATTTGACCTACTTCTGAGGTAATCCAGTTTGAATGACAGGTCTTTAAAACGGTGTTTTAAATGCACAGTTTATGCTGTTATTATTCCTTTAATGACTGTAGCGCATACTTCGGCTGCAACTTAACGACGTCCCCGCGAAAAATCGCGTTTCTATTTGCCGAACGATAATTGCCGCCGATACCTACTTGCTAGACACCTCGCAGATGGTATCTGGACGAGGAATTTCAGCGCTATAAAGCGTTCGACTTAATTACCCCTGAAATTCCCGGAATGCGACTTACGTTCCTGCCTCGAGAACAATTAAAAACCCATACCGCAGATAGGCGGCATAAATCCCAGTGGCGGCGCGTAGTAATTTTTATTTTCGAGACTCTAGATTATTCAGAGGTAAAGAACGTAATAAGAACTGACCGCAAACTCGCCAGTTTTTTAATCAAAATCCAATTACGACTTTCAATAAACAAGTATCTTTCGTGTTTCAAATACGGCAAAAAACGATTTCCTCTCAACGCAAAACGCAAGTCCATCGGATATGTCTGTATATTTTTAACTTAGCAACCAGGAAAAAAAGGCGATGCGTTTAAAACGACACTAATGGGTACACAGGGTGTATGTAAATAACACCGAAAATATTTAAGAGGTGATTCTCCGATGAAAATTAAGGGGGGTTTTCGGTATAAATTTTTTTGAAAACACCCTCCCCTGAAAAGTAATATTCTAAAAAATATTCTAAATATTCTAAAAAACTTGGTGAACAGTATCTGTTAATAAAACTACACTTTCTGAAATTTTTTTCACCCCTGTAGTATTTTTCTAAGGGGTTGAAACAGTCAACCCCTAACCCTTGTCTGTGTTAATAAACCTAGCTGAAATACACGTCACTGGCGTCTTAAACAAGTAGAATTCCTAATGTCGTAAATCATTTTAACGACGTCGTAAAAATTTTATGGCACAGTGAACCGAATAAGTATTTAAGTAATGTATGAGATACAAAGCACAATAGTATACTGGATCGGCATTCGCTGCTGGCCGGTGGTAACAGCGTTGCCGGCTCTTCAAAATTTTCTTAAGTATAGTAATATATATAAAGTTGTTTTAATTTATAATTATTTTTTTCCAGCAATTTTAAACGCTTTATTTTAATGCTAACTAATAAATTTATATCCATGTTTTTTTTTAATATTGCCAAGCTAGCTTTCTAAGAACGTCACGAACTAACAGTTTACTAAAGTATGAAGTATACTTGTATAGTGAGCTTAGCAATTTTAGAATATATATCTGACAACCTTGCTTTTTGCTACATATTTTCAATTTAGAATGGAAATTGTATACATCATTGAGCGCTCCCTATAGCTTGTATAAAAAGCTGCAAATCGCAACGGAAAAATTATTTTATATACTTGACGATATGTACAATAAACGTACAAAATTTCAAATCGATTGGTGTACCCGTTTTTTCAAAAAAAAAAAGTCCAAAAATGCATTCTTTTTTAGCACGTCACACTGGTGAAACCCCTTAAACAGGATATAAATATTTCGAAATCAAAAATTTCGTTTATTTACGAACCGCTGGACCGATTTTATAAAAATAGAGCTGCGTTGGAGACAGATTCGAAATACTTTTCAAACGAAGTGTCACAAGACCTTTTCATTAAAAAAAAAATATGCCATGACAGCACCCTCTGTGTGGTAGATCAAGTAGTAAAAATGGTAGTCAAATCGTGACTTATTCGCCTAATATCTCTGGGCGACCCTAACCCTTAACCCCCTACGTAACAGCCGCCACTGATAAATACGCCGCCAGTTCGCAGTATACTTTGCCTATTGTGATTTTTTATTGCCGGGAAATTTCGCCCCACCCCTTTAAAAGACAAGCGTTAAGCTGTGGCGCTCCCACTTAGCGGCGATAAATCAAATGCCCTACGGCGTGAATCACTAAATACAGTGTTCGGCAGAGAGTACGCATCATACAGGAATGCGATTTATTGTTAGGTACCTATATTTCGATAGTCATCAGTATGGGCGATCATTTTCATGTCAATATGAATATCGAAAAAAACGTTGAATAGTAACTTTCGTCTTGTTGAAAGTCTTGATCATATACAAAATGGGAAAATAATTGATGAGAAAACATAGAATATCGACTTTTTGTAAATAATGTAACGTCATATTTTCAAAATAAATTTTCTATGCATATAGGTACTCGTATTGTGCTGCTTCATAAGAGACCACTGAACTAATAAATAACTATTAGGTGCTATTTATTCACACAATTTTTGCAGGCTTTCCACCATTCGCTGTCATATTTGGTTCACTTTCATCTAAGCCATAATTTCTCTTCTCTCTCTCTCTCTCTCTATCCCTCTTCTGTGGTAGTCCTAGTATCTTGCCGCATGTAGTATAATGATTAATGACGTTAGTATAGAGCCATCAAAAAAAAACGTCAAAGTTGGCCGAGAAAAAAAAAAGACGTATTTCTACTATTAATCGAATTTATAACCTTATTTACTTGTCAAGACTGTCACAGCATATGACAGCCATTGTTTATTTTACAAATTGTGACAGTCACTTGTCAAGAGTTTCGAGAGATCTCCGAAAAGCTTAGAGATGACCGCTATTTCCATCTCTATCGTTCATGGCCAGAGTTGATGACGTTTTTTTTTTGGATGTCTATATATTTATACTAAAATACCATAGGTTTACAAAAAAAAAAGTTGTTTGGATCTGAGGTCAGACCATTCTTATGTATTTTTCTACGCTGAATTCGAATCTATTTTTAGTTTTGCTCTACCACGTCAGGATTTTGAGATATCGTAAACGAAATGTGCAATAACACGTTTTTTTTTTGACATATTTGAGGTTATGTAGCTTCGAGAATTTTTTTCTCAAAAAATAATCATGGGGGGTGAGGTCTTAATCAATGGGATTCATCTTTTAAAATGCCGTTGAGTTTGCTCAAATATCTTTTTTTTAGAGGTATTGCAATTTAAATAATGATCATAAGGTTTCCGTACTAATTAAATGTATTGGGAAAGATACGATATGAACAGACAATTTTCAAAATTCGATATTTCGGCGAAAAAACAAAGATATTTGAGCAATCTCAATTACATTTTAAAGAAGAAGATTTGTTCTTTAAGATTTCACACATGTTTTTTCGAGAAAAAAAATCGTAAAGCTACATAACCTCAAATATGTCAAAAAAACGTATTTCTTGCACTTTTAGGGTACGATATCTCAAAATCCTGACTAAAAATAGATTTGAATTCAGCATCGAAAAATAGATAAGAAACGTATGGTCTGACCCCAGATCCAGACAACCTTTTTTCTTTTGTAAACCTGTGTAATTAGACCAACCCCATTTCATACCAATGATTTTTTGGAGGAAAAAATAGGCCAGTATTAAATTATTTACCTACATAAATTTGCTCTTATAATAGCTGAGGATAGCTATTGAATGATAAAATAACTAAACACTATTTTAGGATTTTGACAATGAAATTTCTGGTATTTCGAACAAAAGATTTTTGTTAATCATACTTTTATTTTCTCGGGCAAAATAAGTTATAAATAATTATCTTTGTTGTGTACGATTTTTCTTATTTAATTTTGTCACGAATAGGCTGTCACTGCAGCGTAATGGAGTATTGTATATTAGCTTTTTTTATCTTAAAATAAACTATTAAACATTACAATCTGGGTCGCAGCCAAATGTAAATGTGCCAGTAAAAAAGCATCGAAATAATTGTTTATAATGTCGGTATTTGTGTATATTTTAATTCAGAACTTACGTAAAAAAATATGGACGAAATTATTATTTTACTCCGTTATCGCTGGTGATAAGAAAGACAAATTTAAAGAAAAAAGTGCAGATTATTTGAATTAATTTTGGAACAGAATGTTTGTCAATATTCCATCTTACCGCGGCATTAAAAAAATACATTATTTACAAAACGGTGAACAATTTATTGTTTAAATAACCTTATAATGTTTCGAAGTGTCATGAATCTTAAGTGGGTATTATTTATAATAGATTATATTAAAGATTATACAATAATTTAAATATTGTATATGACTGAAACTGACAAAGGATAATTGGCTTAAAACAAACAAAACATACGAGGTGCGCAAATTAAGTAATGAGACTGGCAATGTAGTGCCCGATCTAGCAACACTTCGGGGACGGGAAGGGCGGTAGGTTAACATGTAATGCACCTTCAGTACAAGTTTGAATGTATTAGAGTCATTTGTTTTCTTTCTTTGTGACTGTTTCCGTAAACCGATATTTTCTAGTACGTTTTAAAAAATGAGTGACATTAATTTTGAGAAACGGTGTGCTATCAGGTTTTGCTTCAGACTTGGACACAGCGCAACGGATACTTTTGCAAAACTTCAACACGCCTACGGAAACAGTGTTTTATCAAGAGCCCAGGTTTTTCGGTGGTTTAAGGCATTCTCAGAAGGAAAAGAGTCGACTGAAGATGAACCACGCATCGAAAGGCCCTCATCTTCAAGAACTTTTGCGTTCAGATCGTCGGTTGACGACAAGAATGAACGGGGAAGAGTTAAATTTGAATCATACCACTGTTCATCAGATTTTGACTAACGAATTGAGGATGAGAAAAAATCTGCGCAAAAATGATGGTTCCCAAAAACTTTTCGCAGGAACAAAAAGACATCAGGAGAGAAAGGTGTCATGCTTTCCAAGACTCAAAAAAAAGCAAAAATGAGCAAGTCGAAGATCAAATTCATGTTGATTTGCTTTTTTTGATAGCCAGGGAATTGTCCACAGAGTGTGTGCCTCCAGGCCAAACAGTAAATCAACACTTTTACAGAGAGGTACCTACTTGAAAAACTTCGAAAAAGGGTCATGCGTGTGAGACCAAACATCAAGAACAACTGGATGTTGCATCATGACAATGCGTTTTATAACACAGCCATTTCAGTAAACGAGTTTTTAGCCAGTGAAAAACATTCCTGTGGCTCCTCAGCCTCCTTATTCGCCTTGAGTCCTTGTGAGTTTTTTCTCTCCCCGAGATCGAAAAAATCACCTCAACGGACGTCATTTTGGGACCATAGAAAACATTCAAACGGCTGTAACCGACCAGCTGAAGGTTATTCCAGTATAAGTTATTTTGAAGGAGACAATACTGAATTGTAATTCTATTCGAATAAAAAAAAAATAAAAAATCAGTCTCATTACTTAATTTACACACCTCGTATCTTTACCATTTTCTGGCAAAAAAAAATCGAGACAAATTATTACAACATGAACCAACCACGAGTCCCCCGAATCCAATAAAATTTCGTTTACGACCGGCTACACAACCACTTCGGTTTATTTATAAACAAAATCGACGCGGAATATGCAGATCGTTCGCGGAGGTCGGTATATTAATGATTTTCGGGTCGAAAGGTCACGGGTATACTCGAAATTTTAAACTGCACATTAGTTTAGAGCATTACTCAAACCTGCCGGCATGCTGATATGTAAAAAGGAAGGTATCCGTCTGTCTTGCAAATTGCTGTTTACATAAAGATGTAGGAGTAAGTGAGGAAACATGGTTGTTCATACAGCGTGCACATATTGTATATACGTTTCACATTTGTATATTCACGGAATTATTTTTGTTATATACTCGTATACAGTATATGTTATGAAATTAGTAGCCAGCCAAGAAAAAGGGAAGAAAGTAACATATAACTGAAGGATAGAATTAGACGGATGTAACTGCGGAAACTAAGGGTTGGAGTGGAAGTAGTTCGTTCTTATTTTTGTAACGTCACAGCATCTCATTTAATTATCTCTTCACATTTCGGGAGTGAAATTCATTTTACATATGGTATATGATAAAGACAAAGAATGGTTGAGAATTTAAGAGAAAAGAAATGGTGATTTAGTGATACTAAAGGTATATTTCGCTCATATTTTGTTGGATATAAGCATTTTTTGTGTTTATTACTATTTAGGTAAGTACTAAATTGTAATTGAGTATTTCATTGTAAGCGACCTTATCCTTGTATTTTGGAATCCAACCAAAGATTTTCAAAAAAAAAAAAAAATGTTAGCATGTGTTGCTCAAAACAAGTCATCTTACTGTATGTAAAAAGTTTCCTCTACCGGTCTTCCACAATCTACTTCGATAAGTTTCAACAATCCTCTCAGAAATTAAGAATCATGTTACTCCTACTCCCTATTCTTTTTTGAAACTGTCCATATAACAGTTTCTACTGGGATTCCATTCTCTCGACCGTTATCTCCTAGTAAATTCAAAACTTCTTTTGGGCAATCGATCTGCATTTTAATTACCTTTCGGATATCTTTTATGCCCTGGTACCTACGCCAATGTCAATCTATTTTGGGTTCCTAATTGTTTTTCGTAATCTGTTTGGAGCCGGTTGCCTTCAACGCTGCTTGGCTATCGGAAAAGACAAATATTAACTAATTTCGAGGAGGTAATCTGCATGGAGCTGATTGTTTTGTTTATGCAGTCACTGACTGCTTCTCCATTCCCTGCCTTACACAGCATCGCGGCCACTTCAGTTTGAAATGTTTTCTCATATCTATTGCCTATTCGTTTTTGGAACTGCTCATATAACAGTTTCTACATGGATTCTATTCTCCCGATTAATGATCGGTGATAACTCACCTAATACACATTTTTAATTGAAAGTTTGTGTCAAAACGATACTTCGAAACCATATTATTCGTGGACATTCCCGGAATGGTATCTGCCTTCAATTACCTTCTGATGTTATTGCCTTTTTAGTGTTGGGCCTTGAATCAGACAATTCATTACTGTCCGAGTTAAAAATAAAAATAATAATTGTGCTCATTTTCCCACTCACTCCCACGCAATTTCATCAACGGCCGTACAATATAAAGAGCGATTTTAAACGGCCGCGTTAAATATGCTGGTCCGCAATAAAAATACATTTATAATGCGGTGGATTTATCCTATTGCACACCCGAAAATATGCCGGTATTATATTACCGACGCGGCGGACGTTTCGAGAAAACTATCCCGATAACTCGTGGCGAATTTATGCCCCATAAACACGCATGTTCCCCTGGGTAATTCCTCGTTAAGCCCACACGCGCTACAGTTCGACAAACTACACACTATAGCTGCGATTGTTTTTCTTCTTTTGTTAGTAACACGTTGCTTTGTTTCAGCGATCCGAGGAAACGCCAACTGATAAGGTCATACGACAAGTTTAAGACATCTCGAAGCGGTAAAGATTGATTCCAGGGACGCGGACGAACAGTGGATCAAACGATTTTCTTGGCCAAAACTCAAAAAAAATAAAAGTTTGAAATGGGAATATCGATGTTATATTTTGAATGTTGAACAGCCAGGGCATTTAAATTCGTATATATCAGGGCCTCTATACGTCTTTATACCTTAAGAATTAATGAAGGAACAGCGAAAACGCGATTTTGAACGAAAACTGGTTTTTACCTCAATGTTTGAAGACGTGAGCACATTAAATTTATACCCTGTTACGACTTTACCCTATTGACTAGCGTATATTCGTGTCTTCAGAAGCACTTTAGTCCGTATACACAGTCTAAGCAATGCTTTTGAAGTAACACATGACGTATACATATGGAAAAACATACGAAATTTGTAAGAATGGAGTAGATGGAGAATAAATAATTGGAAATATAAAAAAATCCTCCGATCTCCCCCATCGTTTTTATGTATTAATATAATGATAGTTTAAGGTTCTGACTAAGTGTCCTAAAATTTTAATCTGCGAATATTTGCGAATTTTGGAGTTCTGTCAATTTTAGTGGATTCCGGTAGTGATCTGAAACTATTTGCGAAAGCACAAGTGTCTATAATAATGCCGTAATAATGAATGTCTATAATAATGCCGTTTCCGAGGTGAATTTTTAAATTGCAGATATATCATATTTTTTAAATAGGAAATGAAAACTACTCATTTTTCTGAGTTCACTGATATTTTACAAGAAGAGTTAAAACATTTCGGCCTCAATGGACTATACAGGGTGTCCCATCTATAATAGGACAGCAAAACTGCAATTTTTTTTGCGATTTAACTAAACTTACCTTGATTTAAAAGTTGATACTATCTAACCAACATAGAGGGTGTCAGTTATAATTTTATTCTCGGTTTTTGTAAACTTTTTTTTTAAAAAAACAACATTTTGGAACAAAATTTGGTGATTGGGAATTTTTGGGACTAGGAATTTGAATTTGTTTTGAACTATTACTCTTAGAAATGGCAAGTTCTGAAGCTTTTATTATTAAAAAAAATCATTACTGTTGTTATTAAGAAATTAATAAAAAAAAAACTTAAACCAAATTATTTTGGTTGAAAATTAAAGAATTTTAAACAGAAAGAGTTAAACATAGTGTCAACCACGTGAAACAAAGGTTTAGAAATAAATTCGTAGCGTAGCACTACTATGAACATTATTTTGACATGTTGATTTTTTTTATTTTCAATATTTGTTTTTTTTCCCAAACACACTTTTGAAAAATATCCCAGATGTCTACTATTCGAGATAATTATAACTTCATCATCAGGCCCGAATATGTGTATACAAATAGAAGAAGTCTGGGTTCGACAATTTAATTGGGACACCTGGTATATTACATTTAGAAAAAACGAAGTAAGAACGTCGGAGATGGTATCAATGAGATATTCCATTCCTAACTGTTGTAGAATTTACCTATTATAGTAAAATAATAACTTGTAATGATGTTATCATATCTTCTTGTCTTTCTCGTACCAACTTATACAGGAAAAAACTGAGATGCATTAAGGAATTAAGTCACATACGTCCATATACATTTCAAGTGTGCACCTGCAAGACTGTACCCTCGTCACGTCCACTTACAACTTTTTCTACTGCTGTTTTATAAATTCAGTTTTTTATTTAATGTAATAAATGCCGAAGGTAGGTATCACTAGGGTCCGGAAATGTATGAACACAGGGTCGGCACTATACAACTCCATGTTAATTAAAGTATAAACCGTGTTTTTCAACCCTTTTTAGGTATTTTTTACTCGAGCATTTCGTTGGCGGGAGACCACAGCTGACTGGTTGGAGGGAAGGAAGCGTGACTCTAGACATGTCATCACCGACAGTCCTTCTTCCGTGACAGGTTGAGGGGGGGACACCAAATATGTCATTTTCCCAGTACCTAGTTGTTTTTTTTTTATTTTACCATGAAAAAATGTGGAATAGCCATAACTTCATAGGCTGTTTTTTTTTTTGTTATTTGTTGTTCAAGTTTATCATTGATTTTATTACGAGTTCAATTTTATTGTGAGTTTATAAACTTCGATAAGTATACCTAAACATCGTGTTTTTTTTGCGATTTTTTTTGCCAAAGTTTGTACTTAAAGACTGTGGACATTGTAAAAAAGTATCATTTATCAATAAAAACATTAAACCAAAAAAAAACATTATGATTCCAAAAAAATGGGATTTCTTATGTGTTGATAATTTTTACCTAGATCTACCTTTGCCAATCTACTGAAATAGGTCTACCTTACTAGGGTTAAGCGCCTTGTAAATTATATACACGCGTAGTTCTTGCCCGTGCATACGTACACCACTGACCGAGCCTGGCAACGCTCTGGGACCCGCATATGCGCCATAGTATGCCGGTCTCAGGCGAGAGCTCTGGATGGTTGAATGCAGAATGCATAAACGCAGCAAAACTGTGCGTTGTATCGCAGCCTAGTTATCACTAAAGCCGGCTAAACAGCGCGGCGGCCCACAAAGTTTTCACACATCTCAACGTAAATAACAGGGTAAGTTTAACCCACCTCTTTCTAAATTGCAACAGTGTCTTGTTTTCATGATTTTTTTTTTTGCACATACAAGTAGTAAGTAGTACGACGCGTAAGATTATGACCCGCCGCCCGGATCTGCCGGCTTTAGTTATCACGCACCGAAATACTTCGAACTCCTAGTCTCTAAATATCCGTCGAAAATACAGAAAGTAAATATTGTACAGAGATGAAAACTTATGTTGCCACTTTCAGTTAGTCAACACGAAAAACGATTGTGGTGCGTACACACGAAGCATTCTGTTTAGACGTTAAGCACGAAAACCTCAAAGTTAAAATGTTTAGGGTGTGTGAAAAGGCAGCTACTTTAAAGTGAAAAACGATATGGTTGTTGTGGTTGTATCATAGAGCTATCAATCATTGTCGAAATGGATCTGTGTAGTTTGAACGAGAATGTATGCAAGAATTATGGAGCCCAAAATTATACAATTTTGCTGTTTTGGATTGAAATGACTTATTTACAATTTGTTGGTAATTTCATTTGTATGCAAAAAAAAAATAACAAACACCAGTCGACTATTCAGCTGATATTTTTACTTAGGTGTCAGACAAGTCTAACTCCTATTATCCACGTTATTAATCAAGAGTACTTGCTGTGACATAGAGTATTACAGGGTGTATCTATGTTCTGAGGAAAAAATAGTAGTATTGGTGTGTAGTGTCTGATGATGACAGATGCGTAACTAGGGGGGGTGCATTGACAGTACGTACCGCTTAATTCCACAACAGAGAAATCCAAAAAAATATTTAGAGAGGCCCAATGTTTTTTTTATAAAAATAAAATATATTTTTCATATGCCGTGCCCCCCCCCCCCTAGCTTCCTAAAATCCAAGTTTGGTTACGTTACTGGATGTTGACCAAAATATCACACGTTTTACATGATTTTTTTACATAATAACCATAAAATTTTACATGATTTTTTAAATTTCAAATTTCTCAAAAAGTGGTTGAGTTATGAGGCGAGCTATAATTCGGACACACTGTATAGTTGTCACACTGTACTGTGATAAAACCAAGAGTAATATTTGAGGTTTGTATAGAACGTCCAAATATCGATTGTTCGTTTGATTTAATCGACAAAATTAATGGGTTTAAGAAATCAGGTTAGGCAATGGATGGTCCTCTGGATTTCATGTCCTTTTTACAAGGTTTTAACGAATAAATGGTATATTATATTATAACGAGCCATAAAAAAAAACGTATAATCAAGTTGGCCGAGAAAAAAAACGTATTTCTATTCTTAATAGAATATATAACCTTATTTACTTGTTAAGCCTTTCACATCATATGACAGTCATTGTTTATTTTACAAATTGTTACAGTCCCTTGTCAAAAATTTGACATAACCGAAAAGCTTGTCAGTCTATGACCGTCTATTTCCATCTCTCTCGTTCATAGCCAGAGTTGATGACGTTGAAATCTTTATTCTTTATTATATTGTTATATTGATAATTTAGATTTTGCAAACATCTGTAGTTTATTTTGGAAATCTAAAGAACATATTTTGAACTATAGTCTTTGTAAGTCATGTCATAACTCTCTGAACATATTATACTAGTTTGGTGTAATTCTCGCAAACATTCTTTGGCAAAATTAGTTTATTTTCCGGAGAACATATTTATTGGCTCACCCTGTATTTATGTGGGACCAGCCTTAATTGGTAACTTTACATGCCTGATTTGAAGGATCAATGTATTTTACAACCTACTGGGCTGTAAATATAATTACCACTTCGATTTATCAGAAAAACATTCTCCGTGAAATAAACTGCTTTTTTTAAGGTTGCGTCATATCCATGATCGTATATTTTTTTTATACAACATTTTCGGCTATATCGTTTCTTGTCTTGATACTTATTGTTAAATCAGTCAAGTATTTACTCGTCAGAACGACAGTACAAAATAATTGTATATTAATTCCATATACAGGGTCTGCTAGAATTATTTATACAAGCTGTAGCTCTTTTCTACCGATTAAAATGCTACATGTAGCAATCGGAGTGCTACAGAAGCAACGTCAGTGTATCCAAGGAGTATTACCTGGCGTTTTAAATGCCGTCCTCGATAGAACCACCAATCACAGTGAGAACATTTTTTTTCAAGTGACACCTCGTATATTTTTTAATGGTTAGGTGCAATTATAGTGGCAATTAAATTGCTGCCTAACACTTGTTCTATAATAAATTGTCATTTTTGTTGCACTCTCATAACTTAAATTCTTAAAGTTATGAGAGTGCAACAACCACATTTTTACACGTTATAACTCTTAAAGTATTAAAGAGTTATATCGTGTATAAATCATTCTGGGTCACCCTGTATTGAAACTTACCAACTATTTTTTTTGCTAAATTTTCATTTTTGAATGTATAAAACAATAATGTTACTAACTAGATTAGGTATACATAAAAATAAAGTTATTTTTGGTATGTTATTAACAGTTACTTCTTTAAAACTGGGAAATGAACTCAAATAAACTCTGAAGTCTGGATTCAACCTTGAATTTTGGAATTCGCGGAAAAAATAGATATCAGTTATAAAATGCCTTGTGATCACCGACAATGAGTCAGACACAAATGTATTATGTTTGGCCAATGTTATTTTTTCTGCTTTGATAATATTTTTAGCGATCGCGAATTATTTTTCTCATTCCTCCAAGAATATATTTCATTTTTTTTTTCGAGGCAAATGCGTAAGAAATCTTGGAATGCTGTCCGGCAACATAAATCTGAATATCTAGGAATGTACATACATATGTAATGTATGCGGCACGAATAACCAATTTGAATAAGTCTCTAAACTTTAGGAAACAGAGTGATTAGCACTAAGAAACGAAGTTTTTTATTAGGTTTAAAAAATACACTCACAAATACATATATCCCTTGTGGTTCTGCATTATTTTCAACATAAAAAGTTTATTAATTTCCTCTCTTAGTAAAGATAAATTTGAATGCGAGAAAAAAATATTACGGATATACTGTATTTTTGACTAACAGTTATCTAGAAACGCTAATATAAAAATTGACAACTTTTAAAGACTTACGTACAGATCTAAGAAAAATTCTGTATAACTTTTTCGGAGAGACGCTCTTTTTTTTAATTTACTGGTTTTACGATTTGTTGCTGTGTTGTTTATGATTTTCCAAAAAGATGATTATCATTAAAATTGTAAACTAATTTTTGTCGCGAAATCTAATAATAATTAGATTTAATTACAATTTTCCTTTAAACAAGTTTTATGTAAACACTTCAAAATCACGATTTTCATTTTTCTGTAGCTTCCAAAATATTCACTTTAAGTACCAAGTACGCAGTTTGTTAATGTGAGTTCGAAAAATGTGAAAATATACAGGGCCTTATAAAAAAAATTAACGTTGATACATCATCATTTTTGGGGAACACTTGCTGCATATTTCAAGCTATGGTTTTTTAATAATAATTTAAAAATTCATATCAATATCTTCATTAATTTCAAAGATTATTATATAAACGATTTGCCAGAAAAGTTCCATTCCTAAGTAAGAGATATATACAGCAAAGATTGAAATTTGCTCGAAACAATTGTAACCCAAACTATCAACGAAATTGGCACAACATTCTTTTCAGTGGCGAAACAAAATTAAATATCTTTGGATCAGATGGAAGATTGTATCTACGAAGACGTAAGAACGAAGAATTCAACCCAAGAAATACTATTGGTACAGTTAAACATGGCGGAGTAAATATTAAAGTGTGGGGCTGCTTTTCTTATAATGGACTGGGCCCTATATTCAGGATTAAAGAAACTATGACTAAAGAAATTTATTTGCACATCTTGCAAACAGTCATGCTACCCTATGCGGAGGAAAATATGCCGTTAAGATGGGTGTACCAGCAAGATAATGACCTCAAACATACGGCACGCACAGTTAAGCAGTGGTTTACAAGCAATCAAATATAAGTTTTAGAGTGGCCCTCGCAGTCACCAGACTTAAACCCTATTGAGAATCTTTGGAAAGAGTTAAAAAACCGAACTGCTTGTAAAAAATCGGCAAACAAAAATATGCTGTGGGAAGAAGTTAAGAAAGCATGATATTCCATCCCTGTAGAAACTTACAAAGACCATTCTACAAAGTACTAATCTAGTAATAATGTAGTAATAATATTATCAGGATTTGTACCAGTTATTTTTATTCGCGACTTTCTTTGTACAATACTCTTATTTTTTTGTCCATGTTTAATATCCATTGGAATTTATTATGTATGTATTTATATCTTTGAATAAAAGATACTTAAGTTTACACTTAAGGCTTTTTTTCCTTTAGAGAGTGGTATTATAAACTAAAAATATATATTTAATTTTTCAAATGTGCTGCACATTAAATGGTATGAAATAACTTGAATAAAATCACTTCACTCTTATTTTTTGACCACTATTGTATGTATGTATGTACATTAGACTGTATCAAAAAAATCGACTATTTTTTTTCAAAAATTAGTCTGAAAATATTGTTCAGGATATCGAAAAAATGAGCCTGTGAAAATATCAGCTCTTAATTTTTATATTAAGAGGTGACTCGTCGCGATTTTCCATTTCCCATTTAATTAACATGGGGAAAAAATGTTTTTCAAGCTTTGGAATTTTGTAACTGTTCAACCGATTATCAGACTGATAAGACCAAGACATATTCTTGTAGGGAATTGAACGCACTACAAAAAACGTCTCTTATAATTTTTTGATAAATCTATCTAGTCTTTCAAAAGTTATTTAAGGTTAAAGATGAACTCACCAGAATTTTTGAGGTATTTTCACTTTTTTGGTGAATCTATCAAACTAATTGCAAAATTTTTGCCTTAAATTATCTTTTTCAGAGTCTTTTTGAAATTCTGAGAGTATCATCAGTCCATTTGATCGGTAGTTTTGTCCAAAAATCCTTAATTTAGGCGCTTTTCTTTGATATGAACATTTTAAATATTAGTTCTTATTAGCAAACTTGATATTTCTTATCTATAATTTTCTTTTCTAGATTAATTATATCTAAATCTAAGTTAAAATCATAATTATTAAGCAAAAACAATTTATAATTATGATTTTAACTTAGATTTAAATATAATTAATGTAGAAAAGAAAATTATAGATAAGAAAAAGGCAAAAAATTTTGCAACTAGATAGATTCGCCAAAAAAGTGATAATACCTCAAAAATTCTGGTGAGTTCAACGTTAACCTTAAATAACTTTTGAAAGACTAGTTATCAAAACATTATGAGACGTTTTTTTGTAGTGCGTTCAATTCCCTACAAGAATATGTATTGGTCTTATCAGTCTGATAATCGGTTGAAGAGTGACAAAATTCCAAAGCTTGAAAAACAATTTTTCCCATGTTAATTAAATGGGAAATGGAAAATCGCGATGAGACACCTCTTAATATTAAAATTAAGATCTGATATTTTCACAGGCTCATTTTTTCGACATCCTGAACAATATTTTCAGAGTAATTCTTAAAAAAAAATAGTCGATTTTTTGATACAGTCTAATGTACATAAATCGATGTATCGTTTACCAGTCTTAAGCTTACTATTAGTTCTCGACAAAATCTAGAGACCCCGCTCGCGTCGGTCGAGGAGATCGCAGGTCGCTTTGACCTTAGCCGGCGTTGTATAGCAACCGCGTGCAACTATCGGATTACCATTGATTATTTTTTCAATTTTTTCATCGGTTTACGAGCGCGGCCGCGGCCGTTTGATGGCGCTTGCCGGCGTTCCGGGCAGCGACGCCGCAGACTAAACAAAACCCATCGGATTCTTCTCGCGAACGACGCGAATACGTACATACATACAGTCCATTTCTTTATCTTAGAGCCATTTCGGCACGTTTCACCGATGCCGCCTTGAAAAAAAAAACATGTTTTTATGACAGTCGGCTTCCGTCACCACATGGCAAAAATAGGGCAACCCAGGAGCGTATTAGGAAAATTTCGAGGGCTGCTCACTAATACTAACGACAGTACCTGGTATATTTTATAGCTACAACGCGTCCGTCTCTGTGTATTCTCTGTTGAACTTTGGTTTCCTGGCAGTCCACGTTGACCTGACGTAAGTACGTGATCCTCCCCTCGTATTGGGCCATCTGTGTCAACGCCCTAATTCTATTGGTAAGTATGACTTAAGCAGTGTCCCTTTAGGGCGAATTAGATTTACTTTGCTCGGGTGTGCCATCACTCTTCTTTTTGATCTTTTTTATGGCCTAACCGATATTTTTTATCAATGCGGTATACTTAAACGTGCCGAATTGGCTCTTAAATAAAGAAATGAACTGTACACACATAATAGCCTAGCACGAGTGGATCCCAGCGTAAACTAATTAGCGGGCATTACGCACATCCCATTACACCTCCGTCGTTACGCAATGAGTATAAAGCGGCGCTGAAATGTCGGTCTCTCTCTCTCTCTCTCCAGTTCCGTCCGTCCGTCCGTCTCCCCGCGCGCGCGGTGCCCGACAAGTGATCGATGTGTTTTATTATAAATATTTAAGATCGGTAACGAGTATACAAAACGCACACGCGCCGGCGGTGTGACACAAAGAATAAACCGCCGTGTGAACTTCTCAAATATAAACCAGAAATGCATATGCTTACGCCGAATTTAAAATAAACTGGGAGACTTTCGGCCGGTTCGAGCGCAAACCGATCCGAAAGATATCGGACACCTTTTTAAACACTTGTTATGAGTTATAACTAGGGTCCGGAAAAGTATGCTGTAACGCAGAGCCGGCACTATACAACTCTATGATAATTAAAGTATAAACCGTATTTTTTAAGCGCACATTTATTGCCCCTGTATACCCACGCCACTGACCGTGCGTTGAATGCCGTCCCGAACGAAGTCCCGTGCAGAAACCCAGGATGCAGTAAGACGAATTCTCCATTAGACAGCGATATATTCCGATGTTGACAGGTGTCCATTTAGTTTTCTACCTGCCGTCGGTATAAACGGGACGACCGCCGCATTGAAAACATTTTTTGTCGCCAGTGACTAACTCGTGAGTTCGTGTAGGTGCTGTATTTATATATTACCTGATTTTGTGTAGATTTTTGCAATAATGGCACAGTCGTTACCATTTGTGAATGGCGGTTTGAAGCATTGTGTGTGCTTCTGCGGCTGTATTTCCAAGACGGAAGCAGAATCTGAAACATTTCTACGACAATGTCGGTCTGGCTACTGACATGGAAAGGGTGCAACTACACCCATCCAGAAATAGAACTCTCAACTCCGAACAGGCAGGGTCCCCGAAGTTGATTGATAATTTTTTGCAGTCTTTTTTCTCCAATATACGTCATATTGCGACTTCTAAGTAATAGATCCGAGTATAAATCGTATTACTAGCCCACACTCGAAGATTGTACCAAACGAGATATTATGTATACCTATCTGTGTATTTTTTGAGAATGGAAGTATGTACATACAATATACGTCTACATATAGCTATGTATATTCAGTAGCGGGTATAAACATATACATATAATATGTATGTAATGTGCTCTCCCGATCATAATATATTTGCCCGCCCCCAATGGTTGATGAATAGATGAAATCAAAGCTTTTTTCAAGCTCTTTAAAATAGCGTCAAAGATATATTTTTTAAATCATGATTTAACTATTTTTTATTCGATTAAACAATGGTAAAAACTTAAAAATTAATTGCCGATCTTTAGATCGGTGTATCTCTAAGGAAAATAACGATAAAAATGATTTGAAAACACGGTTTTGTAGCTTTTTTCAAGACTTTTCAAATGAGCTCAATTTCAAACTATTGAAATTCAAAGTTTCATCGGGTGTTTTATAAAAAAGTAGACATTTCGAAATATTGGTGAATATTTCGATATCTAGTATGGAAAAAAATATTTACGAAAAATGTTGAAAGAATATACTGTAATTTTTTCAAGCTTTTCCAGGAAATTTTTATTTTTCTTAGTTTTTTTTTTGTGATTTTATGTATGTAAATAAAAAATGTATTTATTTAAACACATGAACTTTAATTAACAAATTAATTAACAATTTTTATAGAAATTAGTAAATTATTCGTAACAATAGTAACGTATTAAATTAAGTAACAAGAATGTACATTTTATGATTTCACGAATATATAATAAATAACGATTTTAAATAAATAATATACGTGGCATAAACTACACCTTTTTTTCATCAAAATGACCACCTTTACTCTTAATTACAGCCTTGCACAACCTTGGCATTCTTAATATTAATTTTTCTAATTGAGTTGAAGTAATATTTTTTCCATTCTTTTTGTAAAATCGTCCATAAATGAGTAGCAGATGTCGGACATGTTCTACTAACTGCTCGATCGAGCTTTTCCCACAATAATTCTATAGGATTGAGATCTAGAGAGTGTGGAGGCCAATTCATTATTTCAAATTTTTTATTTTTTTGATAAACCTTCCAAATAGTTTTTGCATAATTTTGAACTGTGTTTAGGATCATTATCCTGTTGAAACACGAAACCTGGGCCGATTAAACGAGTTCCTGATGGAACCAAACTAAGAAAAAATAAAAATTTCCTGAAGAAGCTTGAAAAAATTACAGTATATTCTGCTGACAAAATGCAATATTTTTCGTAAATAATTTGTTTTTCCATACTAAAAAGATATAGAAATATTCACCAATATTTCGAAATATCTACTTTTTTATAAAACACGCGATAAAACTGAATTTCAATAGTATAAAAAAAGTAAAAAGCGCATTTGAAAAGTCTTGAAAAAAAGCTACAAAACCGTGTTTTCAAATTATTTTCATCGTGCTTTTCCTTAGAGATACACTGATCTAAAGATGGGCAATTAATTTTTAAATTTTTACCATTGTTTAATCGAATAAAAAATAGTTAAATAATGATTTTAAAAAAATTCTAACGCTATTTTAAAGAGCTTGAAAAAAAGCTTTAATTTCATAGAGATACTTTATGTATAGCATACATTTTCAAGGACAAATGTAACTTTCAAATGTATCCTTCAACCATTGGGGGTGGGCAAATACATATGATCGGGAGTGTACGTCTACTTTACTGCTTTAGTATAGTCGTCTATTTTACTAGTTTCAATTTGAGCCCCTTAATAGCCCCACAACAGTTAAATATGCGATCATAGGCGTGTTCTATTGTTACTGTATTTAAATAAGTACAAATTACTTTTTTTATAGTTTCAATTTAAATGCCGTAAAAGTCGGTGCATTACTTTTTACGATTCAAGCCGCAAAGGCTTTATTATTCGTACGTATGAGGGTAATAAACGCATGAGTTAAAATTATAATTAGGCGCGACGAATCAAGTCGATATTAAAAAAACATCAAGCGTCAAGCAAACTATTATGTCATTCATTGCTCAGATTCTATTTTTCGTACTGAAACACCCCGTATGTTCTGCGTATCTCTAGTAGCATCACATTCAAACGTAAGAAATAAAATTGAAATTTGAAATTAAAAACCAAACAAACATACTACTCTTACACTTAATGCTTTCTAAACTTTCAAAAGCATCCAACTGTCTACTGTTTGTAACATTTCTAATTAATTTTAAATTATTTATGTCTATCCTATGATTGTTGTCAAAAGCGTGTTGAGCAACACAAGATTTTCTGTTCTGCCATATTTCAAATGAGCCATGTGTTCTTTAAACCTAGTCAAAATAGATCTTTTTTGTTTGCCCTGCCCTGCTGAAGTAGGGCAGGGTAGGGCAGGGTAGGACAGTAGTATCAAAAGTATATTATAACTATAGGATAGATCAAAGTGTAACAGTGGTATGAATAAGGACAATGGTCCGATACCCACCAGTCCACTGTTTGCTCTGGTAAACAAAGACAGTTACAGTTCGGTGAACCGTGGCAACAAATTTAGTATAAATAGTGCAATTGTGTAGGCTAGAATTTAGTTTTAATCTTCTCCTGAAGATGCCAAAACTTGGTTAGCGAAACGCGCGTCGAGAAAATTATAGTAGTTCGGTGTTTCGTGGAAAACGTCGTTTTTTTTTAAAGACAGGGTGTTTACGGACTTGACATAAAAAAATACGTTGAGGTATGTAGAACGCAATTGCACTGTATGAACATTAATTAGCTTAAGTGGGACCGGTTTTGAGAAATTAATTGAAATTTTCAATTAAACTGTTTGACGGTCACTGATTTAATCTTGAGTACATAGATCCTGACCTACGTCATGGCGGATATCCGTATGCCACTGGAGATGAGTGACAGCCGAACGGAATCGAACGGAAAGACGAACAACCCACTAATGACAGCAGTGCAGCTGTGAATAAAATTATGAATCTGGGTCAATTATAAAAGAACCATCATGAATAAACACAATCAAAACAGATGTATATGTGTACAATAACGCAGTATTAACCAGATATAACGTTGGCGTGTGCTGCATTGCATAATGCGTTAAATACTCGAATGCGAAGATACACTCGAACCCCTCTTAAGTCACCTTCGGTTAATTCACATCACCACGTTTTCCCCCTATTATGTCACGAAACCGTAGATAATAAGCACTAGACTACTAACAAAGAGGTAATTCGAGCAATAGTAAAATGAGTTCCCTTTGTCGCAAGGGCTTAGAAAATATACGGTGAATACGGTGACAGCCAGTATTTTATTTATTTGGCCAGTATATATTTATTTCGTACACCCAATTAACGTTATTTTTGTGACTCTCAGTCAATGATTATCCAAATGATTATCCAAATGTTTTCTCTTAGATACATGTGTATGTGGGATAAGCAGTTGAAGTTATGGTTTTATATTGTATGTATTTAATTTTTTTATGAACAAATAATACATCCTATCCAAATATATAATGCTGTAAATTTTCTTCGTGAAGTCTGTAAACACCATGTATATACATATAATATAGGAGACTCAAATGATATTCTAGACATATTTTCATAATGTATATGGATTTTTTTGGCAAATAATGCCATTTTTCATTTTTTATTGTCATTAAAAGAAAAAAATATTCTGAGGCTACCGAGTAAATATGTATTTTTCAGTTTGAAAGTGGTGCCTACTTTTTTGTGAATCACTGTACACGTATTATTTTCCGATTTCCACAAATATTTGATTCACTCCAGATACAAAACAAAATAAACAGTGCGAATATATCGGCGAAGTTTATTGTTTCCCACTGAACGAACTAGAAAATATTAAAGCATACATTAGTATAAACCACGTTAAGTTACAAGTCGTGACATAAAAATATACATACAGCAGACGCTGAAGTCAAAAGTTTACGACGTACGTTTATTTATGTACATATGTATGTTTACAAAAGTTCTATTCACAAAAGTGTAACTGGGAAGGTCTACGTACTCGGTATTTGAAACACTGAAAAATTTATGTACCACAAAATACACAAGTTAAGTAGATGTAATAAAAAAGGTTTAATTTGCATGCTTATATTTAATTATAATTATCTATTTTGTTAAATATGGCTGAATAGATTTTGTAAAAACTTCCCGCAGGTTTAAAAAGAAATCATTTTCACTAAAGGTGAGTCCAGACTTACAATGGAACATGGTAACTGTGAAAAATTGTTTCAAAGCCCTAGTACGGTTGTCAAATAGTAATAGCAAATTCTGTTATACGTAACATAGCTTAAAAATGTCTACACCTTACCTTATTTATGATTTATCAATGCCTTTTTTATAAAGACGGCATTTCAAATGAAAAAATCTAAATGGATTTTTTATATAATTGTGATTAGATGATTTTTTTGTGTTTTTAGCTACACTCGAACCCCTCTTAAGTCACCTTCGCTTAATTCACATCCCCTCTTATTTCACCACGTTTTCCCCAATTGTGTCACGAAACCGTCCCTCTTAATTCTCCACCTGTAAAAGTTTTAGAACTACGTTTGGAAATTGGATTCTCGCATGAATACAATTTTTATTGAAACAAATGATTGTGTAATGCATTAAATATGGACACCTAACTTTTAAAATAGGTTAGGTGTCTTTTAAAAAATATTTAGCCTTTAAAATATTAATTCAAGTGGAAAATTGAACTTTGTCACGCACGACTGACGTTCAGTTGGCTCATTTTTCGTTATAACAAGTGTTGTGGTATATCTCTAAATATTTCTTTTTACAGCTAACACACGAAAAAGTTGAGGTTATGATCGCGACTTAAGAGAGACTAAATTTCGCGACTTAGGCGAGACGATGATGCACGGATTTGGTGACTTAAGAGGGTTTCGAATTGCTCAACTGCTTGCATGGATCACATAATTTTAACAATTGATCACTAAAGTAAATTGTGTTCTTATACTTATACTTTTTGTTAAACCCCATGATAAGCTAAATATTTTAAAATATTTAAAAACAGATGATTAACATACAGTCAAGTTAAAAGCATATCACTGGTAGTTACAATAAAGTTCATCTGGCAACATTGCTCAGTGGTTTGGCGTCAAGGCGGAACCTGGGTTGTAAGTAGGTAAATTCACCCCATTTTAAGTGCAGCATAAACATGGATGTTCCTAATGCATGAAATATTTTTTGTTGGCTGCTTTTTATGTATATCTATACATACAGGGCTCATCACGTGTTTGTTTACAACATCTTCATTGAAACGGGCCGTTCTGTGATTCAAACACAGCGACGGTTTCGAATTCATTAGTCGAAACTTTATTATTGGCCCTCACTTTTTTCGTGAAAATGGACGCACAGATTGTTACTGTTGAGAGGATTGCAATTGAGAAGACGACGCATTAACCCTCAATAATGTATGGTTTCAATAAGAGGGAGCAACTTGACATACATCCGGAGCAGTAATGGCTTTTTTAAGGGAACATTTCCCAGGACCTTTGATTTCGTTACGTGGAGATGTGGAGTGGCCTCCTCGGTGCCCAGACCTGCCACCTTGTGACTATTTTTTATGGGGGCTACCTTAAAACTCGAGTATACATAAACAAACCACGTACATTTGAGGTCCTTTCAGATACAATCGTCGGAGAAATTCGAAGGGTTTCACGTGAAATGCTTCAAAGGAACATGGACAATTTCTCGCGCCGTCTACAGGAGTGCCTAGACAAAAACGGGCACCACCTAACTGACGTAATGTTTCGCACCTGATTACTTTTTTCTTATTTTCCACCATGCATCGTTTAATGACATTTCAGCTATGTATTAAAAAAATAATATTTGAATTTCGTTGAAAAATAAGAGTGTGGCAGTCTTTTAAAAAATTCCATACCCCTCTGCCAGACCCTGTATATATGTATATACGTTATATGCACTATAATATGGTATAACGTGGAATGCACGAGTATGCTAATATTTCGTTAATTTCTTTTTTTCACATATTTCTAGCACAAAAAAAACACTCAAATGAAAATTAAATGTACTTACTAAAAAATTAAATATAGTATCAGGAATTACTGTAATTTATAAATTATTCTTCAAACTAATTTGTAGCTGAAGTGGGAATTATTGAAAATAATTTGCTTGAGCGTAGGATAATAAAAAAACTCACCATTCCATCGCACAGAGACACGCTGACTTTAGACTCGTTGTCACCTTTGATCTTTCCTGTATAAAAGCATCCTATCAACTGGGGATTGTGTCTAATTTTCTGTATATGGTTGTCTTGGATGTGGCTAATCATCTGCAAAAAATAAATACCGGTTAGATAGGTATAGCACTTCTCACGGTGTATGCATCTTAGCAATTACTTACAAAATAAAAATATACTCTCGTTTTGAACCAAATACAACACTAACCTTGATCTTACTATGGGATTTAGAATTTAGAAATGGGAAGAATCGGTTTACTTATCAGAATACTTGTGAAAAGTGTTATTAAGAACACTTGCTCAGAACAGCATTTATATATATGTTTGTACCTATATGTTCATCAAACACTAATAGTAATAAGTATATATTGTTTTACACTTACGTGAAAATTTGGTGGCACGAATTTATGATTTTGTTCCAGTTGCAGCACCAGCTTCTTGCCGAAGGCGTTTATCTCGTATTGGGGGTGGGGATCCCATACCTCCGCTGTCTTACGTCTAAAATGGCCGCTGTGATGCTTCAAAACAGTCACTTCTGAAACAAAAAGAAATGGTACAAATACTCCAGGAAAAATGATTCGTGAAAATGAATACACGTTCTTCAAATTAGGTAAGTTCTTAGAATGCTAAGAAGGTATAGATAAAAATCAAAAGTATCGATAACTAGTTTCATTATTTATTTTTATAACTAAGTCTTTTGTATTCAATTTTGCAAATAATGATTGAGCAATGGTATACCCTAAATGCCTATATCAAAACTAAAAACAATGCCCTAAAAAATGATGATGATGAGAAAAGAAGAAGTCAGTGGTGTGGTTGTCAATTTGAGAATCAGATGGCTTGATCTTGCATTTGACGACAAGAATGATCAAGGAAGAGTTAAATTTGAATCACACCACTGTTCATCAGATTTTGACTAATGAATTGGGGATGAGGCGCAAAAAGGGTTCCAAAAAACCTTTCGCAGGAACAAAAAGACATCAAGAAAGAAAGGTGTCTTAACTTTTTTGAATCGATTGAAAATGATCTCCATTTTATGGAACGTGTCATTACTGGTGATTAGACTTGGATATATGAGTACGATCCGGAAACCAAGCGTCAAAGCATGGAATGGCACACTTCAAGCTCTTCCTGAAAAACTTCGAAAAAGGGCCATGCGTATGAGATCAAACATCAAGAACAACAGGATGTTGAATCACGACAATACGCCTTGTCACATAGACATTTCAGTAAACGAGTTTTTAGTCAGTAAAAACATTCTTGTGGTTCCTTAGCCTCCTTATTCGCCTGACTTGAGTCTTTGTGACTTTTTCTCTTCCCGAGATTGAAAAATCACCTCAAGCGATGTCATTTTGGGACCATAGAAAACATGTAAACGGCTGTAACCGACCAGCTGACAATACTGAATTGTAATTCTATTCGAATAATTTTTTTTTTTTAAATCGGTCTCATTACTTCATTTACACACCTCGTATACCCTTAGTATTTTTGTGGGAGTAAAATTATTTAAAAAGAGATGCGGCATCGGCCTCTAATTTTTCCAACAAATTACAACTGTTAGCAGTTATTCTTATTATTTAGTCAGATCACTGCTGGCTTACAGAAAATATCTCAATTTTGCTACCAATCCTGACAAATCTCAGGATTTATCAAAGAATTAGACGAATCCTGGACCTACGAACCCTTACAGCGAAACAAACGAAACATGTGAGCCGCAGATTGACTTTTTCGAAACGAGTTTATTCTCTCCGAGCAATTGGCCGTAATCACTTCGCGCTTCTAATGGCAGTACCAGATGATAAATCAATCTCCTATGCAGTAAAATAATTTTTGACGTACTTATAAAGATCCCAATGTGTAAATAAACCGGGGGAGAGTGCATTCGAGAACCGTCGTTAAGATTTATTAATGCGATCCGTTGTTTTACATAAACTCACAATCAGTGTTTGTGTCATAATGCATCGCCAGTAATAATAAATGTCCACTAAAGATGAGAAACGACTCTGCCTAATGGAACACAAATAAATCCGAGCGAACAAAGTGTTTGTGTGTTTATGTTTATGGACGAGAAAAAATGGTAAGCCATTTGCTGGGCACGTCCTTAATGGTACTATAAATTTAAAATTGTTTTAGGAGGACTGAAGTCCCTCCACGCAACACTGTTGTTGCTACATAGTAACATTGGCGAGCACTAAAACAGGATACATAAAAATATACAGTACACGGGAACTGTACGAGTACAGGGATAGCCATTGTACGGATGATACAGGACAATGTGTCACCCCCCCTTTTTTTATTCATTCAGACGGTTTTCAAATGTTTGGCATCTCATACTCATATCTAGAGCGAGGTATTTGTCTCGTGTGCGCAAAAATCGTTCCTATATACATCCGTTTTGGATACGAGGCTATGCGTTTTGTTGTGTGATACGTGTTATTAATTATAAATTCATAATTCTTAATTAAAAATGTTTAATTTACGCAAGGCTAAAAAACGACCCTTTACTGACAAAGTAAATATGTACCTATATAGTTAATTGGTGGGATGAGGTCAAATGTTTCCAAAAAAAAAAACGAATTACCACTTAGTCGACGTTTCGCAAAATTTATTTGCATCCTCAGGACTAATTGAATTAGCTTTTTTGTTGTCGTTTGTAAAAATAAATATGAATGAATCATTGATAAAACAATTAATATAACATAAAATAATACAATACAACGTACTGTCACACAGACGTGCATCGGCTATCTGATAGATAGATAGGCGATGCACGTCTCTGTGACAGTACGTTGTATTCTATTATTTTATGTTATATTAATTGTTTTATCAATGTTTCATTCATATTTATTTTTACAAACGACAACAAAAAGCTTATTCAATTAGTCCTGAGGATGCAAATAAATTTTGCGAAACGTCGATTAAGTGAAACATTTGACCTCATCCCACTAATTAACTGTATAGTTATATGGAAACAGGTCACTAATCCTACATTGCAGTAAATATGTACGTTTATCTGTGACTTTATTCTACGACTAATCTAATCAATTTGTCCAGTGTGAAAGAAAAATTGTATGTTCTGCGACTAGGCGGACTGTAAAAATCACAGATATAGAAAAAAATGGCCTACTTCGAGAACTGACTTTAAATAAAGCACGATTTCGGGGCTTTTGGATTAAATATAATAATCCCGAGTTTCCGAAAAGGGAAACGGAACGTAAGCATGTTCTATGTTACCACTGTTACTAGCTAGCAAAAGACTACAAGAGTGTAATGAAGCAACAATAATGAGGATAGATAGATGGATAGTATACGAGGTGTGGCTAATAAATAACTGAACTGCTGTCATAATTGCTGTCATGTGTATGTATGTAGCTGAACTGCTGTCATGTGTAATTTATTCGTTACAGTAGCAACTTTTTCGTCTTCGATGTACTTTCTTTGGCGATCTCTACACCGCTCCATACTACTTTTCCATCGTTGAAAGCAGTGTTGGAAGTCGGCTTCTGTCAGCTGTTTCAGAACCTCCGTCGTTTTTGCTTTAACCGCTTCCACACTTTCGAAGTAAAAAAAAACACGATTCATTGCAAGTAGTCACCGTGTCTAACAAGCCTGGATTAGTGTCAATGTTGTTTAGAATGTTCATTTGCGCAAATGTTCATTCTTGATTCCTTTTGCTCGGGAGTGAGGAGTTTTGGCACCATTTTTGCGCAAACTTTGCGCGTGTTGAACGATTCATGCTAAATCTGGCGAACACATTCTTTGTCGATTCCTGTTATTTCAGCAAGCCCCCAGATGCTTAGACGATGATTTTCGCGGATTAGTTTACCAATTTTTTCAGTGTGTCGTCTGTTTTTGACGTTGAAGACCGTCCGGGGCGCAGATCGTCTTCAGCAGTTTCACGTCCCTTTTTAAACCGTTTAAATCATTCAAAAACTTGTGTGCGGAATAAACATTCATTCCCGTACACTTCTTTTAACATTGGAGGAAGGGTTTTGTAAAGGTTTTCCACAGTTTAACAAGAAACTTGAGATTAACCCGTTGCTTCATCTGAACACTTAACATTTTTTCAACGCGTCACTGGTGCGTAGACTAATTAAAACAACTGTTACAGTCAAACTGGGCAACCCACTGGCTTGTCCAGCGAGCTCAGGGTGGGGAAAGACCACCACACCAGACACAGTCCTGTTCAGACTTGTCGCGACACGCTCGCAGCGCGCTGGCAGCAGCATCAGTTCGGTTATTTAATAGCCACAGTGAGAACAGCGACTCTACTTCTTATGTTTGGTAATTGCAAAGCAGATAGCCAGCTTAGCTACCTGATTCATTTTTTATTATAAATGTTAGTTTGGATATAAACGGAATAGTTTTACTGAAGAAAAGTAATACCCAGCTCTAGTTTAAGTACGCATTATTGTAGGCAAACTATTATAGAAGACCTACCCGTTTTCAAAAGACCTTCTAGTTTAAAATACAGCGCGAATAATATACGGTGACTAATTATATTTCAGTTTAATGTTACTAACTGCACCTATTTTTACAAAACTCGATTTGCTAAATATAAGATTTTCTTTCGGCGAATGGTTATTTCGAGTAATCGCTAACATTGCGCTATTTCTGTTGTTACAGACGATGAGTGTGAGGTGACATCTATATTATCGCCACTCGCTATGAAGGCTGGAGTTCCGACCTGATTTCTATTTTTTAAAACTGAGACTTACCGTGCTTATTCTTTTGGAGATCGTACAGAATATCGTGACCGTGGAGCACCGGGTCTATTTTCAGCGGCTTCACCAATTCCGTGTCTCCAGGACGGCCTGAAGAGAAGTCTTCTAGATGAGTCTTTTCGATGATTTCTGAAATAAATAGAGAGATCACATCAATACTTAATGCAATCTGAAGTGGTGGATAATGAAGGACAGGTGGATGTGATCTATAGAGACTTTTCGAAAGCCTCTGTCCGGACTGATAACTTTATTTTTCTCGGAAAATTGGAATCTTTTAGTTTCATTCATAATTTGATAAATTATTTGAATCCTATCCATTGGAGAGGTTGTAGTATGTATCATAAAATTGGTTTAATTCTGATAAAGGGTGGGTCATCTATGGGTTTATTTTTAAACTGAGTGTCATTTCTACATTGCCGACACTGACGCGCTTGACATTTCACATATATGTGGTCTCTAACCTCCGTTGTAAGAAATGGATTCTTTTACGCTTGAACAACGTTGAGAAATATCGAAAAATTGTTTCCAAAGTGAATGCTGTGTTGCAGAAACAGTGAGAAAATTGAGAACAATTTTTGGTCGAAATGAAGCTCTGTCAGCGCTTGGTGTAAGAAAGTTCTTAAGGAAAGTTTGTGAAACTGACGTGCTTATGGATAACAGAAAAGTCATCCATGTGCTCGTCCGGTGCGCACAGCTGAAAGAATTGCTGCTGTTGCACAAAGTATGCGTGAAATCCCAAGAACCTCAACTCGTCACACAGCACAACAACTTAATGTCAGCCGCACTTCTCTGAGGAGAATATTGCATAAAGACCTCGGATTATTTGCTTACAAGTGGCAACTTATTCAAGAGGTAAAGGAAAATGACCATCCACTTCGTTATCGCTTCTCCGTGTGGGCTTTAAATGTGTTTGAAAATGACGCCGATGACAATCGAAAAATCATTTTTTTCGGACGAAGCTCATTTTCATCTTGGAGGACAGGTTAATAAACAGAACTGTAGAATTTGGGGTTCCGAAAATCCAGACGTAGTCATAGAGAAGCCAATGCATCCTGCAAGAGTGACTGTTTGGTGAGGGTTTTGGAGTGGTGGCATCATTGGTCCCTACTTCTTTCAAAATTAATATGGTATCAACATTACAGTAAATGTAATGCGTTACAGATACATGTTAACTAGTTTTTGTGTGGCCGCGATTTGGACTTGGACGAGCTTTGGTTCCAGCAGGATGGAGCAATGGATCACACAAGCCGTGAAACAATCGATCTTTTACACACTAAATTCGGTAACCGTGTTATCAGCCGTTTTGGAGGCATTAATTGGCCATCGCGCAGCTGCGATTTAACACCGTTGGACGGTTTTTATGGTGACGTTGACAAGGACCGTTGTTACTCCAATTATCCACAAACAATTGACGCACTGAAGGAAAACATCAATCGAGTTATTCGTGCAATAGAGTCACAAATAATCGAAAATGTACTGCCAAATTGGGTGAAAAGAATGAACTACTGCCAAGCCAGCCGCGGCGGCCATTTAACTGAAATTGTTTTTCATAAATAATGGGAAGGCATACTTTCTTGAGTAAAGCAAAAATCATTTTAAAATATTCAACGATGTAGTTTTAATAGCAATTTTAAAAAGAAACCATCTGATGGCCCACCCTATTAATATACAGCTACTTCGAGAGTCCCTCAGGGATCTAATTTAGGTCCTTCCCTATTTATCTTGTCAATTAATGATTCAGTTCCCATAAAATCTAAACTTCTTTTTGCCGGCGATTTAAAAATATATGCAAAAAATCAGTTCCATAAATGGATGTATACAACGCCAGGCTGGCTTAGATATTATACAAATTTGGTGCGTCAACAACAAATTGCATTTAAAAGTTTTACTAAAAAACGGACGCCGTATTTTAACACTATTTTAAGGAGTTTTTCGTAGAATCTACACTAACTGTTTTTGTTTAGAACTTGAACCGGATTCGTTTGAAAAACCGTCAGAGAACGCCAGATTGCAAAATAATAATTTTAGGGCTGAAACTATCAAAGATATACGTTACGTTTGAATTGCTAAAGTTTACTTTGAAATCAAATTTTATTGAACATGTCACATAAAAGACTTTCTCCTCAAGAATATAAAGTTGTACATGAGCTATTCGTTTTTTTAGCAAACTTTTAAACGAAACTTTTAAACGGACGAAAGAGCCAGGACCTATGGAAATAAAAGCCAATTTTTAAACAATACATACTAACCCTTTTAGTCTAATTTTACGAATTGATTTTTGCTAGAAAGTGGCTAATTACGATAGGCAAATAAACACAACGTGAGAAAACAAATTTCGTTTCGCGCGATTTGTGATGCCTTTGTGATTCCATTATTTGTTGGTTGGACTGTAGTTGGACACCGTTAACCAAAGAACTCCGTGGGCGACCGCCTTCGAGCAAGAACAAAAAAGAAACAACGACCAACGAGGTCCTTTCTTAAAGTTAATTGCTCGCGATTAGACTTAATTTCGTCGTTGAAAATCTGACGTGGCCGACCAACGCTCATTTGCATGCATTTTTATGCTGACCGCGTCCCTAACGTATTGTCTCGTATCTGCGTAACTCGAAATCTGCATACTGTCTAACATAAATAAGATCTTAACTAGACTCGCCGTGACAGTCTGTTACCAAAGATTATATGCAAATACAAATTTCAGCGCTGATTATCTCTTTCGACGTTAATTACATTGAGAGACGAGAATGAATAAAACGAAATTTCTTTAAATCAAAGTGAGGTACAGATACTCACAAAAGTATTCGGCCACCCTTCTATTTCTAAGAACGAATGTACAAAACACAAATTCACAATTAAGCGAGACAGCATAATATGCGTAAATACGTTCCTCCATTACTCCTTGATTAAAGGATAATTACAACGTAGACGCAGAATAAAACATTCGCTGGGATTACCCGACCAACGCGTTTGACATATGAAAACGGACACACAAAAGTATTCGGCCAGTTAATTATGCAAAGCTGTAGTAGGTAATGCAAGTAGAGATAGTAGGGTTCTTGGCCATAGTATTAGTGTCTGAAAGGTTACATATTAACTGGTATAGACTGCGTGCCTCTATTAGACAGTGTACCCTTGTCACGCAAATAAAATGCCAAAAGTACGCGAAATCACCGTACCAGAGAGACAGCATCTTATCTCCTTAGCAAAAAAAAATCGGTAGCAAAAATACAGCACGATCACGGCGACCCAAAATATTAACTCAAAGAGATGAAAGGAAAATTCTCTAACAAATAAAAAGAAAATCCAAGTACTAGTGCGATAGGACAATACAGAACAAATGTGCTGAGATTCAGGAGAGTACTGGAAAGAATATTAGTACTGAGACAGTGCGTCGAACCTTAAGAAAAAAGGGCTACCACGGCCCGAAGTTGCCCGAAGGAAACCCTGGATTAGTAAGGTCAACAAACAAAAAAAGACTCCCGTTTGCTGACCAGTATGTGAATGAGCCTGAACTTTTCTGGGATCAGGTTATCTTTAACGACGAATGTAAATTTGAGATATTTGATTCGTCCAGACGACAAATTGTATAGAGAAAACCTGGTACATCGTTAAATAAGAAAAAACTTAAAACCTACCGTAAAACACGGCGGTGGATAGCTCATGGTGTGGGGCTGTATGGCAGCTGCGGGAGTGGGTAACCTTCATTTTATTGAAGGAATATTGAACCAATATTGTTATATTAATATATTGAAGCATAATTTACAGTCCAGCGCCGAAAAATTGGGATTGGGCGATCATTACATCTTTCAACAAGATAATGACACCAAGCACTGTGCCCGTAAAACGCGGAAATGGCTGCTATACCATGTACCGACAATTGAACACACCGCCGCAGTCGCCCAGTACTAACCCTATCGAGCAATTATGGTCACATCTTTTTTTTTTTTTTTTTGGCTTTAGGTCCTATACCATGCAGCCAGTCACAAAAGGAAATTTAATTAACCAATTTAAAGCCTAACCTAATAAAATGGTCACATCTAAAACGATCTCTGCAAAATAAACGAATTACCAATAAAGAAGAGTTAAAAATCATCTCTCAACAGAATGGAGTAATGTGACCCCGGAAGTGACCCGTAAACTGGTGCATTCAATGCCAAATATGCTGAAAGCTATTCTGAATTCTAAAGGATACCCGACAGGATATTAGATGTGCCGTTTTAAATTGTTTGTACCTTTCCTATTTTATTTTTCTTTTGGTGGTCGAATACTGTTGCGTCATATAAATTGGACATTATCGTGTTTTGTCGGCAGTTTTTAAATTGTGTCTGTTTTGATTACTTTTTTATGTGGTATAATAAAGCATAATGTTCATATATCATTGTGTTAATTTCTCTTGTTTGCCAGTCAGTGATAACTTTTGTGAGTATCTGTATTGTAGACTCCAACCGAACCGATAAGACTTTGTCATTGTTATGTAATATGAGACGGACGTTGAGAGTAATAAACACATCATTAGGACGACCTAATGCTGTGATCTAAGTTTCAGGGCCTTCAATTCTAAGAAAGCGTTGTAGAAATGTCGAACTAAATACAAGTAGTGATTATTATTATTGTCGCGATTGTCAGTTACGGTTGTCAAACTTTTGACAAGTGACTGTCACAATTGTAAAATAAATAATGGCTGCCATATAATGCAACAGCTTTGACAATTAAATAAGGCTATAAATTTAAGATAGAATCGACATACTGTCCTTCTATTCTGAATTGAAAATGATAAATACGCCTGGGGAACAAAAAAAGCGGTGCAACTTTATGATTCCATGGGCGTGCATATGTCTTATAAAAATTCTAAAATTGTGAAATAATTTTTTTCATGCGAATCAATATAGGAGATTAAAATTAGCCTGCATACAAAACTCTTAATATTGTTAATATAATTTGGTGTAAATAATGCTCATTTAGCCAGATAATCTCAAAAAATTGTCTGTTTGAATAAACCTAGCTGAAATACACGTCACTGGCGTCTTAAATAAGTAAGAATTCCTAATGTTGTAAATCATTTTAACGACGTCGTAAAAATTTTATGGCACAGTGGACCGAATAAGTATTTAAGGAATGTATTCGATGCGAAGCACAATACTCTAATGGGTCACTGGATACATTTGTCGGTGTTGGGCCGGTTTAACAAATAGCGAAGCCGTTGCCGGCTCTTCAAAATTTTCTTAGAATATAGTAATATACATAAAGTTGTTTTAATTTATAATTATTTTTTCCAGCAATTTTAAACGCCTTATTTTAATGCTAACTAATAAATTTATATCTATGTATTTTTTTTAAATATTCCAAACTAGCTTTCTAAGAACGTCACGAACTAACAGTTTACTGAAGTATGAAGTATAATTGTATAGTGAGTTTAGCAATTTTAGAAAATATATCTGGCAACCTTGCTTTTTTCTACCTATTTTCAATTTAGAATGGAAATTCTTTTTTTACAAGGCCAACTTTGCCGACTTTTTTTTTGTATGGCTCTTTAGATATAAATGCACTTTTAAGGATTTAATAATAAGTTATTTTTTGTGTTCCAAAAAAAATATGTCCTATAGTTTCATTGAAATGTCGACTATGTCTGTATTTTATTTCAAAAAAGCACACTCATAATTGAAATAGAGTTTTTTTGTTAAAAAAAAAAATTATTATTGACATCATTTTGTCTGGGATGAATTAGCCAACAAAGTAAATTATTTTCAAATTCTTCTCAACAAAGGCATTTTCAGTGTTATATGGCACGAAGATAGCCCATTGTTGATTAAGAGTAACATTCAAGGCTCAGTAAGAATACGCTAAGAAAAAATGATGTCCTAATTTGCAAACTACATTTTGTAACATAGTTGACATATACATATGTAACTTGGGATTAGTGAATAATATAATCTTAATTAATGGCTGTAAGTCAGAATTATTGAAAATCTTTTAGCGCAGGTATTGCATTATATTGTATAGCTAATATTTTTAATGACTTCTAGAATGTTCTAACGAAACCTCAGACATTTCAGATTTTAATTATACGGGGATTATATTGTTATACGATTTTCTATTTCCAAAGTATGCAATAATTTGTACTTTTATATGTGTTATTCACAATGCGTTTCATCCATGCATATTAAGAACACAAAAATAAGCAGACAAAGAAATAGTGGGAAAATCCACGTTTTCAGCTGCACAACATTTTCGCATAACAAATCTATTTACGTGAAATGTAAGGAAAGTCCGCAGGAAAACGAATCTAAAGTACCGTATATTTACCTTTTCTCAAAGAAAATATCTGCTGTAAACTTTTGATATATGTGCTGTGTTCTGTTTACCTAATTTATGAATGTTTAGAAGCTAAAAGTTTCAGAAATAGTATCACAAATATTGATATGACTTTTCACAGTCTTTTTTTTATTATCATTAAGCTTTCGTCGTAACAAGAAAATAGCACGGGCCTTTCCAAAAATCAACTCAAACATGCCTATCTGATGGGTTTGACTAAGGATAATGTTAAAAATAGCCGATTTTTGGCTGCTCGGGGGGGAACGTATGTAGCCCAGAAAAAATGATTGATTGCTATCAAAAAACATTCATCCCTAAAACTGTAAAAACCACCCCAAAACCGCTAAAAATATATAATTTTCGGTTTTGGTCAGATAACTCATAAAAACCACAAATAACAGTTGGGGATGGTTTAAAAATAATAACATTAAGTCTTCAAAGTATGAAATCGACGAGAAAATGTCGCTTTCACCCTTAAAAAATATAAAAACTACCCCCAAATGTCTTATTTCCGATTCCTAAAAATTGCTGATCGGGTGTATCTTGGGAACGCTTGAAACCCAGAAAAAATGATTGAATACGGTCAAAAAATATATGAAATTACTCCTTAATATACCACATGTTTGGGGAAAAGTCTATTTCACCCCTAAATATAAAAAAAAAAACTTATAAACTGCTATTGCCCATATATATTTTGACTTTAATAGAAGGACTTTTTTGACCCAGGTAAAATGATTAAAACTGGTTCAAAAATAGGAAAAAAAGTATTCAGTACATCAATCTGACTGGAAAATTGTCTCTTTTCACCCCTGAAAAATAAAAACCATCCTTAAACTGCTAAAAATAGCTAAATTTTGTCTTCTGCCTAAAAATACTTGTAAACTAGAAAAAATGAGATTCGGGATGATTTAAAAATAAAATAACAAGTTTTTAAAATATCAAGTGACCAAAACCGAAAATTATCTATTTTTAGCGGTTTTGCGGTGGTTTTTACAGTTTTAGGGGTGAAGTTGACATTTTGCCAGCCATTTGAAGTATTCAGGGGTCATATTTTGTCCTTTGTCCAAAAATAAACAAGTCAAACGAATTGGGTTTTAGAATCTTTAGAACTTTATTATCAATTCTTCCACCCTGTGAGAGAGTGTATAACAACAACGGAAACCAGTATATTATGTACAGCCTGATCCAAATTAAGTATTGGTAACTCGGTTATTCGGAAAGATATACATATATTATGATTAATCAGTTAAATTTGCAATTTCCTAAATATCTCAACTATTGTGGAAGGACATTCTCTCCTTGCATGCTAAGAACGTGATTCCTAACACTTTCGTCAGTTTGTAGCCCACGTCTCATTTCATTTTGTTTGGTACAATATAGCTTGTTTTATTTAGGTCTAATCATTATTGCTACATTTTCTTCAGCTCGTATACGCTTTTACTGTTCTCTTTAGTATCCACTCATCTACGTTAATCGATGTAAAATAACATTTTTACCACTTATTTCCCATGCAACGTCTGCGTTAACGTTTATGTAACAAGTGACTCATTTTCAAACATTCGATTTCATTTTGCGAGGATAAAATACGCTCGTGGAAGGCAGTCCTGTTTATTTAGAAACTACATTACGAAATTGAAAGCCCCAATCCGCTTATCGTAAACACTTTTTTCTGTTCGTTTTGAAGTCCAAATCGATTTTTTTATGCCTTCTAACAGTGGCCGCTGTAAAAGTAAACGCAGGAGCATCTGCCTCCGTTTCAACAATCTATCCGCTTTTGATAACTTTTTTATGGGCTCAATTACCCGCACTCGGCCTGTCCAGTTATCTTTATTGTTCCCGGACTTGAAGGAAGGATATAATTATTTTATCTCGGTAATTATTCAAGATTAAAGTGCTAGGGTAAATAAATAAAATATTGTTATTGCTGCTCGACGACAGAAAATACACTCGAATTGTAATTAAGAAAATTTATGAACAATAATAAATAATATATATGTACATGAAGTTTACTCGTACGGTTGTATAAAACGAACTGGCATGTATGGCAACCTCAAGGACGAACTGAAGCAATTTGTTTCTGAAAACCAAGCGCATGCGAAGCAATTCAACCAAATCGTAAAAATTTGTGTGTAAGTAAATACCAAAGAATCTAAATGGCATCAAGTATGAAACGTAAAGGAAATTTTTTGTCTTGCACTTATTCATTTCCCGTTTCTACAGCGCATTCCAAAAGTCAAAAATTCACAACATCATTATTAGTGACTTTAAGAGGAAACTCCTTTGATGTATTATAACTTTTTTTATGGATTCCTTGCTTATATGGATTTGGGGCAAAAATATTAGGTAGGTACAATGTTTTGAGGCATAATGTCATCTTCAGTGTTTTTAAATGGAATCCTCCTATTTTTGCAAGAATAAATTAAAAGCAGTTATTTTGCTGATTCAATACAATGAGTACTTTTCATTTCTTGATGAAAAAATTCCATTTAAAAAAACTGAAGATGACACCATGGCTAGAAATGTTGTTGAAAGATTTTTAGGAAATCCGTATGAGGATGAGGAAATTCATAAATAAAAGTTCCAAGGACTTATCTCTAAAATTACTGATAATGATAGGAGTATGACAGTTTTCGAGAATTTTGGAATATATGTTTTGAATAATATAAAAAAAAAATAATTAATTGACTCAAAGAAAAATGAATAAATAATTGGTTTGATATTTTGTTTTGTTTTGTTTTAAGTCTGAATTTGTAAAAAAAAATAGGTCTCTATATTGTAATAAAATATATCAATCATTATAGCAATAAGTACCTAAATTACTACTACAGCTGTGCCTTATAAATTTTAAAAACCCTGATTAAATTTTATATACTTACACATACAGGGTGAGTTTCTAGTCTATTGGATCGTTGTTTCATAAAAAAATGATAATAGAAAATTGAAGGACTGAAAAACTACGGGATGATCCATTTGAACCAAACAAGTTACCTCGATTTGAAATTGGCAAATTTTTAACACAATAAATTGAACACTTGGTATAGCAGGTTATTATAAGTGCAGACAGAAAAAGGTGCACCTTGTGTTCTTATGCTATGCCGAAAATCAAATGGGAGCCTACTAAAAAAAAGTTAAGATGTTTTTTCAATTCCCAAATATGTCATTAAAATTAAAAAAAAAAACAAAAATGTCCGAAACGGCTGGATTTAGGTCTAGGTTATAAAGAGCCATCCAAAAAAAAAAAGTTGGCCGAGAAAAAAAGACGTATTTCTTTTATTCTATCCTTATTCGATTGTCAAGGTTGTCACATTATGTGAGAGCTTTGTTTTAGACAGCCACTTGTCAAAAGTTTGACAACAACAGTTTCGCTTCGATCTTCGGACATGACCGCTTTTTCCATCTCTCTCGTTCATAGCCAGATCTGATGACGTTTTTTTTTTTTGGATGGCCCTATATTATGTACAAGTTTTCGATTCAAAACTGTGTGCTCTTTCCAAATTTGCAGTCGACGCCTAGAAGTACGTGAACACCCTGTAAATTTGGCGATATTTTAAAAAGGTCGCAAAAAATTCATATATTCAATTTTAGCATTTTTAATGGAAACCGATTCTATAGTCCGACTACGCACTAGAAACTCATCCTGTATAAAAATACAGTAGTTTTCTACAAAAAATATGCGCTATATCTGTATTTTTAAAATGAGAATATGCGTACTAAAAATTGATAGTAAACAAGGTAGTACCTATCGCAAATCTGCTGTTAGTAATGAAATAAAAATAGAACTTAATTGTAAAAACCTCGGGTACATTTTTGATAATTTGAATGCAAGATGTAGCTGCAAACTTTATTATAGGATTCGACTGTTGCTGAAAATAATAATAATGCATTACTGAGCATGCACTGACGTGATGTTAGCTTCGTTTCTCCTATTACTCAGACATACATATACTCTCACTTCTTACTGATAAACGAATAAAGAATAAATTAGTATATTATGTAACTATTTTGTATGCTTACATGTGTTTACGATACTATTGCGTATACAATAATTTATTTAACTTGCATCCCCCGAAGCATTTAATAATATCCTGTTTACTACAATATATACAAAGCACTAGATATTATTTAATATAACTTAAGGATATAATGAGCCATCCACAAGGGCGTAGCCAGTATTTTATCTTCGGGGGGGGGGGGGGGGGGGGGGCCACCAATGCAGATTAAACAAAAAAGCAAAAAAAAAGGTCATTCCCATCGGGAATCCCCATTCCCATCGGGCGGCGATCGCCCCCCCCCCTCTGACTACGCCCTTGGCCATCCAAAAAAAAAACATCATCAAATCAGGGGCGTGTTTCACTTGAAATTTATTTTAGAAATGGTAGTAAAATCAATGGAAACTGGATATGTTCGATGAGAGCTGCATATCAGGACTTCGGGGAAGTTTTTCCAGATGCGGTTCTTCATTTCGACCATTTTAGCCGGTCATAAAACGTTTTCTAAATTTGTGCCGGCAAACTGGAAGCGTCAATCGGAAACAAGGAAGTGGCAGACCCAAAGGAAGGACAGAAGAAAACGTTGAAATGGTTAGACAATTCCATCCATATCGTCCGCAATCCATACATGAAATTCTCACAGCGGAAGAACCTCTAAGACTACAGTTCTGCCAATGGATAACCATGTAACAATAACAAGCATGCCCTATATGTATATTGTTGTACATGAGCTTATTCAACATTTTCGGACAGTCAGTAAAATTTTGACGAACTAATAGTTACTATTTAATATTAATAATACCAACTTAAACATGTAAACGTTCAATTTGACCACACAAAACATGTAATTACGTACTTTGTAAGTACTATCACTTTGAGAGTATTCAATAAAAAAATATATACAGTGAGGGGCTAAGGTTTGGTATAAAATTAAAGACTCATGTTTTATTGATATTTGAACGAACTGGTTCGACACGGAAATTTTTATTTTCAATTTAGAGATTCTCAAGAAATATTGAAAGTAAGTTTGTTTGACATTACACTCTAATTAGCTCAAGTGTCAGTTGAAAGCTAGTCGTGTCACTAGAACGTAGATTAATCACTTCGGGCCCATAGAATGGCCGGCTCGTCCTTCGGATTTCAATCTCTGTGATTATTTTTTATGGGGCTATTTAAAAAGCATATCGCACTATACACAAAATCTATATCACACAACCACCTAACATTGAAAATTTAAAGACGAGAATTAGAAATGAAATTCAGGGAATCACACCTCAAGTTATTAGAAATGTATTAAGCGAATTTGAATATCGTGTGGCTCAGGAAGTGTTTGGAGAGCATATCGAACATTTAATTTAGGTGTGTTTTTATTTGTTATCTATTTTGAAAACTATTAATGTATTATCACTTACTGCTTTCTCCATGTTACGTTGTTTCTGTTACTGATACTAGTTAGATACATTTCCCAATTCAACAGCATTTATCTCGATAGTCACGAAAGTAACTTCAGTGCTTAAGTAACTTAGTGCTTCATTAAAAAAAAACTGACATTGATAGCAGTACATTAGACTCGAACGCCTTGTATACTTTCACTATTTCTTGAAACACTAAACTGAAAATAAAAATTTACGTGTCGAAGCATTTCATTCAAAAATCATTAAAACCTGAGTTTTTAACTTTATTCCAAAGCCCTTTTTTTAAAAATTTTAGCCCCTCACCGTATTGGGGTGAGGGGCTAAATGTGCATATGTGAACTACATAAAAGTTTCAAGTACACTCCATACATTCAAGTAAACCACAATGTCATAATTTTTCTGAAAATTATATAATTACAGTGCTGCTAACAGAAATTATGACTATTGATACGAGCATAAGTTACTTATTATGCTGTCACTTTGCGGCAAGTAACAACATAATATATGTCATTTAGCGTTTTCACGAAACGCTTGGATACATTCTTAATGCATAACACAATTACTAAATGCGTCAAATCAATTATTTCCAATAATTTGAAATGCTAATGCTAATTGATTTTACGAGTACTGGGCAAATGTAGGAGGCGCCAAAGGGAAATAAAAATACGTCTTACAATGATTTGTAAGAGCTTGATATTATTTTCAACTTTATGTTAAAAGATTCGGATCGAGCGGTTGTAAAATTTTCAGATCGGTTTGTTAGCATCCAGATTTTTAAAGTAATTACAGCTGTTCAAGAATGAACAGTATATACGTCAATATGTTACAATTTAAACAGAAAAATATATCTAACACAAAAATACATAACATAACTTTCGCCACAGAGATCTTATGTTAGGTTACGGAAAATTAGAATGTAAAAATCAGGGCAAAAATACGGTACTAAATTATGTTATAATAATTCATACTTATCGTACTATGTACTGAATTACACAACTTGGAACGTATTCCCAAAATGGCGTCAATTGAGGTGGTTTTTCAATTTCGGGAAGAGGACAAGGACTCAAGTCAGGCGAATAAGGAAGCTGTGGAGCCACAGGAATGTTTTTACTGGCTAAAAACTCGTTTACTGAAATGGCTGTGTGACAAGGCGCATTGTCGTGGTGCAACATCCAGTTGTTCTTGATGTTTGGTCTCACACGCATGACCCTTTTTCGAAGTTTTTCAAGAACCTCTCTGTAAAAGTGTTAATTTACTGTTTGGCCTGGAGGCACAAACTTTTTGTGGACAATTTCCTGCAAATTGTTTTTTTTTGGTCTTGGAGAGCTTGAAGTGTAACATTGCATTGACGCTTGGTTTCCAGGTCGTACGCCCAACACCCAAGTCTCATCACCAGTTCCATAAAATGGGGATAACTTTCAATCGATTCAAAAAGTCAAGACACCTTTCTCTCCTGATGTCCTTTTGTTCCAACGAAAGGCTTTTTGGAACCATTTTTGAACAGATTTTTCTCATCCCCAATTCCTTAGTCAAAATCTGATGAACAGTTGTGTGATTCAAATTTAGCTCTTCCCCGATCATTCTTGTCATCAACAGACAATCTGAATGCACAAGATCCGTATTATATCGACATTTTTATCGGTTCTTGAAGATGAAGGCCTTCCGCTGCGTGATTCGTGTTCAATCGACTCTCTTCCTTCTGAGAATGCCTTAAACCACCGAAAAACCTGCGCTATTGAAACACTGTCTCAGAAACACTGTCTACGTAGGCGTGTTGACATTTTACAAAATTATCCTTTGCGCTGTGTCCAAGTCTGAAGTAAAACCTTTGCTGCATTTCCAGTTCATGTGTTAATAGGGGTGGACAAAACACTTCTTCCAATACACTAAAGGGGTGGACAAAAGTCAGATAACCGAATTGCACAAAAAAAGGACAAATTAAATGAAGGAATATGACAAGAAAAAAGTCGGCCAACGAGTCGCACAGTCCCACATGCGCGTTTTTTTGGACAGCGTTGCCTAACTTTTTAACCATCCTATTGCGTCAATATAAGCCAATTTTTATTCCTATAAATAAAAAAATGGCAGGCAGATACGTGGTCCCATAGACACCTGGTATAATCGGAAACATATTTCCCATATGTTGATCATGTTAATTAAAACTATAAAAAAAAATATGAACCTATTACTCACCTATTAACATTATTTTTACTACATGTCTGGTTCTAATTGTACATAACGCAAACTTTAAATTATAGTGATTTGTACAAAATGGCTTTATAATTACGCGAGCAAACTAAGCAGTAATGTGTCATAATACGTGCGTAATGGTTTTCCGGTAACATTTTTTTCGACCTTCATTTTTTCCCTGCCTTAATGCCACCGGTTCGTTTATCGCCTGCCTCCGATATCGTTAACGGACATACCAGTTAATAATACGAATTCGCAGACCGACAGATCATTATCAAACGTATAATAATTATAACGCGCTTAAATTGTGTCTGATTGAAACAGATTAACCGGCGTATAAACAAATATTTGTTTAACAAATTGTCCGCGTCTGAAAGATGCCGGCAATCGGCACAATTAAGCAGGACATCTCAAGCGGTTTGATATTGGGTAGGTCATCGCAACCTAACCAAATATTTGAATAGAAAAGTGTCATGACATGACTCAAATATCTATCATTTTCGATCACCCCAATTACTATACTTCGTAGAAAACAGTGGCGGTTGGTGATATTTCAGTTAGCCATATCTTGAAAACGACGCATAGGACCCACTTTACTTTTTAGGTGATGACTATACACTTCTTACAGAAAGGATTTATAGTGAAAAAACCGTCAGCAAAGTTTGCGAATAAATTTTCAAAAAAAACTGCAGAACACCCTGGGATCTCAGTAACGCTCTGTGGAATATTTGCACTATATTTTTTTCATAATCTAGAAACAAATATAAGGAGAGGTTTTTCGATTTGCTACAGAATATTTTTTTTTTCAAAAAGTGATGGCCATTTTAATTTTAATTTTATAGCAACATTTTGTGTCCCAAAAAGGTGACGACATTTCTTAATATTGTCTACTTTATGCTGGCCAAGAATGCCAAGAAAGCCTTCCTTAACAGTTGGAAAGCAAAGTGGTAGCAAAGAATTTTTTTTTTTTTTGAAAGGGAAGAAATTTGTTGATTTAGCGATCATGAAACACATTTCCAACTAGTTGAAATATTGTCACATTCATTCACAAATGTGCGGATACATAAAATAATGTAGACACTTTTACAGAACAGACAGAAGATAACAATATTTTGCCATAATTGGATACAGAAGACATTCAATCAATCAATGAGACAATCAATGTTAGATATTGAGAAGAATATAACATCCGGAAAACCAAAACTGGCATAAACAATCCAAGGTAATTGGAAATTCAAAAGAATAGTTCCAAGTGGATGTAGAGCTCCTAATAATATAATTAGACGAAGCCCTAAGAAAACACCCTTTTGTAAACGCAATATGAAATTTGTTTATTTAGGTATTTATATTTTTTCCTTCCATGCAATTTAGACTAAAATATTTATCATATCCTTGTCACTCGCTATTGCACTTTTCATTAACATACTGTTGCATTTCTCATAATATGTATGTATCTATAATAGAACAGAACCGGATAGCAACCTGCAGGTGGTCCAGATTGAATGCGTGAAAGCTACATTAGTATTTTACACAAGCGCTTGAAAAATATGTTTATGCTGTCCCATAATAAATTCATTTCAGACAAAAACCAATAATATTTATGTACTTACCTCTTACCAACAGATTGCGTGAAATGTCAGTAAGAGGTCTTGTTTGTGCCTGATATGGTTGTAGCTTACACATCCCGTTTTAATGAAGATATTTATTAACAATTAATCATCACTAAACAGGTGTGCAGAACCTTTAAAGGAAGAGTAGAAAAGAAAAAATCATACCTACATACATAGAACCTCTTGAGGCAACTAGGCCTTCGACATATTCACATTTTGGTATTTTCTGAAAGAGAAGTCGCTTCTGATAAAATAAAAACAAAGAAAATAATTTTTCCATAAAAAAAAATGATTTCCTCATTCTAAAAGCTTACACATCTAAAATTGCGCATAGCCAAAATAAAAATCGTTTTATATCAATAAATATTGAGTATAAACAATCATCTGCATTAGTACATTGTAAAAAAAGTATTTAAACTATTGTTAACAAAGCAAATTGCATAAATTCCTTTTGTATTTCCTCTCGATTGCTTCGAAAAATTGTTCTCTGAAATTTTCAAACTCCTATAGAGTGATTTGGAGTTTCCAAACTAACATATCTGTATATTTTTACACCTGCATTATCCACATAGCTTATTTAAAGCAAAAAGAAAACGAAAAAATATATAAGCTCTCCTTGTACTTCTAACGGTGAAAGGGAATATTGTACATCGCATAAGGATCTAGTTGTTCTGCAATGCTACAGACGTTATTGCTATTATTATAATTATAGCCCGTTTACATCGGATTTAAATGTTAATATCCTCTTCCTGGAATTAATTGAATATAAAATGATTTACAGTGCTAACGTGTACGTAACTATCTGCACAATAAGAAGACAGGTAGGTATTTTCATGGAAGCAAGCGCCTTCGTATATTTCATCCGTAGATAATGACACATTCCTAGATTTTAACTAATTAGTTAACGTACATTACTACACTCTGTAATTAAATATAGTTACCCATTGAAAATAGGGAAAAAAGGTGTGTAGAGAAGCATGTGGTTTGTGGTAATACAGCAAGTAATGCTGTAAGCATGAAAGTACAGATATTACAGAACATCCCGTTAAAATGTTGTGGCCGGAAATTTTGAAATTATTTTTAAATACACATCAAAAAAATAATAACAAACAAAAGACCAAAGTATGGATGACAGAGCTTCAAGGACTATTAGGATGGTATACGAAGATCAGTTGAAACACTCATTGAAATTATAATTAAAATGATTGATCTATTAGCTATTATTATTAATCAATTTACCTTTAGATATCAGCATGATTCTTACACTTAAAAGTACCTACAAGTAGTTTCAAATTAAAAGTCAATTTTCGGAAAAATACATACAGGGTACTTCATAGTAAACGTTTTGGGAGAACTATAAACAATATAGTTGAAAATTTATATCTGGAGGTTTTCAGTGATGCTTTACACGGCTAGAAAACGGAGACTTTTGGCACTTCCGGACATACCAGAAGTGATGATGATGATGAGAAGTGATGAAATGCCATATTTAGTTTCTACTCATTAATTTAAAGGAACTTTATTATCCATTGTCTACCTCTAAGAACCGGTTTTCTAAATACTTCAATTTTGAGAAAAAAGAAATGAAATTTCAAACCCTATAAAGAAAGAAATAACTTTCGCTGTCGTAAATTTCTGTAGTTAATTTTTGTACCATGTGAGCATTAAAGGTTGACCTTACTGCCAAGTATACTAGATATACGACAAAATGTACAGAGTGCTCAATATAGTTCATTTATTGTTAAAGAGTTTTCTGCCAGCTTATTTTCAGTGTTATCTGTGCTGAAAAAATTTAGATCATGTCAATTACGACAAAAATTTCATGTTTTTTTTAGGATATGGCCTTAGGATTTTTCCAAAATTGATTTTAAGAAAGGTATTAACATTTTTGGACAAAATTACGATTTATTCAACAACCAAAAAAAAAATGAATTTGTTTATGAAACAGTATAGACTTAATAATTTTGTTTTCAAAAACTACGGACTTGTAAAAATGATCTAAGAATAATCTTAGAATCGGTTTTACATCTAGAATAGTCTTAGAATCAGTTGATAAAATAAAAGAAAACGCTCAGTTTATTTCAGATTTTTTTAAATGACATTTTTGGAAATTTCGATTTCGTGATCTTTGGAACTGAAAAATCGCCTTTAAAAATCCTGAAAAAATTTGAGATTAGTCCTCAAAAAAATTGACAATTTTGTTATTGAGAAATTTTTACATAAATGTATTTTTTCGATTGATTAGAAATTCGAAGATATTTTCATTCTTAGAACATTTTTACTAAATTCCGTAGTTTTTGAGAAAAAAAATGTATGAATTTATATTAATATTAATTTTAATTAATTTTAATTAAAATTAATTTTAATATTTTATATTAATCAATATTTTTTGTTTCGGCCACCATTTCGTTTTACCAAAAATTTTTAAAAAATAAAATTAAGCCATTTATTTTAAATTTAGGTCTTGAGAACGCGAATTTTTCTGGTATACCACCCGAGGATTACCTGTTTCATCAAGAAATTCAGGTCTAAACTTTTTTTGTTGTCGAATAAATCGTAATTATGTTCAAAAATTTGTAACTTTTTTTAAAATCACTGAAAAATTCTAACGCCATATTCTGAGAAAGCATGAAATTTTACATCGGAATTGACCTGATATAAATTTTTCCAGCACCGATAACATTGAATATAAGCTGGCTGAAAACTCTTTAAAAAATCAGGACGTTTGGGACTTAGTGGGTTAAGGCACATATTTTTATTCACTCTATTATAAAAGGCATTTCTTCGGACTTTGGAGAACACTCGATTCCCTGTATCAACAGATTATTTTTCTCTTTGTAGTTTCATCATCCGTTTTTCATATCACACAATCTATTATCACGGTCCTCCGAAAAAGAAACCAAAATAACGAAACAATTCCCGATCGAAAATTGTTTGTGTGCTTAAGGGAACTCGATTCCTTTGATCTGTTACCCAGCCAGTCGCTCGTGTTTAGCTTAATGATAATGATGCTGCTCAGATTAAGCAGCGCCTTGAGAGTTATACGATTACTCTATATAGATTCGATTCGAATACAGCATTCCGCGATTAGACGGATAAACTACTAAAAACCGAAATCACCGCTCTCAACGCGGAACACTTCCTTATCCTTTAAGATCCCTTTGATGTATCGCAACGCAGCTTGGTGCAAATTGGGATCTAATTAAAGAACGGGAAATCGCTTTGAACGGGATGGCGATGGCCAATAAATAGCGGGCTTCCCAGAGTTCCTTAATCTTTTACGAGTCTGTACTCGGCCGGCTTAAAGATTAAATAGTATTAAAAATGAACATAAACTCAGAATTGCACTAGTTTACGCACCACGTCTCAAATCGGGAAACATATGGACCATGGTCTCATATAATGGAACACTCATATATGTAACACTTTGGGAAAATATTTATCATTCCAAACCTTTTTATTAAATTTAATTTTTAGTGTTTTGTAATATGTACAAGTGATGTTTTAATGACTACTAAAAATACGAGGTGTGGCTATTAAATAACCGAACAACTGTCATTAGATTAGTCATTACACTTTTTATTCGTTACCAATTACAGTAGCAACTTTTTCACCTTAAAGTACATACTTCCTTTGGCGATCTCTACACACGGCTCCATACGACTTTTCCATTGTTGACGTCCGCTTCCGTCAGCTCGTTCAGAACCTCCGTCGCTTTTGCTTTAACAGCTTCCACACTTTCGAATCTTGTCATCACAAGTAATCATCGTGCCTAACAAGCCTGGATTCGTGTCAATGTTGTTTAGAATGTCAGCGCAAATGTTCATTCTTGATCCATTTTTTTTAAGTCCAAATCGTTTGAATTTAGGTTAAGATCAGTTTTATTTGGAAAATAATTCATTAAATTGGGATAGCTTTGTTTTTACACTTGTTTTTACATAGATATAATAAAATTCCATTGTTGTGGCAACTACATTCCAATTCATTTTTGCAATTATATCAATTTCTTAAAACTGTATAAGAACTTTAAGTACTTGTATCCCTGATTTTATGGTAACTTTATATTTTGAAGGTCCGACAAGGTCTACAACTACCAAACACCCTTCCCAAAGCACTCTCTAACGGTAAAACTATTAAGCTGATGTGAAGAGAGAAAGATACCTTGTTCATTGTCACCTATCAATATTGTCGGGATCTCCAAAATATGTCTAGTTCCATTAAAACGCAGTAGAGGGCAATACCGCGATAACGCCACACTAAACTTATTAAGTAATAAATATTGTACGTATAGTCCTTCTATTTTTAATTGAAAATGATAAATACGCCTGGGGAACAAAAAAAGCGGTGCAACTTTATGATTCCATGGGCGTGCATATATCTTTTTATAAATTCGAAAATTGTGAAATAATTTTTTTCATTCAAATCAATATAGGAGATTAAAATTAGCCTGCATACAAAACTCTTAATATTTGTAATATAATTTGCTGTAAATAATGCTCGTTTAGCCGGACAATCTCAAAAAATTGTCTGTTTTAATAAACCTAGCTGAAATACACGTCAATGGCGTCTTAAACAAGTCAGAATTCCAAATGTCGTAAATCATTTTAACGACGTCGTAAAATTTTTATGGCACAGTGGACCGAATAAGTATTTAAGGAATGTATTGGATACAAAGCACAATAGTATACTGGATCGGCATTCGCTGCTGGCTGGTGATAACAGCGTTGCCGCCTCTTCAAAATTTTCTTAAGTATAGTAATATACATAAAGTTGTTTTAATTTATAATTATTTTTTCCAGCAATTTTAAACTCTTTATTTTAATGCTAACTAATAAATATATATCTACGTATTTTTTTTTAATTTTCCAAACTAGCTTTCTAAGAACGTCACGAACTAACAGTTTACTGAAGTATGAAGTATACTTGTATAGTGAGCTTAGCAATTTTAGAAAATATATCTGACAACCTTGCTTTTTTCTACCTATTTTCAATTTAGAATGGAAATACAGTAAGGCAGGAAAGAAAAAAAATGCGAGAAAAATGTATATTCCAGGAAATTGTAAATGCTTTCGTTTTCAACGCCGATTTAGTAAAAACCTGTCGATTTGTAACTCGATATACACACATTCTAACGATCTCCTGTTATCAGTCCGGCGTGTTATTTCCAGATTTCTCTTAAACAAGACGTCCGTAACGCCACCGAGATAACAGGCAGCGTGAAACAAGCAACTCTATATACCAGTCGACAGATCGGTATGCAAAAAATCCGCTAAAATATGTTGTATACATTGTGTTTTATACCCTATTCTGCTAGCGCGTAGGCAGAAAATATATTTATTGCCCCGTTGTACTGGAAAAATGCATGCCTTATGCGCGGAACGTCTACAAAAATCAATCTAAAAATAGATAAAGCAAATGCACTTATAGAAATAACGTTGAAATTGTCATGCGGGGAGATTTATCGTGAGGTCGGGCGAGACGTTAGAGAAATCGTTTCTGGTCGTAAGAAAATTGTCCAGATACAGGGTGTTTTACACTGAAATAGGGATACTTGTCTTATCAACCGATTTATATCGCATTTATATATTTTATATTAGTCATTAGTGTATCAGATTCTCATTTCACTTTCAGGGGCTTCGGCCTCAGGTCAGATCGCGGGCGAGGGTTTTTTCCTGTTGTGCCCGCAGGTAGTATTAGCGGTTCCCCTCGAATATTATGTATGTGTTCCTCTATATGCACAGCATGTGAGCAAATTTACTACCGAAATATGTATATCGGTAATTATTTTTCTAGCCACTACAACCGCGAATGGTATCTGTATTTTATTTCTTACTGTCTACAAATGTACGTACATCTTAATTTAGATTCGCGCTCTCCAAAGTAGTTACCCGATGATGATGTTTATTACGTGGGCGAAACGTGTCAGATCATTTATATTATTAATGTTTAATGTTATAATGGACCTTTTGAATTATTAAAATTACATAATAGTTAACGTTAGAAGATTGACTGATGATCGACGCGATGATAAATTGAAGCTCGTTTATGGAGTACATCTGCCGTTTCTCACCAATAAATACATGAAATTTAAAAAAAGTAATAGGTACAGTTACAGGATGATCCGTAAATATGCAAAACTGGTAATACTCATACCGTATGGTTTAAGAAAATAAAAGACAAGTAATACTTGACGGTGTATTAGAAAGCTAGTTGAACTATATGCACATTCATATCATCAATAACTGCGTTTGCAAAGCAAACTTACCGTGTTCATAACACTATCAAAATCTTTGGATTTTAATTTACTAGTAGTACAGATGTGACCAAAATGATTGGTGCTTTTATGGGAGAAAGCACCAAGCCTAGTCCGTCTTTTATTCGCTTTTTATTGTTTGTTATCGGATAGTATCCTTACTAGAATCTATGTTAAGAGATATTGTCTTAATGGTGTATTTGATGAGTTTTTCTAACTCAATATAACACATCACTCAATAAATTCGTAGGATGACTAATAAAACAACAACTTTTAGGCAATATTCGACTTTATTCCTCAACATAGTCTCCAAGATTCATTCCAACGTTTGTGTGACATTTTTATGGCTTTCTTATAGAACGATTTGTTCAACCCTTCAAAACACGCTTCTGTTTCGGCGATCACCTTCTCAATAGAACCATTTCTTTTTCTTTTGAGATTTAGAAGTACTAGTCTTTGGGGCTAAATCTGGAGAACACGGTGGATGCGGAAGCAATTCGAAGTGCCAATTCGTGTAATTTTGTCACTAAAACCATTGTAACTTGTAAAGTAATGGTTGGAATGTCATGAAATTTTGAAACGTATCGGTTGAAGGTGGGTGCTACCTGAAAATCATATGGATATGTCAATAGTGGTGCCATCTATACATCATCCTACGAACTTATGAGTAATGCAGTATCTTGGAGGGCCTAAAACAAACGTTTGATCACCGCCTGGTAGCTCGGGGTCTCTTAAAACGGTTGAAGGTGTTGCACGGTCACCTGAAGTGTCGGGGTCAGTTGTTCTAAAGAGTTAAAACTAAAACAAATAATATGGTGTCTCCCGAAGAAATTCTTCACGAAAGGAAATAGACCATTTCATCACTTCTAATGTTAACCTATGCATTAGAGGAAGCACTTGGGCCACCATTTAACTTTGTAGAGGAAGAAGTGAAAGTGAAACTCGCCATGGTTAAATTATTGTGAAAACTGTAATTTCGCGACCTTCCTCAATTACGCTTTATTTAATTTAATCACGTAAAGTGATACTTTCAGCTCATCCTGTAGTAACCATTAGTTCCTACAGATCGTATTATCCTCGTAAGCAACTCAAAACACCTGTACCAATTTATCTTATTAACTGTAAACTTCCGGTGGAAAGAGGAAGGGAGCATAAAATATACAGACTGTCAACGGAAGAATCTGTCCGTCGGCGTCACTGTTGATACGACACGAGTACCTTTACATTAGGATTATATTTATATTATATCACTTACGTCCCATGTGAACTTATGTTTTACATACCCTTGTCATAACAATGCGTGTAATATACACGCATTTTTTTCGAGCAACTGGCGGAATTAACTTAAATATCCATCTTTCCGTTTATTCGTTTGAGCAGTGGCGTCTCACATGTCACCTGTCACATTCTCAAACTGATTGGCATTCAATTTCAAACTTCTCTATCATTCAGAAATGACTAGCACTTAGTTACATTTTTAAAATTTACTGTATACATTCATAGGTAGTTTAGTAGTGAAAACCAAAGGCAATCGAAAACATTTCCGAGTAACTCTAATCCTCATAATACTGATATGAGAAAATAGAGAAATGAAAGAAACTAGATCATTTGAACTAAAATAAAAAATAGCCCTTGTATTTGTTTCATTTGAATTAAATAAGTTATCTCGATTTGATAGTTTTTTTTATATTTTCTGCTTATATAATTTCAACTAAATCTCCTTACCGAAAAAAAACAGGTGGAGAACCGAAAGTAAAATTTTCTTAAAAAGCTACATATTTTGATTCGAATAAGATTATTTATATTTTTCATTAATAAGATTTTAATCTTACTCCCTGAAGAAATGGAGGGCCAAAAGTAAGAACTTTTTGGAACCTACAATTACACGCAACGTGTCTTCAGTTAAGTTACATTAAGTTACTAAAATTATTTTGTGTTAAAAATTGATCGCAGAGAACCTCAGTTAAGTTGGATTAGGTTAACTAGTATAAAATAAAATATATATATTTCACGGAACATTGAGACACTCCTTCCACTGGTCAATAGTGTACACCAGGTATATACATTCCCCCCCCCCCTTGGTTGGGAGTTACTATTGTATTGGGGATGAACACCTGCTTTGACGCAGGTACAGTTAGAATTGCCCCGAGAACGCTCTATTGGACGCGTCATTCTATTTTTGCATTTTTCACTGAAATGAGCAGTTTCAAGCAGCCAATTTTTATGAATTTCTTATTCCACTAATATTTCCCACATGTTAAATTGTGAATTAGTGTTAGAACTCTGTAGATACAAACTATTTTCCTACTTTTCTTTTGTTACCTTAACATGCGCGTTTGTATTATAAGCGCAGAGTTAACATTTATTTTCCATAATAAGAAATACAAAAATTTGAATTTCAATGCATAGATAATATTTTACATCCCTTCAAGAGTAACCTCATTTTAAGTCGGAAATACACCTTGTGGTAACAAAAATTCACAACACACGAACGGTGAGTGTTTCGGGACCGATTCTCGTACCGTTACGTACTCGAAGGTGGCCAACTTCCGACTGAACTAGAACGGCAGGTATAAAACCTAGGTAGCTGTCGTTTCAGTATTACACGCAGGAAACCCTGCTTCAAAAAGCTATATGAATTAAAACAGAATATAACGAACTTGGTTTTTCGATTTTTGGCTAGGATTTTCCGATTCTAACCCACTGTGCGCCGTACCAAAATTGAAACGGATGTTTGATACAAAAAAAAAAATTATTCCAAATAGTAACATATTTCAAAATTTGTGTGGTGTTTCCTTTGTAAAAATATCTAAGGTGTTCAATTTAAAATAAGGAATTTGTCAGTGCGCAGAAGTATACTGAACACCCTGTAGATTCGTCAACATTTTAAAAAAGTGGGAAAAAATGTTCAAATAACCTCACATATCACATTTTAACGTTTATTATGAAACAACGATTGCATATAGCAAATGCGCACTAAAAACTCACCCTGTATGATATTATGAATTACATTAACGTGAAGAAACCAAATACCTTAGGAATGAAACCATCTGGTGTTTTTTTTAAGTTTATTTACGTCTTCTTTCGAGAAAATCAGTTTGTTCACATTCATCATTCACACCTTTTCAGCATTTTAAACATAATTACAGAACGAAGAACTTGATCTTTAAATTCCTGGATACCATTTACATAACCATTTGGAATAAGAGAAATCTCGACTTTTTGTAACGTTACCTCTACCTTCTACTCGCATACTATCGACACCTGCAACAACACGAGTCGGACGCTGTATTTATACAATGTCGGCATTCCAATCAAACGCTGTTAAATGATTATCTCAACCTACAAAACACCAAAACAAACACGAGAAATATAACAGCTCCGAGCTCCGAGTCTCTACTTTAAATACACACCCACTGATGCCGCATCCGAGGTCAGTATTTAAAAGGATAATACTAAAGGTGTATCTGGAATGGGGATGGAGATGAACAGATCTCTGACAAACAGCATACCATAGTTGTAAGGGGAAGTGTTTAGTTGTTTTGTCTGTTGAAGATTGAACCAAGGTTAAGTCAGCAAGGTCAGCACCGTTTTAGTTTATTATTTGTTGCAATGGCGTTTTGTTTATTAACCAACTGTAGTAACTTCAAAAAGTGTGCTTGGTGGTATACAAAAGTACAAACGATTGGTGCATAACTAAAGGAGGCCCTAGGCGATCAATCTGCTTGATCAAACGATTGAGTCAATCGATTGACGCGCGCTCAATCATCAACCTCAATCAGCCCTTCAATCTTTTAATGAAAACCCCCTCATCAGTGGAAGTCATGAAGTGGTGTAGTGCACACCTGTTGTTTCTTCTAACCTGTTGTTGATTTTGGCGGTGAACAATGTTTCGAATACAAATTTGGTCTTCCTCGCCTTAACGCTGGTTGCCCTCAAGCGGAAAAAACAACAAAAGAAAAAACGACGGTGGTCCAAGGACTGGTACAAAATGAGAAACCGCTTCACTCATGAACATTTACTCAATTTTCTGCGTGATTCGGAACCAGAGAACTACAGGAACTTTTTGAGAATGGACCAAGAAAGTTTTGATTATCTACTGGAGTTAGTACTGCCCGACATTGAGAAGAAGGAGAGAGATTGTCTATCACATTGAGGTACCTGGCATAGATTTAGAAGACCTGATACTCACGTGGGCCACTGCTCCTCAGACTCTGGAGTTCATCATAATGGAAACTTGCTCAACAATTACGAAGGCATTGAAGGAAAATATTCAGGTAATTATTTTCCAAGTAAATCTCTATATATTTTAATGGTTTCCACCGAGTGACTGACGCTTGAGTCATTCACACTTTCTATCAACCACCGCCAATGCTTGCCTCAAGCGTCAAACGGGTTTCTAAACGGTCAATCGCGCTTGATACAATCGATTGACTCAAGCTTTTGATCAAAATTATTTATCGTATAGATCGTCCTTAAGAATGTGACAGAAGCATCGGAAAATACTATCCTAAAGTCTTTATTGAGTCTACGGTGTAAATATTCCATGCTGAAGTCAACATTGTTTATTGATTACTTGGATTAGGTCCAGGAATAAATAACAAACTATTCGATTTTTGCTAACGTTTCGGAGCTTTATGTCTCCTTTATCAGGGCTCAATTAATGTTGTTATTGCTGTCCCCTGCTATTGATTGAGCCCTGATGAAGGAGAAATAAAGCTCCGTAACGTTGGCAAAAATCGAATAGTTTTTACATATCTGCCTTATACTAGATTTTTAAGGTTTGAAATCGGCATTGTTTCTCTCTCTCTCTCTCTCTCTCTCTCTCTCTCTCTCAATCCAGGGTACTTAGAGATATACATATGTGTTAACTTCAATAAACAATATCTGTGGGGAATTTTAACAATAAAAAATTCGGTTGTATAGAATGTAAATTGCATTCGTGTGTAAAGTCCCTTTTTTGACACATCTCATGTGAATAACGAGTGTGACAAAATTCACATTCCAAAAAAGGTAACTTTAGGCAGTGGTATAAATAATTAATTCTTATCCCTATGCACAGCCAGTGCATTAAGGGGGCTTTCCCGCTTTTCGGTTTCAAAAAATCGTTTTTTTTTTACTGAAATCGATGCGTTGTACATTCAAATTTATTGTCCTGAAATTTTAAAGTGATCCGTGTATTAGATTTCGAGTTACAGCCGGATTAGTGACGACGGTCCCGGCGCTTGAAAAGAGTCACGCAGGAAAAATGGAGGTGGACAGTGTAAAGGAAGTGTTTCAACGATCCGAAGAAAAGCATAATGTAAAATATGCTCAGTATATTGGCGACGGGGACAATAAGACCTCCAAGGCGACTTTGGATTTGGACCCGTACAACAACGATCCGAAAGTAATGAAAAAGGGACGCGTCGGTCACGTGGAGAAAAACGCATGGGAACCAGGCTCCGTAATGCGAAGAAAACAAACAAGGGACTCGGGGAAGAGGTACAGGAACACTGACCGTCAAGGTAATAGGCGAATTGACAACTTATTATGGCCTGTTACTTATTATCCGTATTCGGCGAAATGCGGATTCAGTGGAAAAAAATGCGTGACGCTATCTGACGTGAAGCCAAAATGAGGTCTACAAGACAGAGGAGGGTGTTTTGTACGGGCCCCAAATTGTTGACGAACTGTAAGTAAAAAAATTTCATAATTATGTGACAAAAAAAACGTAAAAAAAACTTCAAAGGCATTTTTTCTCAAAACAACGTTTTTGAAACTGGAATGAGATTTTTCTCGGACACCAATTAACCGATTTTAATGATTTTCCTTTTAAAATGTTCATAAATAATGCCATTAGTGATCAACATAGGATTTTTTTGATATTGCAAAAATTTAAGGTGAAAATCGAACTTTTTTTTTCAAAGTTGCACCAAATCGCGTAAAATTTGAATTTCAAAAAGCCCCTATGATAAACACTAACAACAACCCTATATTTTATAAAAATGTTTCATTTTTTGATTTCAGATGAATAGCACCGTAGAAAATTCTCATTAACATGAGACATGTCCGCCTGAAGTAGCTGCATTGGAACAAGGATCGACGGCCGTCATTTTGGTTTAAAAAATAAGTAAAAAAACTAAGTGTAACCTACATACCTGTACCTTTTAATTAAAAAAAATTGTCTCAATCCGTTTTATGCGTTCCTCAAACAAAATTCCCAAAAAAAACCTTTTTTTCCAGCGAAAAAAGGGGAAAGCCCCCTTAAGTGATTTTCCAGCAATGTTTTATAATTTTCCACCATTAATTTTCCATCATCGTCTAAACTAACCGTTTTTTAAACGTACGTATGTACTACTCACAATAAGATGTATAAATCGTGATTGACCCATTATCTGAACAGGAATTAAATCAATCGCGAGACGTTGTCATTGCCACCGTATAAGACCGCCATAAAAAATGGCCACGTTGAAAAAATAAGCCGTCCGCAATAAATCTGCATCAGCAAGGTCATTACCGGGTATATTGTTACTTCTTTATTAAATCACTGAGTGCACAAAACGAAGAATGCAACTGACAAAGCGTCTTTATCTTCGGATTAATCTCGTACTAAAACCCATTTCGGAATTATCATACTGGTTACCTGCCCAGTGACGGGCTACTAAGTTTTTTGTCTACCTCAGTGTGATATATTAATATTTTAAATTGGTTATTTCACAACATCGACAAGCATCGGCGACGAATAGTAGGCTATTAGTGCAACTTATACAGTGAGGTCCATAAGTAACGGATAAATTCCTTATCTACGTAATTTACAATTTATAAGTAAAATCCTGAAATACGTAAATTTTTAATTCTAGAATGACATTTTTTGAGCATAATTTTATACCTCCCCCTCCAACCCTCTTGGAATGACAGCTACCCCTTTAAAATTTTTAAATGGAACGAGGGTGCGTGTGATAGCTCATTTGAAAGAGTTTTTAATTCTCCATCCAGCAACAAGATTTTTTTAATTTCTATAATTTTTTTATTGAAAAATATTACATTTTTAATGTTACTAAGTAAAGAAAAGAACATGAAACAGAACAGAAGAACAGTTTAAATCAAATGTTCAAACTGGGCGCCCGTTGCTTCTTGACAATAATGGAGGCGTTGCTGAAATTCTTCTAAAATATTTTATATTGTTTGCGGGGTGATTTTATTAATTTCTTGCCTTATTCTGTTTTTTAAATCATCTACGTTATTTGGGATCAGCGGCACAAAATACATAAGAAAAAGTAAGTCTCCAGAACCAGACACTTTTTTTTTGTGGGCCTGTGAATTATTTTTGAAATATTATTCTACAATGAAAAACTGTCAAACTGTTTTCTTTTTTTTGGTTACCAACACTTTACCGCACAAATGGTGGCAAATTCAAATCTTGCGTGAATTATGGGTCACCCTGTATATTTCATTGAATACGTCAATAAACTTACTTATGTGAGATATACACATTTCAAATATTTTTTTTAGTAAAAGTAAAAAAAACGGTAGGCTGATATTAAGCCAAGTTATTTTAAAGAGACTTGAGTATAACAATGTAACGATATTAAGTGTGAAAGCATTAAGAAGTGTTTTAGATTATTCAACAATTCACGTCCATAACAATATTTCTTCCGCGGTTCGTAACAGACAGTTGGTAATCAAGCTGTTACCAGACGCCGTAACGGAATTTAATAGGCGGTCGAATAATTGGAATAAGTGCGAAAATGTATCATTAATAAAATGGAATTACCTACGAAACGATGAATAGATAGGGATCGTCGATTGGAGTAAGGTAAATATAATAATGCAATTTATTATAACAAACATTCTTGTTGATTGACCTGTTACAATTACGAAAAAATTAATTTGTTTTTAGGAACAGGTTTCACGTGAAACCTGTTATGATTTTTTGTAGAGTTAAAAGGGTTTAAGGGTTTAAAAACCAGAAATATACTAGTAGACTCTGATGTATGTAGATTAATGCTATGCAAATTTCTATTTTATGCTATGAAAATATTGTGTATTATTATTCTGTTCAGTTTTTATAAATAAGATAGTTATTTATGCAACAAGTGTATAAAGTGTCCCTTTTTTGATTTTTGAAGGTTTTGATCAAACTTAAAATGCTCTAATGAACTTAATCGACTGTATTTGTTTTAAGAAATGATTTCATAAGAAAAAAAATAAAAAACGGATGGAAAATAAAAAAAGAGCAATCATTCGACAATGAGGCGTTTTTTTAAGACCACTTACTCTTGATCCCTGATGAACCACGAGATATTTGAACGTTGCGAGGGCTCTCGGCCTGCTAAAGTGGAGCACGCACCACCAAGGAGTAGTCACAAAAGCGAGATGATTATACAATTATTGATATAATAATGTGTATAGCGATACAGTAATACGAGGTGTGGAAATTAAGTAATGAGACTGGCAACGTAGCGCCCCATCTAGCAACACTACGGAGACGGGACTTGGAAGGGCGGTAGGTTAACATTTACAAGTACAAAAGTAGGTTTACATGTACAACACCTTCAGTACAAGTTTGAACTTGTTAGTCATTTGTTTGTTCTTTGTGACTGTTTTCGTAAACCGTTTTTTTTTTCTAGTGCATTTTAAAAATGAGTGACATTAATTTTGAGCAACGGTTTGCTATCAGGTTTTGCTTCAGACTTGGACACAGCGCAACGGATACTTTTGCGAAACCTCAACACACCTACGGAGACAGTGTTTTTTCAAGAGCCCAGATTTTTCGGTGGTTTAAGACATTCCCAGAAGGAAGAGAGTCGATTGAAGATGAACCTCGCAGCGGAAGGCCTTCATCTTCAAGAACCGATGAATATGTCAATAGAATATGGGATCTTGTGCGTTCAGATCGTCGGTTGACGACAAGAATGATCAGGGAAGAGTTAAATTTGAATTACACCACTGTTCATCAGATTTTGACTAACGAAATAGGAATGAGAAAAATCTGCGTAGAAAGGTTCCAAAAGATCTTTCGCAGGAACAAAAGGGTATCAGGAGAGAAAGGTGTCTTGACTTTTTGGAATCGATTGAAAATGATCCAATGGCACACTTCAAGCTCTCTAAGTCCCAAAAAAACAAGAATGAGTAAATCGAAGATCGAATGCATGCTCATTTGCTTTTTTTGATAGCCAGGGAATTGTCTACAAAGAGTTTGTGCCTCCAGGCCAAACAGTAAATCAACACTTCTACAGAGAGGTTCTTGTACTTCGAAAAAGGTCCATGCGTGTGAGACGAAACATCAAGAACAACTGGATGTTGCATCACGACAATGCGCCTTGTCACACAGCCATTTCAATTAACGAGTTTTTTATCAGTAAAATCATTCATGTGGCTCGTCAGCCTCCTTCTTCGCCTGAGTTGCGACTTTTTTCTCTTCCCGAGATTGAAAAATCACCTCAAGGGACATCATTTTGGGACCATAGAAAATACTCAAACGGCTGTAACTGACCAGCGGAAGGCTATTCCAGTATATTTCCAGCACTGCTATGAGGAATGGAAGAACCGTCTCCAGCGCTGCGTGGCTTCCCTACGAAGGGATTTTGAAGGAGCCAATACTGAATTGTAATTCTATTTGAATAAATAGATTTAAAAAAAATCAGTCTCATTACTTAATTTACACACCTCGTATGTATAGCGACAAAAAAACGGATAACGGTACAATTCAACACAGACTCTCGAAGCGTCTATACTCGTCGGAATGTTAGTTTTTGTTGACGAACTGGCGGGGGTTTGTCGCAAAAACTCACCTCATTGTTTTGTTTTAGAAACATAAAACGTAGTAAATGAACAGCGCAACATATTTATTTAATGAATATTTATGAACATGAAATATATGTTTGTTTATTATATGAGGTTCATATAAAGTAATAATAACAAAAAAAGAAATGAAAACAGAACAATAACTAAAATTTCTTCGTGTTTTTATATAAAAATTCGGGCGTAGAAAGAATATTGTGTGCAATTTGTGTGTAAAATCTCTTTATTGACTGTTAAAAATAATCTGTAATAGTATTTTTACTAAACATATTGAGAAAAATTATGAGGAACTTGTGTGCAATTTAATGTTTTATAGTTGAATGTTATTTACGCGATATTAGAACTTTGTGCTTGTAATTTATTGAATTAGTTTTCACCATAAACTTCCTTTTCAAATATAATAAAAAGTTTTCACATATTCCTTTGGTAATGCTTACCATTATTTTCCTTTTCAGCACTAGGTATGCACACTATACTGCACACAAATCTGAATTCCACGGATAACTCAATGATGTTTGTGCTTGGTTCGTATAATTGAGGTCTAACTTTCTCAGAAATTCCTGTATGAAATTTTATCACCTCCAGACATAATAACACATGCTTGACATCGTAAAAGAGCAAAGAAAAATTAGGTCTTCAAAGTGAGTCATTCAACTAGACCAGGTGTAGCTATAAAAAACTAAATTCTTAGCTAATTCTAATAATTTGGACAGTACGTTCCTGTTTGGACCTCAAAAAAAGGACAAACTAATAAACGGATACTTCTGTATTAGGTACTGATTACACAGAGAGTGGCAAAAGTACCACACATATTTAATAAAACTGAAATATGCAAGTTTTCAAGCACGCAAAAAATATTTCTGACATCTACCGAAGACTTCTTTGACTTCTTGACAGACATTTGCCTTCAAATATTCCCAAACAAAATAGTCCAGTGACGTAAAATCTGGACATCTTGGAGGCCACTCTGTTAGCACTCTTCTACCAATCTGACGCTCAGAAAAAAATTCATTCAAGTAATGTCGAACAGTCATTGTCAACCAACTTGCTTGTTTCGGTTTTATTGAATTTTTGCAGTAATATGTCGTTCTCTGTATATATTTTTTCGAACGCTAATTATTAAATTTGTGAAACGCATCCTCGCGAATTATTCTATGTTAAACATCAAGGAGAAACCGTGGCACTTGCCAACGTTTGAAACAAGTCGAAATTTCGGGGTTAACTATTTCAGTTGCTGAGTATATCATAAAGCAAACATTTAAATCGTACATAACAGTTCGTAGAACACTGAACCCAATTAATATTTGGATCATATTCGGTGATTGATTATTTACTTAGTGCTGTAATTTTGCCAATACTATGTAGTTTGCACGCCGTCTCGAATAACCATCACATTTACATTGTAAATCAATATATTCTTGGCCTAACTCCAGCTGGGCCAGCTCTCCGTTCATTTCCTCTTTCTGGATTTTATTAATCTTACCACCGGTTTTTTAAGACAGGACAGAAGCAGCTTTTTCAATATTTTGAGTGTTAGAGAGGAGTTTCCGTGATAAGAAGATGTCACTCAACCAAATACGCAGATTTTCTGCTGAACACGTTTATACACGATCCAAAATAGAAATGGATAATTTCGAAAAGGTTGCCACGGAAATGACGGTTTTGTTTTGTATTACTATGGAAAATTGATTGATCAATCAGAAGAAATTCCATTTGGAGATGGGTAAGAGATTTCAGTGAAACGAGTAGTGAATAGTTCATAAACAAGAGAACGTTGAAATAGTCAGAATTGCCGTTGATGGTAGTCTTATATATATTATGGATTTGAAATGTCATCCCTATAAGATACATAGGTAAGTTCAGAGCTTGAAAATCCTATTGACTTTAGTCGACTGGATTTCTGCGGGCAATTTTGGGAAACATTCAATGGCAGAAATTCTTAGCAAATTGATCTAGATGAAGCTCACTTCCACCTCAGAGGGTTGGTTAATAAGCAAAACTTTAGATATTGGGCAGAAACCAACCCAAGAGAAGTGGACTAAAGTCCACATTGGTGACGGCGGAACTCAAAAAGATGGATAGTTTTCAATGGGGATTCCTAAAATTTAAAGTGTATTCGATCCGTTCGTAACTAGTCCTGATTGAGAAAATTCGCGAAGAAGACGGTGTTCATCTTAGAGATGTTATTAGAATATATGAACACCAATGAACACCATGTAGACTAGTCAATATTTTAAGTATCAAAAATAAAAAAAAGGTGTGAGGAACATAGTATTTTCATATTTTTTATAAAACGATTCTATAGACCAGACACGCATTAAAACACACGCGGTATATTGACACCGAACACAGTCAACGAAAAATACCGTTATTTTTAATAGAAAACCCAACGATATTATTTACAGCAATTCCAGCTAATGAATGAAAAAAATGTAAGCAAATTGGATCTATTAAGGTCGCACAGTGTTAATTTGCAAACTGAAATTGTATCTAAAGGGTAATGAACCTCATTCTCGATTTCGATGATCTACTCAACGGACACCCATTCATTTAATCACTAAAATGGGTTTCAAAAACGCGGGGTTAAAAAAAGAAAAATCGTTGACTTTTGCAAAGCAATGAGGCAATTTTGCAAAGCGGTGAGGCAAAATCCGTGAAAAACCTACATACAGGGTGTTCGTTTAAATTTTGATACCTATCTAGGTACATTGTTTATTATACGAGTTTGAAAAAAATTTCTTATGTGAGAGTACAAATATGTTTAATGGAACACCCTGTATATTTTTAATTTTCTGCCAGAACTCTTCCCCGATTTAAAAATTGTATGCTTTGTTGGCTTTTTGTTCAAACTTTTAGGAATTCTTTACATTAAAGTTTAAAAATACTTGTGTTGCAACTATCGAGTTCTAAGCCATGAAAAACCAAATAGCTACTATAACAGTGCACTTTGACGTATTCTGAAAGGCCTAAACAAGTTTAATTCCCCGTTCGAAATTTGCTATATTTTGACAGAACATTTGGAAAAAAACACATTACGAAATAATTCGTCTATTATATTCTACGAAACAATTCGTCTATATAATAGCAAAATATAAAGAGTTCGATAAAATATTCAGATCTTCCTTAACTGTTTCTCTCTTTGATTCTCTTTTCTTCACAACGCACTTTTTATTGTATTCCTTGATGGTACATTTTATGTCCACGTGTTTATCGACATGTGTGCTGAATTATTGATATTTTGCTATTATGTAAATAAAACGAATTCAATTTGGATAAAATTTTCGAATGAAATACATATGTATATCAATAAAATATACATTTTTTGAATCCGTAGAATGAGTTGCAGAAAAGTAAAACATATATAGGGTGTTTCGCTTTAAAAAAAACTTGAAGTTAGTTTCGTTTTGTGACTATTGGATGGTCAATTGTGATAAGCGTAAAAGACGATACAGAAAACTTTTATACAGTGCGTCCATAAAGTGACGCATAAATTCATTATTAGCTAAATGAACAATATTATTGAAAATTCCCGAGACAGGTCAATTTTTGATTGCGATTTACTATTTTGTCACATACTAATTTAATATACAGGGTGTCCCACCTTCGAGTAATGACGCCACCACCGATTTTTTTAAATGGAACACTACATTTTTTTTTCAATTTTCGGATGACCCTGGCCGAGCTGAGTCCAAAAATGTATCACAAGTTGCTTCTATCTATTACAGGGTGGACAACAGTACAAAAATTACAAATTATGTATTGCTGATTAAACGCACTAAAAAAAATTAAATTAACGTTATTGTGATACAAAAATACAACTACTTTAATAAACACCAGTTTGGACAAGACGCGCGAATGACGCGAGGCGCGATACGTGGTTCGTTATTTTTTTTGTCATTTGTTTTTTGATTGTCATTGTCATTTTTTGCCATATTAAAAACGGCTATTTAGAGTTCACTTTTGTATTGTTAACGCTTCAAAGTAGGTACTTTAAGTGAAACCTAAATCTAATTTATTTAAAACGTTTTGTTGAAAATGCCTTTAAATGAAAGGGATAGGATTGAAATTCTAATGATGATTGGTGTTGGCGACAGAATGCGGACTCAACAAGAGGTGTGTAGATTATTCCATGAAATGCACCCAGATCGTGAACCTGTTTCACAATCTACAGTAAGCAGAATAGAGCGAAAATACAGAGAATTAGGACACGTGAGGGATGCACCAAGGCAAGGTAGACCTAAAATTAATGAAAATGTTCAACAAGACGTAATTTTGTCGGCACTAGAAAATCCACATTGTACAGTACGGCAAGTATCTAGGGATTTGAATATTGGAAAGTCTTCAGTATCGAATATTTTTAAAAAGGTAAAATACCATCCCTATAGAGTACGCCTCATCCATGAATTGGCTGAAGACGACTTTGACCGAAGAACTGAATTCTGCGAGTACATGATGGACCACAATAATCAAAATAACGGTTTCATTGCTAATATTTTATTTTCTGACGAGGCAACGTTTTTTTTGAACGGGCATGTTAATCGGCAAAACACCCGCTACTGGTCTCAGGAAAATCCACACTGGATGCAAGAATACCATACGCAACATCCACAAAAGGTCAATGTGTGGGCTGGTATTGTGAGAAATAGAATTGTTGGTCCATACTTTTTTGATGAAAATTTGACAGGAGCATTGTATCTGAATTTTTTACAATATACATTAATTCCTGACTTGACCCGGCTATTTCCTGATATTGAAATAGCCAATACTTTAGACGGCAGAATTTGGTTTCAACAGGATGGTGCACCACCACATTTTGCTATAGCTGTGCGCGAGTTTTTACACAGAACCTTTCCAGATCGGTGGATAGGAAGAAGAGGATCAGTGGAATGGCCCCCTAGATCACCTGATCTTACTCCACTAGATTTCTTTTTATGGGGTTATTTGAAATCTAAAGTTTATACTAATAGACCCGAGAACATCCGTGAGCTCAAAGATCGAATCAGGCAAGAAACGTTAAACATAACACCTGCTATGTTACAAAATGTCAGAAGCGAATGTATTGCCCGATTCGGTCATTGTTTAGCAGTCAACGGAGAACAATTTGAGCATTTATTGTGACTTTTCTAAAAATACAGAAACGTATAACTTTCTAATGAAATTTTTCATAAACACTTTATGTATTGTTGTCCACCCTGTAATAGATAGAAGCAACTTGTGATACATTTTTTGGACTCAGCTCGGCCAGGGTCATCCGAAACTTGAAAAAAAAAAGTAGTATTCCATTTAAAAAAATCGGTGGTGGCGTCATTACTCGAAGGTGGGACACCCTGTATATTAAATTATTATGTGACAAAATAGTAAATCGCAATCAAAAATTGACCTGTCTCGGGAATTTTCAATAATATTGTTCATTTAGCTAATAATGAATTTATGCGTCACTTTATGGACGCACTGTATACATTTTATATACATAATATTCTCATTTAATAAACCTTGTAGGTAGGTGTCAAAATATAAACGAAAACCCTGTACATATCTAAATATAATACATATTTTTTAAAACACCTACTACTGTTTCCAGTTTTAAAAATATGACTGTATTTTTGTGATGCTGATGACCCGATCAAAGATTCAAACATCGACAACGTCTGGCACACAAAAAAATCGTTATAAATACATTTAATGCAGCAGTAAAATTGGCATATTTTCAGTTGTTTTATTTATAATTCATACTAGTTTTTCCTCCTCGTATTTGTTATGTAAATTTGTATATATTTTTAAATATTTATATAATGTGGTCCGATCGAATTTGACCTTAAAATCAGACTAAATAATTATGAAAATAAAAAAAAATGTTTCGTTGCTTAACCCTTGGTCACATGTATGTTATTAAGATAAATCGTATAGACACAAAAAAAATAAAGCTAATAATAATGATCCCGCCTTTTTCTGTTAGGTCGCTAACAATATTAAGCAATAAGTTGTTTACGAAACAAAAAAAAAACAGAATAGACTTCAAGAACATTTTTTGCTTTGTTCCCAATTGCAGAGTCACTCAATATCGTTAATGTAATATAACGGAAACAGCACAATTCGATTAACAAAATCTACTCACTCTCTCGCCGTATACAGTGTGCGTCAACAATAAGGTAACTTTCAAACAACGTTCTACACATGGGCCGACCAATAGATATAGTAATAACTCGACCGCAAAAATGTATTTCCTAGATCATAGTTTAAGTTCACAATGTTAACACAATTCTTTCTGAACTAACAAATGTGAACTGTAATATCAGGTTTTTTAAAGTGTAAAACAAAGTGGTGTACTCTAGCACCATCTTGCTGGAAGTAAGTTGTAGCAATTTCGTCATGATCCAACTGATTTACGAAAGGTGTAATAATTTCTTCCCTATATCGTTGGGTAGTCAACGTTTCATTAAACAAAATTCGACCAATTATTCTCCTTTCGACTGAACACCAAACAACAACAAAAATTGGAGCTCCACACTCTCAGATTGTTCTCAGATTGTCAATTCACATAGCCACCGAGATGAGACCATGCTTTGTCGGAGAAGAAAATCTAGTCCTGGTCACCAAGATTATATAAAAACCACTAACAAAACTCTGCTCTACGAGAGTAATCGACTTCCTAATATCCTAATTAATGCTTCTGATAACAAGTTAAACGATAGGTAAACAAGTGTAAGTCTGTTTTTAAAAGAGTATGGCAGGAACCAACAGACATACCGGTTAATTAAACAGAACATGCACAGAATTTTGGGAGCATCTTCCATCATAACTGGAGCACTTTTTTTTCATCTCTTCCGTTCATACTGGAGAAAGGCCTCTACCTTTATTTCGTTTCACCTTCCCTGTTGAATAATAATGGTGAAGAGGTACTTAAAGAATACCTCTTGTTGTTTCGATACCTCAGTACCTCAGTTGTAGTCGATATTCACCACAACCACATCAGAAAACTGTTCTTTAAACTCCAAGTAACATATGTCTTCGAAAGAATACGTTCATTGTCTTCGAATTTTCCGTCCGATTCTGAAGTAGTACTCTACCATAAATGTCTCTTGTTGTTGTTGTGTAAACACTATTTTAAAGAGGTTTTCTTAGAATCCACACGAACTGTTTTGGTTTAGAACTTTAACCTTGACAGCTTGAAAGCTGTCAGGTTTCGCTATCTGAGCAAAACCTCAATTTTAGGCCTGCACTCTACGACATTGTCAACGACGTACGTGTGAATTGCAAAGCCCAGTTAAATGTTAACAAGAAAAAAATAATGATCATTCCTTGAAAAAAAAAACATGATGCCTGAAATGACCAGGGGTCAATTATTACAATTTCTGCCTATGTGAACAATATCTACTAACTGTCCATTTTTTCATTACGAGAAAGATAAACCAAGGGTCCAGAATTAAATGTGAACTAAAAAATCTTACGGTCTGTCGGTCTATCCGGTCTTTGTTAACTATTTTTTGTATACATAATAAATTATTCCCGTTTGAAAAGGTCCATTTGAATATGTCATATTTTTGAGACTGTTGAATACAGTTTATGATAATTTTTTTTCTTGATACCGGGAGTTTATGAATAGTCAGCTCGCGAGGAAAGCCATAAAAGAAAAAAATTATGTACGTTTTTATTGATTTGAGAATCTCTATTAAAACAAAGACAACATTAGATAGGGAGGTAAAGGAGGATAACTCATCTAGTGAATCGTAATATGGTCATACGAGAAGTCAGTTTTTACGTTCTTTCAGCGCTATCTGCGTTCGACAGGCACAGGTTTCGAAATTTTCGGGCCACCTTGTACATACGAAATAATTAAATGTAAATTGTCTACTGAACTTTAGCTGGGTGGTCTTGTGACAGCACACTGATAAAAATATAATAATGTTGGGTATAATTTGTTTTCAAAATTAAATATAAATAATGATTAAATTGGTAAATGAAGAGGGAAGAGTACAAGGCGACCAGTGGCGTATTCCACGTAAAACGGAATACGCCATAATCACTATATAAAATTAGCTATAAATTACAGCAGGAATTATTGGATAATTAGTTTACCTCCTACGTTTAAAAATTTGGTGTTTTTAAGATAAAGAACAAAATACATGCAGGAATTGTACACTGAACAAAAAATGTGATATATTTTCTATTATGAAATGTGTATTCTCAAAATTTAAAACTGAGTGCTTTAAACTTACCTACCTATCTATAATATACCGGGTGTCTTCGAAGATAGGGTAGGTACACTCAATAACTTTTAGACTAACGGAAAGGTCATTTTTCACGTTTTTCCAAAATTAACTAGCTTTGAGAAATAAATAGGAACTTCGGATTTTTAATTGCAACGCCCTATATATTTTTCTATAATTCTAATTTGCAAGTCATTCTGAGTATGAAGGCATCAAAATAATCAGTATATAATATGAATTATATCTATACCAGGTGTTCCATTTTAAAACATCCATATGAATAACTCTGTAGAAAAGCCGCCAAACCAAAAATTACTTTAATAAAAGTTGTTTGGTTTGGCGGGGACCATCTGACCATGTGATCCAGCATCTTGATATGGCCCTAAGGTACCCATTTTTTTTTTTAATGGGAACTCCCAATTTTCTTTGCAGAATCTAATTCTACGGGAAAAATACGTCCAAAATAAGTTTATTTTCCTGGCATCCGGGCCTTATCAGGGCCCTTAAAAATGCCTTTTCTCAAATGTCTCGTGAATTCGAGGTGATAGGAGCAACAAATATTTGAAAATATATTTGAAAAAAAGCGTAGATAATCACTCACAAGGAGCTCAGATGAAGCCCAGATGTCAGAATTAATTCAAAAACCTATTTTGCACGTATTTTTTCCCGTAGAATCAGATTCTGCAATGGAAATTTCCCATTAAAAAAAATTGGGTGCCTCAGGGCCGCATCAGGATATCCGGCATCCTGATGCGGCCCTGAGGTGTTGGATCACATTGTCAGATGGCGCCATCCAAATCAAACAATTTTTGTTAAAGCCATTTTTGGATTGGCCCCTTTTCTACAGAGTTATTTATGTGGATGTTTTAAAATGGGGCACCTGGTATAACGAGTCATCCAAAAAAAAAAGTCATCAAAGTTGACCGAGCAAAAAAAAGGCTTAAAACCTTATTATCTTAATTACTATCTTGTCTTATTACCTTTTAACTTAAGTTTATAACCTTATTTAATTATCAAGGCTGTCAATGTATGTGAACAGCTTTTATTTATTTTACAATTGTGACAACAACAAAGTTTCGCTTCGAGCTTCGAATATTTCTCAAAATCTAGCTTCTATTTTTAAATCTAGTGCTGTGGTTTTGGATATTTCGTAATGCGAAAGGGTTGACGCCCTTTAACAAACTGTCACTTAAGCAGCAAGCATCCAAAGAAAAGTGAAAAAGATCAAGATTTTCGCCGCGGAATCGGCAGGCACTGAATCCAATCATTAACTTCCATCATAAAAATGAAGCCACACCATTCTGTATATATAATATAAAACTCAAGGCCACAGACAAAAAAAAGTTAATCTGAGGCCGTTCCGCAAACAGTTTCCAAGAGAGATGACAATTATTAAATAATTTGGCACCCCTGCTGCGGCCGCTATTGTATAGTTATATAATAACGACCAGTTATTGAAATTAAGTTCGGTAACATCAATAAGTAATTATTCGAACGAGGCGTGTAAGTATATTAGGTCGGTAAACTTAAAATACTTCGAATTCGCGTTTGATCTAGAAGTCCTAACAAGCTCGCTTTTGTGTGTAAATTAACGTGTCTGGTACATTTGCGGACTCCAGTGCGTCTCACAAAACAATTGCTATCTGGGCAGTATACAGGGCGGGCCATAAGTATGTCTTGAGGCAAACATGGTACCATCTCCGTACAATTTGATAAAAACAAGTATTATACAGTGGCGACTGGTGATAAAGGGCACAGGGGCACGTGCCCAGCCCAAATTTCAATAGAAAATATTTCTTTTGTGTTAATTTACTATAAATTACTGTTGCAATAATATCAATTAATTGTAAACGACAAACTATTCATATTCTAATTATTATTCCTTTTATACCACAAATAATGATTTTTATCACATATATATGACAGACTATCGATCGAGCACCGTGCCACCGTGGTCTGAATTCGCATCGAGCCACCGTAGTCGCATTTCGCGCGCGTGACCGAGGGCACACAGTATCCCAGCCCTCGTTTTTAATCGGGCTTTTTCGGTAACTGGTAAGTTTGGCGACCATTGCAGACAAGACGTCCGTCGTTAAATCGGTCGAAAATCAGCTGAACGGGTTACACTTGTTGAGTGACCGTTTTTAGTTTTATTGTGTGGAATTCGGTGGACTTTTTATTGACTAATAAAGATATTACATACGAGATCCGAACGGAAATTAAACGGTTAGGAAGGCCGATACCCGATTTGATTATTTCCAAAACAGACGTAGGAAAATCGCGAAATTATTCACGAAATTTTAATAGTAGTGTCTACGACAGATTTAAGTGGTTATGTGGGTGTCCTAAAAGAAACAAACTGTTTTGTTTTATTTGTTTAGTGATGAGTGACAACCAAAGTGCATGGACTCAAGAAGGGGTGAGTGATTTAAAACATTTAAATGAACGAGCTAAGAAACATGCTAGCTACAATGAAAAACATTTACATAACATCTTAGATTTTAGTGTGTTGGGAAATATAGACATAAGGCAACAGCTTGATAGTGCTTATCGTGAAAATATAAGAAGCCACAATGAAAATGTGGATAAAAACAGATTATTTTAAACCAAATAGTTAATTGTATTAAATTTTGTGAAACAAATTCGGGATTTTGTGATGAAAAGGCGATTAACATTTTTGTGAACAATAAGGACAGGCGAGCTGATTTCCTCTACAAATAACGGTAAGATACCTATATCAAATTTTTTCACATGTTGCCTATTATTTTAATACATACCTATTATTTTAATATATTTAAGACCTCAATATTCGTGACTAAATATTATTTCAAAAAGCTACCAAATCCCAAAAATTATTTTTGTGAAAGTCTATATTTTTGTATAAAAGAATTTTTCATTGAAATTCTGAAGTGTCAGTAAAACGCATGACCTTGAAAATTTTAAAAATGTTCGCCTGCGGCGCCATTGGTAGCTAATAAGTAATCCTACTGACACACCCTGTGCCCACCCATGTAACACACCCACGATCCGCCACTGGTATTATACAATATCGTATAAATATAATACAGTTTTTCTAGAAAGGGTATCGGCATAACGACGGGACAATGAGACTATTCTCACGCGCAATTTTTTCTTCCAATCAGATGATATCAATATAAAATCTCATACTCGTATGTATCGTAAGAAAAAAAAACTATGCCGTGGAATAGATCCCACATGTTTTTAATTTTTTCTCTTAGAACTGTCAGCACAGCAGAACAGAAAGCTCTTATCATCGAAAGTCACTTTAGAAATGATAGAATGGTTGATAGCCAGTGAAGTAATTCAACACGGGACGCCTTTAATGATTTTCAAAGAGAATTTCCACATATAATCATGGATTCAGACCAGTTTCGCCAAGTTTTGACTATATATGTGGTTTTGTTTAGAGAAACAGGATGTGTGAGAAAAGAAGATAGTGGAAGACCTAAAGCTCGCACTGGACAAAGTGGAAGAAGTGAGGCAAATTCTTAATGAACATCCATAAAGTCCTATTAGGCGTTTAAGCCAGCAACTAAATGTATCCCACGAAACCTGAAGTACAATACTGAAATTTGACCTGCATATGCACGCTTATCGTTTTCAGTCCAAGAGTTGTTATCAAACGACCAGCTGCAGCAAATGAAATTTTCAGAATGGTTTATGGGTAATTTACCTAATAATGAAAACGTCTTTGAAACAACCTTTTTTACTAACGAGGCATGTTTTACCTCTCTGGTAGTGTTCACTTTCAACAAGTGAGAATATGGAGCTCTGAACATCCACATTTCTTTATAGAGAAGCTCATAAGAAGAAGAAAAGGAAGAAGAAGAAAAGGAAGAAGAAGAAAATAGGGTTAATTGGGCACCTTGTTTTGAGGAGATTCTTGACTCTTGACTTGAGACCACTGAATTATACCATAGCCAAAGTTATCGATTTTTTATTTAAGGATGCAAGATATTGTAAGTGCAATTTTTTTTCTTAAAATTGTAATATCCCAAAAACCGTTGATCAGTTACGGGCATCCCTGAATATCCTGAATATGAAATTGGTACACAATTTTAGCTCCATTTTATTCACAATCCAAAAACGTTCAATAGGCCACCCATCGTGAAATACCCTGTATGCGTATTTTGATCGATCACTCGGTTCTGAACTCGCGCTAATCACTGGTGATTGAACGAAATACATGTTTAATTAGGTGTGAGATAAGATCATTACATTACATTAGTAATTTATTTAGAAGGAACCGATGTGTAAAATTTCTCCGCAGATCTGTCACAACATTAATATAACGGTCTGGCGGCATTGAAGTTGCTACGAGCCATTTCCTGCGTATCGTTAGATCGATTTATATTTAATTTTATGCGTCCGTCCCATCAAAATACAAATATCGTCCTCGATATAACTGTTGCTTCACTTATTTGTGTCGTTCCACTTGATAGTAAAAACAAAAGTTGTTAAGATGTTCTAACGCATATATCTATTTTGAATAAAAACAAAGGGGATAGAATGTTGTTGTAAACAAACTTAATATGATTGATATTATGTATTTTATTTAAAATTTTGTTTAACAGTGTTTCGAAATGATGAGCCGTTTATAAAAAAACCTTCATCAAAGTTAGCCATGAACGAGAAAGATGTTCAAAGCACACTCGTCAAAGCTAAAGTGACATTACTTTGTGAGAATATTTTACGGAAATATTGAATTTAATTTTGCCGCAGAACAAAAACGCCTTTCAACTGAAATCCATTTTAGAAAGGGTCATAAAATCAACATAAACTGGGTATATTAAATGAGAAACGCGTAGTACAAAGACTTCAGAGATGTTTTTCTCATTTTTTTGACCCCCTACAAAAAAATTACAATAGACAATTTAGCTCACATGTCGTGTTATGACATATGAACGATTTTTTTTAACTGTCTTTTTTTTATTTTAAAAAAACATAATACACACCTACCCCAACAGACACCTTTTATATAAAAACATGAGGTTTCAGAAATACCTAAAAAAAAAATTTGCACCTCCAGATTTTTTTTAAACGATTTTTTTTTTGGAAAAATATGAAAAAAATCTAACACATATATCAAGTCTCAACCCTTTGGGAAATATATCTTGTTTGGATATAATGACCGATTAACGTTTCAGTTAAATGAAAATGTAATTGTTTTCATATCCTATAGTGACATACGAAGTGTGTACATTAAGTAATGAGACTGATTTTTTTTATTTGAATAGAATTACAATTCAGTATTGTCTCCTTCCAAATAACTTCCTTGGGAAGCCACACAAGCTGGTCAGTTTGCTGTCGTTTGAATGTTTTCTATGGTCCCAAAATAACGTCCCTTGAGGTGATTTTTCAATCTCGGGAACAGAAAAAAGTCACAAGAACTCAAGTCAGGCGAATAAGGAGGCTAAAGAGCCACAGGAATGTTTGCTAAAGAGCCATAGGAACTTTTACTGGCTAAAAACTCGTTTACTGAAATGGCTGTGTGACAAGGCGTATTGTCGTGATGCAACATCCAGTTGTTCTTGATGTTTGGTCTCACACGCATGACCCTTTTTCGAAGTTTTTCAAGAACCTCTCTGTAACAGTGTTGATTTACTGTTTGGCCTGTAGGACAAACTCTTTGTGGACAATTCCCTAGCTATCAAAAAAGCAAATCAGCATGCATGAGAACTTCGACTTGCTCAGTCTTGCTTTTTTGGGTCTTGGAGAGCTTGAAGTATGCCATTCCATGCTTTGGCGCTTGGTTTCCGGGTCGTACCTACACGCTCAAGTCTCATCACCAGTAATGATACGTTCAAAAAAATGGAGATAATCTTCAATTGATTTACGAAAACAATCTTTGCACCTTCACTCTGGATGAATACACTTGGAGCGTAATCCATAGGTTTAGATTATACCGAAATTTTTGCTTTCTGGCTGTAGCGTAACTTCTTTTGTTTTTTTAAAAGTGTCAAAAAATTAGAGTTTGATACAAATATTTGCACGACGTATTCCACACCCTAGCCCCTACGTAACGCCTAGGTACACTGTGTTATATAAACTTAATGAAATATGGGTACGACAGCGATAGGAATAACCCATTTTATGGCGCCCCAAAATTGTAATAGACGATAAGGCGGGCTACCAAATCAAAACAAAACAACAAAATAATAAATCCGGATGTACATGCGTATCTTATCTACCTAATGTATGTATAAATAAAATAATTATAATTATAACGACATTAATCATGAACCGTACCAACTCAAACATATGTACATATATTTAACGCATCTCGCAGATAAGAAATACGCAAGCACAGGCCCAATTACACGCGGAAACAAACGGAATGGAGTTCTCAATGAATGGCCGCCATTCATTCACAATCGGCACCTACACTACGTCTCGGTGATATTCATACATAAACAGGGTATCTACAAGCTGATAGCGATAGAGTTTTAATTGTCGCGAAGCTCTAGAAAAAATATCAGGTCAACGGTTGCGCATTCGCTACCAATAAAAAAGCGTATTAATAGAATTATCTACGAGATGTAATTAGGATTTTTAGGATAGTTTGCTTTTATGTCTCGACGATTTTTATTGCTTATTACTAGACACGGGGATGTGTACTAGTTTTCAGGACCGGGCACTATTCGTTTATAACGTGCGTTCAAAGAAAAACGAGGTCAAATTATTTATGGAAATGTGAAAGCATGCCGTTTCTTGTTGCGGGCGTTTTTCTTACAAATGGTAGAAAAGTAGAATGCGAATGGAAATATTCGTTGGAAGATTGTTTAGGAAAGATGAGTTTCGCAATGAGTTCCATGATATACTGGTCGGCTACAGTAGTTTCCCGCCCGTAGTGCGACATTATGTGCAAGGGCGTAGCAAAGGGTCAAGTAAAAACCGAAATACTCGGGGGAATGCGGTTGCCCTTGGCTGTAGTGACCTTTTTTTGTTGGCTTTTTTGTTTTATTTGCAGCGATCGCTTCGGGCTTTTGGTTGCCGTTGCCTCTACTGACCTTTTTTGTTTCATCTGCATTGAGCGCCCCCCCCCCCCCAAAGATAACTACTGGCTACGCCCTTGGTTGTGTTAATGTTTTTCGAGAACCGGGAAGTGTAGGAAGAAAATAAAGAAGTTCTGATTCCGACCAAGACAATGTATTCCTGAGTTAGAACTTCGGTTCATGTTGTCTCGCAATTAATTGAAGTATCTGTTTTAAAAAGAGATCTCCATTTCTTCCTATACTAATTAATTTGTTACCAAGAACTTCTAGAAGTTGATAGACCACGTAGAGCGGCATTTTATGAAAGGTATTTACATAATACTAAAGAAGAGCGCTCCAATATTTTTTTTCTGATGAAACCTTGTTTCACTTAAATGAGTACGTGAACTCTCAATATATGAGAATGTGGAGTTTTTTTTAAACAGATTTTTTTTCGGAGTTTTTCAAGAACCTTTCTGTAAAAATGTTGATTTACTGTTTGGCCTGGAGTCATATACTCTATGTGGACAATTCCCTGGCTATCAAAAAAGCAAATCAGCATGCATTTGATCTTCGACTTATCCATTCTTGCTTTTTTGGGTCTTGGAGAGCTTGAAATGTGACATTCCAAGCTTTGGTGCTTGGTTTCCGGATTGTTACTCAAACACCCAAGTCTCATCACCGATAATGACACATTCCATAAAATGGGGATCATTTTCAATCGATTCCAAAAAAATCAAGACACCTTTCTCTCCTGATGTCCTTTTGTTCCTGCGAAAGGTTTTTTGAAATCATTTTTGCGCAGATTTTTCTCATCCCCAATTGGTTAGTCAAAATCTGACTAACCTGGAGGTGTGATACAAATTTTACTCTTCCTCGATCATTCTTGTCGTCAACCGACAATCTGAACGCACACGATCCCGTATTCTATTGACATTTTCGTCGGTTCTTGAAGATGAATTGAGAGATTCCTTTCCATTCCTTCTGAGAATGCCTTACAAGACCGAAAAACATGGGCTCTTGAAAAAACATAGTCTCCGTAGGAACGTTATATTATAATTTTTACAGCATAATCAGTTACAACTACAATAATTACAATATACATCGGTAACAATCCTTGCTAAAGGTCACACCTAATATGAAGAATAATGAGCAGCTACTGTTGTCGGCGTCGCGTCGTCGCTGCGAAAAAAAAGAGATGCTCAGAGATCTGCGTCAACGCAGATGTGCATTTCATCAGGTGCGTGCAAAGCCGGCACTAATTTATTAAAATTAATATAACCGTACTGTTCAGGCTTTACTAAAATCCAGCCCTGGACTGGTACAGATTTAACTTCCTACTTATCACTTATTAGCACAGCTAAATATAAGCCGATAGGGCGGATACGAATACTTCAAGCTCCGGTAATTAACTTTATATTTCGCGTTTACTTTTTCGTTATACGACCATCTGGGACGTCTGTGGCGTGCGACCTAGTTTTTTTTGAAATATAATTTGCTTATCTTACTTATATTTAACAATTATCGCGCACGTGTGAATGTTTAAGATAATCGAAGCATAAAAAAAAGCCTTTAATAATTACGCGGTGTCTCTAAAGGTATGTCCAGACGCGAAAGACGTACGAGATGAAATAACACACTATTCTGTTTTCTGACTGGACGCGCCATTACCATTTACGAATAATTTTGTGCAAATCGTAACTTCAGACAGATGAAACTACAAACTACTAATGACACATTTTATTTAAAAAAAAAGGCGTTATATCAGGATATGATATTTTTGGGGTTGCAACTGAAACAAAGTTTAAAAATCAGAATTAAACGAAAAAACTGAATATTTATGAAAATATACAGAGTACCTATTCCATTAAAAAAAAATGTTTTTTTATTATTTTTTTTATTATTATTATTTTAATATTTTTACTCCCTGTATATACATATACGGCTTTAGTAAAGCCGTTACCTTATCTGGATTCTACAAATACAAGGATTTGATACAACTAGATACAACACAAATTCTGGATGGTACAATAATAAAGGAGGGTATTCATTAATTTATAAAACTGATCCCGTACATTGTATACACCATACAATGCACGCATGTATGAGATACATGGTATCTCATATGTAGGTACTCTACAGGGTGATCGATTTATCATAGGAAGTGAGTTTTTCTCGGAAACGGCTAAGAGAAATTAATTTTTGTGAACGGTAAATCACTTTACTCACCTTCACTCAAAATTAAGGTAAAAATAAAAAAATATGCCTTAACGACGCTAAGCGTCGCGACGCCTCAAAACATTTTTTTTTTCAGCAACATACCTTTTTTACTTTACCATTACAAAGATATATTAATTGTGTGTTCGTTTTTCTTTAACATTTTATTTAAGAGTTATGGTCGATTTATTATTTAGTGCCCTATCTGTTTTTCTGGTAAGCTGCTAGACAAATGAATATAATTTCTGTATAAGAATATATCAGTTTACTTGGCTTTTTACTAAAAATTAAGACGGAAATATAAAATATTAGCTTAATTTTTAACCGATTTTTTTTTAGCAAAATACCTATCTTTTTTTTTACATTTTCTTTATTTCAAAAGGTACGGCTGATTCCCCATTTCCCCATGAATTACTTTATAATATTATATTATTGCAACATTTGGAATTAATTTTTCAGATGCTATTCCTCGTTCAACATACAGATAATACATAAGTTTATATGTTTTTATTTACAACAAAAAATGTATGTATTAATCCTAGATTTTCATAGGTTAAAGATTGTATAATTGCTAATAAATAAATACATTTAGATACCTCATTAATAAACAATATACAAACAAATTATATTTAAATCTTTACAAATGAGTAAATAAAATAACAACAACAACCAGAAAACTTAAAAAATCAATTACTTAATAAATGTTGAAAATGCACCATTGTTATTTAAGCACAACTCGTAACGTTTTCTTAGTTCATTAGAAGCTACCTTTTTGAAAATACTTCCACTTAATTCAGCACAGGCAGCAGTAATTTTTTGCTTCAAATCAACATACAAATTGTTTTTGGTACAGCACATTTGTATTTATTCGAATGCAAACAATAATAACAATTACTTTAATAGACACATAGATATGTATTTACTTAAAGTTAAGCCAAAATCTGTTCTTCACACATACTTTCACAGTAAAAATTTGGGAGTTTTGAAAGTTGAATACGGTTTATTACTCAGTTCTAATTTGCATTAGATGTCCTCAATGGTGTGAAATTTAGAAATAGACTATTTACTAGGTTGATAATACTTTAATCAGATGTTTTAGTAGACCAAACACGATTTAATTTAATTAATTTTTGAAATAATGAAAATAAAAAAAGAATTATACAAAAAATGCATCACAATCAAAAACCTTTACGAATTATAAAGGTTTATTGTTAAAAAAAAGGTATCGCGTTGCTTAACACTGTTTTCTATTAACATCGTTAGCAAGTTATATTTTTTTTATTTCTGTCTTAAAAGGCAGAAACTTCTGGCTTTAGTTTTCTAAACTTTAGTTTAAGAAATTATATTTAGTTTAGTTTAGTTTATTTGCCTTTATTAAATTAAAGCTTTAATTCATTTAGCTAGCAGTTTACGAGAAAAACAGATAGTGCACTCAAAAATAAATAGACTATAACTTTTTAAATATTCAAAATACAAAAAAATATGTTAAGTAGAAAAAAGAACACACAATTAAGGGGGCTTGATACCTTTGCGGCCGTTTTTCATGGTTTTCTTCGATAATTTGTTTTGAGCAAACGAAGAGACGTAGAGGGGTGGGGTTTTCTGTAAGTAAAAGTACTCATGTTAATGTACAAAATTATATTTTATTTCACACCTCCTCCCCCCCACCCTTCCCCCCACAGGCCCGTGAACTTGAGGTGTTCCGTCGACCGTGGTTTGCTGTTCCCAGGATTTTGAATCCGGGGTTTTGCTGAAAGCAAAAATTAATACGCCATTTTGAACTTGACGATTATTGCCGGTCGTTAACGGACGTTTTTTTTTGAATTTCGAACTTTTGACAAAATGGCGGCTTTTCAAAGTTTAGGTACCGATTTTGACTGCAAAACTGCATCTTTAAGTGTGTCAAAAAATAGTAAAAATGCAAATATTAAAAAAAACCGTCCGTTAACGACGTTTAAACGACAAAATATTGTTAGCTTTCTTTAAAAAAAAAAAGACAAGAGAATCGGACCGAGTAGTCGTGGGAACCGACTTTGAAAATGCGGTTTCGAGAAAAATGCGTTTAAAATTTTGTAACATGTTTACACTGCGATTCATTTTTTTTTTTTCATAACTTACATAAAACCATCTAATCCGGGAACATAAAAGGGCTCATCCCATCACCTTCACTCTCTTTTCTCTTATCTCTTCTCTTTCGCTCACACCTGCCCGCTTTAACGGAACCGGCTACGCGCCGTCACAGCGCCGCCCCTCGGGCGGCGCGTCATAAATAAGTCGTAACTCCGTCAATTTTTCGAATTTCACTTTGTCGCTTCGTACACACATTCTTGAAGCTTTTATCTAACAATGTATGAAATAAAAAAAAATCTTTTTTTTTGAAGCCGAAAAGGTATCAAGCCCCCTTAATATATTTTTGTAATGGTAAAGTAAAAAAGGTATGTTGCTGAAAAGAAAAATAAGGCGTCGCGATGCTTATCGTCGTTAGGACACATTTTTTCCGTTTATTTTTTCCGTATGCCGTTTCCGAGAAAAACTCACTTCCTATGATAAATCGGTCACCCTGTACTTTAAATCAATCAGTACCTACACACTTTAAGGGGCAACGTAAAAATTTGCATTGCCTATGACGCTCCATTGCGTAACTAAAATAAATGACACTAATTATCACGATGCGTTAGACTTATCTAAGAAGTTACACCTTTACATTTTTTTAATATACGAATGCAAATTATATCACGCGATTAAGTTAATTCGACAATAAATTAAAATCTGTCTATATAAAGTACTCTCTATAAATAACACCTACATTTTGTCCGATTCAGACTTTAAAATATTTACATAATTATTAGGAGAATAGAAGAGGTGACTAGATCTTTTATAGGTCAGCAGGTAAAAGCTTATGTAGTGTGTCTCGTTTTGTTTGTATACGGACTGTCCTAATGGTGGATACGAGAAACTCCATTAGCGGTTGTCTCTTCACTAGCACACCAGAAAGGTCAACTTGCATGGGATATTGCGTAGCATCCAGTAGATTTGATATATGTACGAGGCGCGTTCATAAACTAAGGGCCGTTTGCTTATATATAAATATTGGCGCTTCGAAGCACAGTTTTACTACTGCAGCGCCATCTACTGACTCATTGCGAAGCTACAGCGTCATTTGTTTTGATTCTGAAGTCGTATTGTTGTCCGTGAATGCAAAGAACAAGGGCCGCGAAAATCGTTGATCCCGCCAACTGTGAAGTGCGTTCTGTGATTCGTTTCTTATGTGCAAAAGAATCGTCGGCTGCTGAAATTCATCGGGAGTTATGCCTGGTTTTCGGACCTACAGTTATGAGGGAAGGAAAGGTTAGACAATGGTGCCGTGATTTTAAAAATGGCCGAACAAATGTCCATGACGAAGAGCGGAGTGGCAGGCCCAGTATCCAGACCGATGAAATCGTTTCAAAAGTGGACCAAAAACTGCGATCTGATCGTCGATTGACGATTAGTGGCCTGGCTAACAAATTTCCTCAACTTGGACGCACTACTGTTTACAATATTGTCACAGAAAACCTCGCATAACGCAAATTGTGTGCAAGGTGGGTACCAAAAATGCTCACCGACCACCACAAAGAGCAAAGAATGTCTAGTGGACGAAAGTTTTTGGCCCGTTATCAACAAGATGGAGATGATTTGTTTTCTCACATTGTTACTGGGGACGAGACGTAGGTATCCTACGCCAACCCAGAAACAAAACTGCAATCAATGCAGTGGCGACACTCATCTTCACCAAAACCGAAAAAAGTTTAAGCAAACTCAGTACACAAGTCGAAAATTGATGGCTACAGTTTTTTGGGACAAAGACGGTGTTCTTTTGGTTGATTTCGTGAAATGTGGGACAACAATTACAGCTGACGTGTACTGCGAAATGCTAAAAAAATTGAGACGTGCGATCCAAAACAAACGCCGCGGGAAACTGTCATCTGGCATAATCCTCCTCCACGATAACGCGCGTCCTCACACTGCTGCCAAAACCAATGAGAAAATTCAAGATTTTCGTTGGGAACTTTTTGACCACCCACCGTACAGTCTCGACCTTGCACCTAGCGACTACTTCCTCTTCTTGCATTTTAAACAGTGGCTCGGTGGACAACGTTTTGAAACCGAAGAGGGACTCAAAAACGCCGTTGTCAACTGGTTCAACTCTCAGGCGGCAAGCTTCTATGCAGAGGGGTTAAAGAAGCTGGTGCAGCGGTACAAAAAAATGCTTAGAAGTGAACGGCGATTATGTAGAGAAGTAAAGTAAGATTGTACCTAACTAAATATGACAATAAAATTTGTTTCTTATGAGTACATTTTTTTCTGTGACCAAACGGCCCTTACTTTATGAACGCGCCTCGTAGATAAGTCCTTTTCTTGGAACCTTACATTGGGTTGTGCAATATAATTTAAACTCAAAAATCTTGAGATAAAAAGGAAATACTTTTATAAGTATGCTGTGAAGAAAGAAGAAATTAATATGGATTATCACCATCCATATTGATACTCAGCTCTTGTTTTATACATATGTACATTCCAAAAACATGTTACAGCATTCACGACATTTCTTCAAACACTTCAATGTTTACATCATCAGTACAAAAGCCAAAGGAGCACTGGTATTGTTTAGTATCCGCTTGGTTAACAAACCACTCGAAGAACTGTAGATTTACCTTCGTCTATACTAAAGAATCCAAGCGTGAATTGCAAACAATATGGATCAAAGTAGAAATCGGTTTGTAAAACAGATCTATCCACTTATTGGTACTGCCTCGTTCCATCTTTCTGTAAATTGCTTTCACAAATTGACGACCATAATGTTGGATGCTTTAAAACAATGGCAATTTAACTTTGACGTCATTGCTATGTACAGTATTCTCATTCATGGCCAGTTTTGATTATTATAGTTGACTATTCTTAAATATAAATTCATCAACCTTCAATACAGTCACCTTCTTTGGTGACTGTGGTGACATTGATATAAAATCGATAGAATCAGCAGCTTTAATCTAACTTATAGAAGCGTTATAAAATATGGCTATATATGTTATTAAAATTCTTGTGAACGTCTTTCGATCTACAATATCACTTAAAGAAATATTTCATTCAGTTAGGATAATTAAAAAAAACAATCCAATACTAACCGTGAAATTGGACAATTACAATGTGTCCCATTTTATACAAATTCTTCGACGTATTTCAGTTATTACATTACGACTGTTTTTAGAAAAATCCATTTTATTGGCTTACATCAAGATCATATATTATAGAGAAGAGGTCAAGATACCCATTAGTCACAAAAGAAATAGACACGATTAACAAGTGTCACTTTTTTTATTGACCGCCATTGAAATTATCGTCAATAAAAAAAAACTTTGAGGCAGCAGACAATTTGATGTCACATTAAGTCATAACATAAATTATCCGTGTAACATGATAGGGAATAAGAATGGAATTAACGTCTAATGAACGCATTGACATCCAGACGTCGGAACAGCATTTTATTTTCGTGTTTTACTGATTATACGAGACTGGATACTTTACTATAACCGGGCAACCTTGCGTAATCGTGACATCAACGTTATTAATACAAGGACTCTAGTATATTTTCTGTAATCGACCAGAAATTCTTGTTCATTATTCTTTGGTTTCTATTATTACACATTTTATTTATACAAATGTGATTTCAATGCATTACCCTAGAGACATTGCTAGACTCTTGATATTGAGATGAATGTTATTTAGACGAATTCGTCATAAAAAGTACAATTTTGCATATAAGAACATATACAGTGTCACACAAAAAAGTCCGTACCATCTGTAAACATTTTTACTTAATTGATCAAAGTAATTTTTGATAATGCCAGTTTTTAGTTTAGTTTAGTTTTAAAAAATGATGTCGAATAACAGGTTCACAATGAACTGCGTAACTGTTTGTAATTATTAAAGGGCGTAGTCGGGTAAGGAAATGAAAAAATTTTACCTTTTCATGAATTCCGTTGAGTTCTTTTTTTTTCTAGGAGTCTTCCTCCATGTGACCTCAAACAGCCAAATACTGATTTACTGAAAATTCATACTTCTTGATAATATTCACAAAATTGCTATTGTTGCGAATTAAACGATTGTTCTATATTAGAATGGCACCAAAGAGTCACCAGCAACATTTTTTAAATAATTGTTGATACATGACATCGCACTACGACCAATTTTTTCTCCAAAAAAATTACAAAAACTTGATGTACCTACTAAACGCAATGTAAAAATGTAAAAAAACTTCGAAAATAGTAAATCCCTTTCGAAGTTGTTGGACTCGTATTAAAGGGAAATCTTCAGTGTATCTATTTGACTAACTAAGTCATTTTTGAAAAAAAAATCCTAGACATGAACAAAATCTAAAGTTGAACCAAAAATATCACGAAAATTCAACATTCTACCATCCTTAGTATCGTTTTCGTAAATTTTAATAAAACGCAGAGATATCTAGAGGGATATTAATCCTAAATTTTTGTTGTAGTAATGTGTGGCGTACAGGGCTTTTTTTAATTTTCGTTATATTTTTGGTTCAACTTTAGATTTTTTTCATGTCTAGGAATTTTTTTTTTTTTTCAAAATGACGCAGTTAGTCAAATAGATACACTGAATATTTCCCTTTAATACAAGTCCAACAACTTCGAAAGGGATTTATTATTTTCGGAGTCATTTATGTTTCTCTGAAAACATTGAAATTTTACTTTTTTAGCGACATCTTTTCACACAATGGACATACCGCCTTCAACTTCGGCTTATTAGACGTAGAATATCACAAGCTATAATCCTGTCAGAAGCAAAAAAAAAAATCAATGCTTTAATAGAAAAATTATCAGAATTTAAGCAAACTTCAAAAAGTGGGTGTGTGATGACTTTCGTTGTTTACTGTATGTATCCTATTATAATACCGTTAAATAGAAGACGTATTAAAACTGACCCGTCCGCCATATACGAATTAGCTCCAAACATATACTGAGTGGAGGGGAGTCTGCCGTTTACAAATATGCGGCCGGGGCAGTGCACGCGACTGTGCTAAAATTTGCGTAGTTTTAAATTCAGCGTTGACAAATTATTTCTAAAAATGTTTAATTATAACATATTTATATTTCTGTTACGAATATGTTAGTGTTATTTTATGTAATTGGATGGGTGTTCAGCGCACGTTTGAACCAATGGACGGAGCCTGGAGGTTTTACTTTCGAAATTCGAGTTGGAACTCCTTGCGCGTTCACCTGCGTTCTTACTCAGAAATTTGGACTTCTTAGAAGCCGTCCGAAAACGAAGAAAAATACGGTTCATTGTTATGATCGCACGATACAACGAAATTTATCGTCATATTGGCTTTACGTTACGCAACGTGCCGCGTAATGTCCGAGGAATACGAATTAACCTTATGGTTGTCGAAAAAATACCTTTATTTAACGACTAAGGTGTGAATTTAATGGGGTTTTGCAATAAATATGGGAATACGCCAACGCTGAATACCCGTGCAGGAAGTATTTGATATTAAATGCGTAATTAAATGAATTTCACTGGCCGTAGGACACCGAGATACAGAATTGCGTAGAAGGCATTGAATATATATATATAGATATGTATATTACACAACGCGCGAAGACAGCAAATGGTGAGCAACTGCATATCTATACACATAATGATGCCCACACTCATATTTTACTGCACAAGTTTCAAAATTCCAATGTCTGAACTTTTTTTCCTGTAAATTGGTTAATGGCTGGATTTAAAAATGTAACGAAAGTATGTTATCAAATCGCCAATTACAGTCAATCAAAATTACATTTTTAAAAAAGGTAGTAAAGTAAAGTGTAACTATATAAAGGGTTTTCAATTAAGGGCGGGTCGATGTTGAAATGGTTATTCCATTTCAACATCATGTGTGAGGTATTAGCGAAATTCTTTTTTTTATTTGAAACCGTGTATGCCATTATTTATGAAATATGACAATCGTTCAAATGTCCGCCGAGGCTTCTCACGGTAGCACGGATGCGACAGGTCCAATTTTCAATGACTTTGCCGCATAGGTCCGGCCTAATTTGAGCGATGGCCTGGGTTATGTTCACTTTGAGGTCATCAGTCACCTCCGCGAGACATAACCCTCAAATCATTCATGCAGAATGTCCATCGTGGCGTTCGCTGTGTGGCACGTAGCGCCATCCGGCTGAAACCACATGTCGTCCACGTCCATATCGTTCAACTTGGGCCAAAAATTGGGTTATCATTGATATGAACCACCAACGTCGTTTTCGAAAAAGTACGAACGAACGACGCCGCCGGCCCAAAATCCGCACCAAACAGTAACTTTTTCTAGATGCAGTGCCACCGGGTAAACCTCGTGTGAGTTGGCGTCGTCCCATATACGGCAATTTTGCTTGTTAACATAGCCATTCATCCAAAAATGCGCCTCATCACTAAACATGATTTTTCGACCAAAATTGGGTTCTCTTCCAAACGCTCCGAAGCCCAGTCAGCGAACAACCGGCGTTGTCTGTGGTCATTAACTTTGAACTCCTGGGTCAGTTGGATCTTATACAGGTGCAGGCCCAAGTCCCGACGTAAAATTCGCCAAGTTGAAGTCTGCGAAAGGTCGAGTTCTTGTGCACGACAAGGAATTAACTGCCTTGGGTTCTCCTGCACACTTACACTGACAGCAACGATGTTCTCGGCCGATCTGGCGTTCCTTTGACGTACTGGTGTTGGCAGATGGTTTACCGAACTGGTCGTCTCAAATTTGGCCACCAAACGTTGGAGAGTCGACTTTGAAGAGCCATGGAGTCTGGTGTAAAATGGGCGCAACGCGCGCAAGTTTTTCACTGACGAACATTCATTTTGATAACAAAGTTTTATAATTTGGACGTGCTGCCCAATCGTGTAACTTGCCATGGTGATTTGGCAGCAGTGACCGAATAATAAAAAACATATTTGACAGGCGCTGCCAAAACAAAATGACCGCCACAGCCTGTCAACATCAGCCCGTCCCTATTCGAAAACCCTATACTAGTAAAAAATCAGAATTGCAAAGCTCCTTTTCTGCAAAAAAAATCACAAAATTCTAGAATTAACATCAAGCCTATACACTATAATCCTTCCGTAAGTTTACGTTTTCCGTATAAGACAGTATATTACTGTGTACTGTATTTATACTCTGTCTCAAAATTTTGAGGTGTCAAAAATTATGTCTAGTCCGTCCCTGCCTATCTCTTCCGAAAATCGTTTCTGTTTTGTCGAATGATGTGCCTTTCCGTAACATGTAAACCCTAAATTTTAATTAAAACCCTAAAATTTAACTCGATTTGAATTTGTTAATCCAAAGTTATTTATATAAAAAACCATGTCCTGCCCAAGCTTTAAAGGCCTGTAACTTGGTAAGGGGGGGGGAGGCTACGAAAAAATATATCGACATACTGTCAATTATTATTGACAGTGTTGAAGGCCTGAGACACCCCGTATTTATTTATTACACCCTGTATTGTATATTGTTTAGGTAAAAATTGACATTTGAGTTTTTCTCTATACAGGAAGACTTTGTTATATTCATGATAGTTCACTTTGTCGATATAAATCAACGTACGATCTGTCACTGTTTCAAGTAATATTTATTAATGTCTAGTGCTCATGCAATTATTAATAAGATTTAGATATGTAAATACCCAGTATCAGACGATAGATTAACCTGCATCGATACATTATTACGTATTACGTTCGTACATGTATACAGGGTGTCTCATTATTAAGGGGCGACAGTGAAACTGCAGATTATTAGTAAAAATATGATGATTTAACCAAACTTACCCAAAAGTTATGGTAAAATATGTGGTAACCCAGGCACAGGGTGTCAAAGTTATAATTTTATTTTCGATTTACGTAAATAACTCCTTTCAAGAACAGTTTTTTTTTTTACAAAACTTGGTAACTGGAGTTTTTTTGAGAATAATTTTAATTTATCGATCATTTTGATGTAAATTGTAGCGGACGCTGTTCGCAGCATTTTGTGAATATAAAGAGAGGTGTAAGATTTTACATCTTAGAACATTTACGTTTTTATTGAAATTATCGATTTTTCCATCATTTATTGACTGAAAAGGTATACTTACCCTTTAACTGTCACTCCGATTGACAATTTTAGAGATATTTTGATTTAAAGTGTTCAGTGCAAAAACAAAGTAGTTTTTTGATTTACAAAAAAAATTACCAAAGTAAGAAACACATCGTAAGTTGAGTTAATAAAATAAAAGCTCCCAATTTAAAAAATCAAAAAGAATTTTGATTTTTAACCTTTAAGTACAAATCTCGAAAACTATTCACTCTATGGGTTTACAACAACAGTACATGATCTACGTAAAAGACACTAAAACGATAAAAAACAGTCAAAATTCCTCTCCTCAAAAAAACATGTTTTGTAAAAAAAATATTTAAAAAAAATATTTGAACAAAAAATTTGGGGTACTTTGAAGTTGAAAAGTTGCAGTAAATACCCTTATTCTATCCATTATTTGCAAAGTTGTGCCAAGTTATGTAAATATCACTAATTATGCAATTTTTTACTTTTTTTTTCAATCAACAATTTTGTTTCGAAATTGTTTTTAGAAAAAAACAATCACTACTACTTGTAAAGGATACTTTTCAGTTTTCAAAACCCTACTTGAATTTTCTGTAGGTTCATTATTTCCCGAGTAATTGATTATATCAAAGTCAACAATGACATTTTTGCTTTGAACGGCGATATCTTAGCGAAAAATCATCGTACATGTCTCAATAAAAGGTCAAATTAAAGAGAATTAAATATCTTAATTATCTAAAAGACCTTTATTATGAATATATCGAAAAAAATATTGAGGTCCGTGGATCTTTTAAAAGACGAGCAAAAATTTCGAAAAAAATGTTTTCGATGGTCTTCTTATGATTATTCAAAAACTGCTGGTACTCAAAAAAAATTAAATTCAAGATCTAAAAACTAGAAACTTGGAACAATTTTCTTTTTTTTTCTGTTCTCTACGACCATTTTTACCCAAGTTACAGCTCTTTGAAAACCACCTAAAAGTTGGGATTTTTTTATAATATATTCCTTAATTTCTGCTCCTAGTGTATTTTTACCCAAATAATCTCCAGTTTCGCTGTATTTCACCCCTTAATAATCATACAACCTGTATGTACGTACTAGTATTGAGGAGTACTAGAGGACACTGCTTCAAGTTTGGGGATAAATTTCCCGTACTAAATTGTATAACGTTTTTCTCCCAGTACACATCGTAGAGGCTGCATGTTGTCTTTAATCATCTATTTATTGCACAATTTTCACATAAAAACAATAATTGAGCTTTAACGATCAAGGAGCAATCAGGCTATTCAATTAAATCAATTAGCATTTAATAACTTATTGAGAATTTGATTCAATTATGCAGGAAAACGCTACGATTGAAAGTTGCGAAACTGACTCATCTCTTCTAGGATAGCCAAATGTAATTAAAAGAAACAATTTCCTAAGAATACGCCATGAAAGAGATTAATGAGTTTCTCGATACAGGCGCAGGTTTAAATGTTAAACTGCAACTCCGCACAGGTGGATCGTTAAGCATTTTGTTTTTTGCGGAACCCGTATCAAAACAATTAAAATTAATCATTTTCTGAAGTGTCGGCAAACATTTTGTGTTAATTGATAACTAATTTTTAATTAAATAAAAGTCTTGATATTACAAATAATCGTAAATGCCAAACAAAGTGAATACACAATTCTGATAGCAATATAAAATAAAACATATATTATATATGTCACGTATACCGGGGGACAAAGGATCATCGAATACGTCATGTATTTGTGTAATATCTATTACACAAAGTTCAAAATTTCAGCGCAATATATTTACGACATATGTCAAATTTTGCCATATAAACGACCATTATATTGGCAACTTTCGGTTTCACCGGAAGTTAAACCTTGAATAAAGTCTCTCTGAATCTGTACCCACTAACCTTGGATCTATTTGAAATCCATATAATTTTGTGAGTTCAGTGATATCAAATAAGTGAATTTTTAGGCATTCAAATATCTTTTAAATCATTTTCCAAATTTCAACAAAAGGTCATGGCACTTGTAACCTTGACTTTATTTGTTTCGTAAATGGGGTAAAATATAGTAGCCACGCAAAAAGTGATGGTACCTACTGGTAGCAAATTAGCGGTGCTTTGGAATGGTACCAATATGGCGCTAGTTGGAAAAAAATGTTCTCGATTAAAAATGATTTTGGTCCCTTTCAAACTGTCATAGCCAACGAGTTTAGTTAACCTGTAGTTACCATTTAAGCTAACATAACTCTTATTAGAAAATGTTAAAATTATTCATTATAGAATCAACATTTAGTTTTCTAGTATTAAGTATATGTATGATATATTGTGGTACCAGTTGTAGTTAACAACATATGTATATTCTTTTATAGATCTACATAAAAATATTTGACTATAATAAATAATCGACTACAACTCTTAATAAATATATTCCAAAACAATAGACAGTGGTCGGAAATTATGGAAGAGTAGGTATAATAATTATAATATACTTAATATAACTTTCGTTAAGTAGTCAGAACAATATTTTTCTATTCTACGAATAAAATTGATTTTATAAATCCCATTCTCATAAATATGATCAGGTTATGATTCAACAAATTCCTTTCGTTACAGCTGTGTCTTGTTGCACCTAATGCGTTTTCCCATATTCGTGGAATGCGAAAAATACCCGCACTTTGGTTGTACTGAAACCGAATTTTTAATTCAAAAAACTTCCTAAAAACTACCGCGTAGATTCTCAGTAAATCCCGGTTTTTTGTTGTCAAAATGCGTTTTTATGCGAATTTTTATTTTGAATTATTAATTAGATTTATCATCTCCGAAGTATTTTTAAGCGCTGATTACGATTCCGTTGTCAAAATTTGTGCTAGACCATTCCATTTTCCATAAAATGAGAATTTAGGGTGAAAAACAGACTAATTCATTCTTCTTTCAATAAATATACTTTTCATTATACATATTGATCATGAATCATACATGCTTAATTAAAATAATAACCAACAAAAGTGCATGTCTACTATGAAACTGACAAAATAATATTTACGTTGAATTCTCACGAGTATAAAATAATTAAAACATTTAAATATGATCTATTAAGTGTAAGGTATAACGCTTCAGTTCAATTGACTTCAGCGGTTAACCACTGCTTAAAAAAAACCTTAGTATGCTACGGTGTAAAACCTATTAATTAGCGTGACTTGGAGAGCGCATAAAATACGAAAATTACTGTGATTCTTTTAGTTAAAGAATTTAGTTGGATACGGATATGCAACAAGGAAGCAGACCTCTAATATATTTTTTTATTACATCAAAAACATAAACTTAAAAAAACGGTTTTTGTTTTTTGTTTAAAAATTACAAATTTCACGTTTCACACATTCAAAGTCACGAATTTGAATGTGTGTTCACAAAAAAATAAAACCACATCTTAAAAGTGAGCTGTCGCGAATCCTGTAGTAGATTTACATTCAATTTATCTGGTGCTGTTTTGTGCTTATCTAATGGTGAAAATGAGTCATTTCACCATTTAGAAAAATGTTTTTCTCAAATATGCATTACAAATTAACGTGACATGTGCGTGGCTGTGCCATTAAATATTTAATTATTATTTAATTAATCTATAATTAAATGCTTAATTATTATTTCATTATGAATATCATTTTAGGCATTTAGACCAAACATATAACAAAAATCCGCTATTAAGCCAAGAAATATTTTCAACGAACAAATTTTAATATTTCGTGCTTTTAAATAACGAAGTCAAATTGTAAAACTTTACTAGGTAGTGTTCCGGGTGCCTTACTCAGTGTATTTCTTTGTTAATGATGAATCACAGGTCCACAAAAAAAAGAAAGTCCTATGGTGGGCCCTACACCCCCTTAATTCAGGGTCGCTTTAACCCCATCACGTTTACCCCCAACTCAAAGAAGCCCTAAAATCCATGCTACTGACAACTGAACCTAATGTAACCATGGACAGCAGAGACTGTGGTGAAACAATTCGACATATTCGTTGATCTTCAGTTTCAAAACTGGAAAAATCGACAAAAGATCGAGTCAATACAGTAGAATTCACCCACAAAGTCCCATCCCAATTGCTTACTCGCCTCCACACGATCTCTTACTCTTGCGGACCCTTTCATCCTCAAAGGACCTGTGTAAAGGATTCCGTCTACGTTTCTTGTCAACATTCCCTTAACGCTGTAACATCAAATGAAAGTTTGCCATCTCCAAACCAAATGAATATGTCGAATTCTTTCAGAACAATCTCTCCTGTCTTTGGTTACGTTAGGTTCAGTTGCCAGTCGTTATGGTGGGTCCCGGCATTTTCAAAACTGATCCCCCAGCCTTTCGTTGATATGTCATCTTCATGCAGTACCTTATATTCTTCTTCTGGTGTATTTATTTCCTCCCTTACGTTATGTTAGGTTTATATTTGTTATATTGGGTTGGGTGTTCGTCTCTTGCATATTTTCCCGGAAAATTAAATGCATCCTGAATTCTAGGTCTTTTCTGAGTTTAGAACCACACCCCGAGTCAATGGGCTGAAATTGTAGACGAATTCGGTTTCAGCGACGCAATAAACATCGGGTTTGATGGAGACCCTTTATTGCTTAGTCTGTAGGTTGCCCTGTAAGTCCCCTTTTCAAGTTATGTCAAGACCTTGAAGTGCTGGGATCACAACGACCTGGAATCCGGTTTTAGCGATCCAAAAAATATGGGTCTGATAGGTCTGTTGTACCTCGACCAGCATGTAGATTGCCTGGATTTTTAATTTTGAGGTTTTTGATGGATTTTGGATTTTAAGACTTTTCCGTGATGGGATGAAAGCAGTAGAAGTCAAAGCAGAAAGAAGAAAAACATTAGAGTCCTTACTATCTTAAGTGGGTAAGCCTAACAGCTGGGACCTACACTTCCTTAAGTGTAGGTCCCAGCACAAGACTTTTCTTTATTTTTTTTGTGGGCTAGTTAATGGTTTCTTATCCACTTTTTCCATCAAAATAATGAGCAATGCTCCACGTTAATCAACATTTTAAAATGACAATTAATTTTAGATGCTCTTAATTTAGCTAATTTCGTTTAAGTTTATCAAACACCTATCGAAATAATTTAAATATCTTTCCTGTTTGCCTACTGCATACCTACATTACAAACAAAAATTATCACACAGTTTATCTATTTTTTTATAGCGGTATAGATAATAATCGGTGGTCTACATATTTCTTCATTATTTCGATCAAGATTGCTAATATATCTCGACCACGATCTGAATTATATTAAAGATCGATCGGTTAGAATAGAGATTGTCAGTCCTCGGCAGAAGCCGATGTTTAAAAAATAACTTTGTACTACCGTTACAAAAATAATTACTGTTTTATAGTATCCTTCTGTGTTAGATTTCGTAAATATTTACGTGACAGTAGCAGTTTAATGTTTCTATATTCAAAAATGTTTGTGACCAAAAGTCAAGCAACCCATCAAAAAAAGGAAGGAAAAAGTTGACAAACGAGTCGCGCATGCGAGTTTTTCGGAGAGAGTCCCCTGACTTTTGACCCCTCCGTTAAGTCTCTATAGAAAAAAAATACTGCAGATATTATAAACATACAGCACGGCCTATTAAAATCAGAACATCTCAATAACTTTTTTTACTACTCAATTTGAACGATTTTGGTGTCAAATGAAGGGCACAAAAAACTGTATTTTTTAACAGGATGACACATTAGTATCTCCAATTTCAATGAATTTTTTTGGAGGTCGAAAATTAAGTTTTAGGAATATTTTGGGGGAAAACAATGTAAGCAGGTATACAAATTTTTGTTAAAAAGTAAGATTTAGAATAAAAATTACATTTTTTTCTGCAATATGACGAAATTTTCCCTGATTCTCCCAAATCATTCAATATAACCTATTTAAATAGTCTAACGCTTTAATTTTAGGTCCTCCTTAATTATTAAACTATACATACTATATTATAATTCTTGCTCTCATTCCACTACGTGTGTACATGTACAGAAATAAAATAAATATGTTCAATAAAATTACGTGTCTGTTAGGATTGCAAAGTGAATTAGGATAACAGTTAACCCTTTTAAGGAGTCAATTTAATACATTATTTAATCGTGTACTGTGCTATGGTTGACAAACTATGAGAAGGAAGACATTCTTCGTCCGCAAAGAAAAAAAAACGATTTTCCGTTATGCCATTAAAAAAATGCGTTTAAAACACCAGTGCTAGGAGGTATCACATGTTCTGTACACACAACTCATTTATTATATTCTCTTATGTTATCGTTATGTAAAGTGATACTTAGATGTTAGATACATTTATACCGTACACCGGTGACAACCACATTTAAATAACATTTGCGTTAGAAGCGTTTGGAACAATGTAGACATCAGCTTCCATCTTCATTTCTTTCTACAGGGTGTTGATTACGAAACCACAGGCTGGTTCTTAACTAATCAAAAAATTGTCCGTATATTATATTACAAAACAACCATGTCAACGTCAGATTTTCAAAAAACAAAATGGCGGATCCAGTATGGTAGTCAACTTTTAAAAAATGGCTACATTTTGAAATTTAAAAAATACCATCGTATTCTACGGGTAACTTTCTACGTTAGATTCGTAATCAGCGACCCCAGAAACCTTGGAATATATTATTCACTTTCATTTACTATCTTACAGGATGATAAAATACGCTAAACCCACGTTTTTCCACCTTTGGCTCGTTTTTTGGGCCAGTTCCTGATCGACGCCCATTATGAATTAAAAATTAATGGAAATTACAAAAAAAAAAAAAATTTTTAAAAAAATCGTGTCGTACTTTTCGAAATTTCGATTTTAAACTTTCAATCCTCAAAATAAGGGTGAAAACTACCCCCAATAATTTTGAAAATATGTTTATCGTATTCTACGCAAAAAAACACGTCGAAAACCATTGCAACCTTTTTTTAATATTTTTCATTTTTACCGAGAAAAATTGAAAGTTTGTATTTTCTCACCCTCACCATCCCTCTCCTTGTGGCTCAAAAAAATCTAAAATTGTAGGGAAGTTAGTTTTTAGCAAGTACTATCGATTGTGATATGTTTCTAACAGAATTTTTTTTTACCTCACTTAGCTGGCGTGAAATGCCCCACATACATATATAAAAAAAATATATTTTTAAAAATTTTCTTCTCAATTAACTTTATGCTAAATAATTTCAGAAACACATATACGATTTCCATTAATCGTATAATACGATTAATCGCTTTTAAAACGTCTAACTCGATTAAAAATTAGCGTACCAAACAGTATTTAATTTCGTCGTTCCCTGAAAAACGTTAAAAATAATAGTGATCGAACATTGAACAGTCTAAATAGACCACCCATCGAAACCCACAAAACAATGAATTAATGAGGCTCGTCTCCGTTTTCGCGTCACCGTTGCTCTGCAACATCCACGTCTAGAATCGAAATAAAATAGTCCATAATGCAGTAAATCGGTCTAATAATAATTACAGTCGATTTTTAATTCTCCCGATGGCGTGGCAGGGTACCACAGTTAGAGCGCACACCAAGGACGTCGAATCATCAAATTACACTGGTGGCCATTGAAATCGCAACACCCAGTATAAACAATAAAAACGTCATGGCCTTCTGTATTTTGTTTTGTTATGAAATGAACAAAATTATTACTATTCGAGGAATTTCCGGCTAATCGTTTCTGAGAAATTTAGGTACATGCGAAAGGGTCACATCATCTAAGGAACTATAAAATGGTCCTACTGATCAATGTTTTGTGTTAGTTTTGTTGATGCAGTGAGTGAGGACAAGTGCCACGAAATGCTCCGTCGAAGAGGACGACATCGATACGAGCAAGTTGGTGAATTTAAGAGAGGTTATGGTGGCAGTGGAGTGAAGAACACACTACCATAAGACGACCTAGCACTAGTGCGCGAAGGCGAACTGTAGACCATAAAGAACGCCACCTTCGTCAATTAGCATTAAGGGACAGAACATAAACAGAAATCCAATTAGCTCAACAATGGGCAATGGTTACACAATATCATGTATCGTTACTGTCAGTCAGACACTGTTTGTTTTAATTTAGGGCTTCCGTCGCGACGTCAATTGTTGCGACTTCCGCTGACTGTACAACACCGTCGTCTACGTCTCCAATGGTGCCAAGAAAAGCATTTGTGGAGATAGGAATGGCACAATCTCATCATCTCTGATGAATCCCGGGTTTGTTTGTATCGGCACGACGATCGGGTCCGTATTCAAAGACGCCAAGGACAACGTAAAAATGGGATGCCATTGTTTATAACAATAGGTCACGTCTATTCGAATTCAAGGTACCTTAAACAGCCAGAGATACATCGATGAAGTACTACGAGCAGAGGTAGTACCTTATTTGCAGGACTACGTAGGTGCCATATTTTCACACGATAATGCCAGACCACATGCAGCAGCAAACGAGACACAGTATCTGAATGAGCATTCAGTTAAACGACTTCCTTGGCCTTCGTGTTGCCCAGATTTATCCCCCACAGAAAATGTATGGGATGTGACAAAAAAAAGACACCAAAATATACTGGACCAGCAAGTGGAACAGAGGAATTGTGGACGAGTGTACAAGCTACATGGAATGCTATACCTCAAGGGACCATTCGGACGCTGTTTGATTCACTACCAAGGCGTCTAGAAGCTTCTATAAGGGTGCGTGGGGGACAAGTATCCTATTAAGTATTATCTTATTTATCAGATAAGCCTGTAACAGTAATCAGTTGTTTTATTAATATATAATGCATTATTAAAACGCATTTTGGATTATGTTACTCAACTCCTTCAGGATGTTGAATTTTCAATGGCCACCAGTATATCTGTGGGGGCCACCAAAAAATAATTTGACGCCTATGGTTATTTGGTATCAGCAGAGAAAATGTTAATGGCTTCTGCATCAGAAGTAGGATACAAAACTACAAAAGGAACTAAACTAATGCAGAATCAAGTCAATAAAGGTCGAGCAACTGGAAGCGACTGTTAGTAATATCTGAATGGTAATATCTATTTGTTTCAAATACTTGATGCAAAGAGGTATATTTTATGCAATTTTTATGGATCAAGACTCTTCTATTAATGTCGTTGATACGCACATGTATCACAACGATTCAACAGGAAGCTTGACTTAACTGAAGAACTCACGATTGACATTTCATTTCCAGAAACATTTCACTGATATATATTTTATTCACTTGAGTACGAGTAACAAGGCGAAACTGGAATTTTGCAACTCGACTCCTATGGTGTACACTCCAATTGTGGTACTCTAATAATAACTGGATAACTAGGCCTTATGGCCAAAACTACTCGCTTGGACTATTTTGAGGTTGGCTTATTGCTGCTATAAAACGGGAAGAGCACAGTGAAAGGACCTCTTCCGTTATCTATCTATGTAATAAAATTAACGGAGTTGATTAAGTCGGTTTAAAATAGGGAGCACGTGATGGCAACCTAAAAACGGTTGGATATAGGAATACAAGAATTGGGACACCTTATTTTAGAATTTACGCCAAATTTTTGTTTAAATCAATAAGCATAAAAAACACCGACTGTAATAAAAATATACACACAACCAGTGGCCATTGCCAAAGCCATTTTTCAGCGACGAAACAAATTTAATCTTCCTTTCAAAGCATATAGCACACTATTTTCATATCGCGGGAATGGGTTTCTCCCCCTCCATCAACCCAAAACCGGAAATGTCGCTCCTCACGACTGGAAGGTTTTAAACCACTCTCATAAAAACGTTTTACAACTGAACAACCCGCTTTAAAACGTTTTGTCAGTGACGTCACTTTTTGGTCACTGAAATGAAATAAATTTAAAAGAAGCAAGAAAAAACGGTTTTTAAAAAACAAAACTGACGTTTCTTAAGGATTTTCTTAAAACTGTTAAATAAACGAATTATGAATTTTGCCACAAACTTTATCACCACGCTGTATTTTTTCCTGGCTTGCATTTTATATAAAACACAACGTTTAACATCAACGATTTGGATGCTGGCGCAAATCCAGCATACCGATTTAAAATAGCATAATTGCATTTTTACCTATTTTTAAAAATGGGAAGATTATAATTGTAACAATAATAATACGTTACTATAAATTTTAATCTACCAAGTAAAAGCATATAAAAGCATCAGACACGTTTGTATATACTTATTGAATGGATACAGATTGTCAATTACTGGCCAAGACAGCAAAATCTTTAAACGTCCCATCATTATATCGGTTCATATTATGATTTATACAGGCTGTCCCAAATTTATTATGCTTGCGTTTGTATCTCAGCTAATGTTGGAGATAGAAAGATTTAAACGAAGACAGGTTTAGATGATTTTATTATCTCTTATTTTATTTATCTGTAATTGTTTTCGAGATAATTCTAAAAAAACTAAGACTAGTGCATTTTAGGGCATGTCCTATCTTTTTAATTACTGGATTTATTATATTTTAGCGAGTACATTGTTAAGACACTTTTTTAAGATGCTTTCGTTATCCGAGTTAAAACCATTAAATTTTTAGTAATTAAGTAATTAAAGGTAAAGTAGAATAAAAAATATGTCTTAAGAACACTAAGCATCGCGACGCATCAAAAAAAAAATTCTTTAGGACATATTTTTTATTATTACTTATAATTTTGAGTGAAAGTGAGTACAAGTAATTTACTTTTAGTAAAGAACTTTTTCTCACGACATTTCCGAACTTGTACTTCCACACAACCGAACTTGTCGCTGATTGGTTGACGACAAAAAACCGCGAAATTTGAAATGAGAAAAAAATGTAAACACAATAATGCGATTGTTATTAAACATTTCGATTGTCACAGAATTCAGCAAAGAGGAGAAATCGAATAATTTTCAGTTTGGGCATGTAATTAACTATTTATTTTCATATGCACATTTTACATCACAATTTGTCAGTATTTGATGCAAATACATCAAGTTACATTACATACAATCATTTTCAAGTTACATTTCTTCTTTTTTAATGTAATTGCGATTTGAGGATACGCTGCTTCAGTTTAAGAAGTATTTTGCATTCCTCTACATCACTCTCTGGGTCATGTTTTATCCAATCATTCAAAATTAATGCTGCAAGAATTAATTCCTTTTTTGATTGTTTTTTTTTACGACATCATAGTTGTTGTTTCCATCATTTTCATTTTCGTGGAGCTCAGTATCGCTGTCGTCCTGTATTGGGTAGCCTTGGGTAGTTGCAATGATTTCTTCGTCGGTTAAGGGTCGCCATGTGTCCTCTGTCGAGTCTGCTTGAAGCCACTCATTTGTATCTTCCAGAGATATTTCTTTACTTTTGGGCAATTTATTTAATAAATTGCACGCTTCCAAAGTAGAATCTTGACATGAGTTCTTGCGAGGCATATCTCGATCAATTAGTTTTCCCCAAGCGTTTCTGAGAGTTTCGGCACTGACGTCGTTCCACGCTTGATATATTAAGAAGTCCTTAATGGTCCATGATTTAATGAACTCCGCCATCCCACAAGTATCGACGGAAGTGTTGCCAAGGACTTCACGTAAATATGCCTCATCTTGAATTTTCGTTTTAATGAAGATATGACATTCTGGTCCATTGGTTGGATGATATAGGTGACATTGGGTGGCAGATAAACGACGAAACACTGAGGGTCAATTTCATTCAAAATCTCCGCTGAGGGATGAGCAGGTGCATTACCCAAGATTAAAAGAAACCTGAAATAAACGCTGTTTCATCAGCATTATAAATGTTATCGAAATCGTACACGTTATCTTTTATGAAGGCGTTTAAGCCTAGGTAATATGCTTGAGCCTCTTCTGTGTCGGCCGACAACTTTTCTCCTTTAGTGTTTAGCGTTCTTATACCGTGACGATCTTTGAATCCTCAAAGCCACCCATCGCTGGCTGGAAAATCGGTGTCCTCGTAGAAATTTGTATGCATTTTTTGGCAAACTCCCTCAGCAGCACACCTGAGACAGGTTCTCCAAGAGTTCTTCTTTGTAGAAACCAGTGAAAAACACTTCTTTCAAATGGCGTATCATAAGTACCGGTGCACTTTTTTGTGTCAATCCGTCCATTCAATTTTCGTCTTTTTTCAACTTCCGACAAGTAAATTTCTTTTTTCCCAAGAATTTCTGCCACTGACGATTTACAAATATTATACATCTTACATAGTTCAACATTTTTAACACCATTTTTTGAGTGATTTATCAGATCCAGCTTTTCCTCCACGGTTAGCCTCTTAGCAGGCTCTTTTCTCTGCAAATAAACAGTACAATAATCTGTTGTATCACGGTTTTCTTAAAAATACATATTTTTTCATCATTTTTCGTTTCAGTTTTAAATTATTATAGGTTACGTCAACAAAATGTTCAATAAAACAAACCTTTACTTTGAATTACAAAAATAATTACCTGCATCACTCTCTCCTTTGCACCTGACATTATTTTTTTTTGTTTAAAAAACGTTCTTTTATTAACATGTACACATGTATGTATGTATTACATTTGCATAAAAACCTCGAAAAACTAAGAAAAGTTCATACATACATAGAATGTGCCAGAAAAACCCTTTGCGCATGCGCCAGCAGTTCGGTTATCCCGAGGTGACGAGAATGTGGAAGTTTGCGGAACGGAAAAGTTCGGATATGTGGGTGTTGAGTGTACAAAAGAAAAAAAGCATGCTTTAGAAGTAACAAAAACACCATAAATTGACAAATTTTATAAATTATATGCCAAACGCTAAATGCGGTGGTCCAGTTATCTTTTTCGAACGGAACATTTTTTTATTTACCTCTTCCGCTAGATATATACACATAAAATACATTTAAACGTAGCATATGATTAATGAGTTGTATTTCTGTTAGTAGAAAAAATACTTTGCGTTTAACTGTGTCACGTTTGTTCCCTTACTTTATACGTTGCCTTTTATCCTGTCACTTAACAAGGGTGATAAAATTAGCATATGGTTTTACCCATAAACGCGGTAAAGTTTACAAGATCGTGTGTAGCATGTTTTAGAATTTTAGATTAATGAGGCGTGTCCTTTGCTGACGTACCCACTAAATAGTGCCTAAACGTAACTTGTAGATGGAAAACCGTTGTACCTCTGCCTAATAGCATGAGTAGGATTCTTATCTTTCCTGTAGATTTTCAGATACAGTATATGTATATCGTTTATAACGACGTTGAAGGGACAGGCGAATCGGTCGTTATAACCGGAGGTCGCTATATTCAAACACCATGTACTTACTCAAATGGTCTTTATTCATAATAGAAAAGAGTGCACTTAAACATACATGGGTACAAAAAGCTGAAACAACAATGATATATTTTAATATGTAGGCAGGCACTTACAAAATGATTCTACAACCAACTTACCTGTTAGCTAATTTTAATTAAATTTGAACCAATAATTTTAGATTGTTTTTGTAATATTTTGTTTTCTGAAACGTTTCTTTAGATAACTTTTTCCAAAAGTAGCATAGCAAAATCTGTCTTAGACTGTTTTAGATTTTGATTAAATGGGAAAAAAAGCTGAATCGTTTGAATCGCTGAAAATGCATCGTTTATTGAAGGTGGTTGAAAATCGATTATTTCTTCCATTTCTACATCTTCGTTAAGTTTTGACTCCATATTTGAATCTGCGCTCCACTGTTTCGAGTTCTTCATCGATATTTGAAATGTGTTCACAACTTTCTTAAATTGCTAGGTTAACTACAGGTAAAGTTGACAGGTAAAGCGGACCCATTGAGCTAGATGCAGATTGTCTTCATCCTTATCATTTTGTAGTCGAAGAAGTGGTAGTAAATCATCTTCGTCAAAAGTGTTTTCTGTTGCGTTCAATTTGAATCCAGCAAACTATTTTTTACTAAATGATTTAGGTTATACTCGTATGCATAAAATTGTTTTCAATTCTCTCTAATTTGATCAAGTAATAATGCAAAAATAGATTCAAATCCAAATTCGAAACTATAACTTAAATCAACTATCGATATTCAAAATTGTAGTTATATAATAAAAAACTACCTGTTTATCCTTTGAGAAGAATTGTCGACTGTACAGATACAAGGAAACTGCATAATCAAGTATAAAATACGTAATTATAGATTAGGTTACACAATCACTTCAAAAGTTGATTGAAATCGTATCCGTTTTAGTGAATGATAATTAAGCTAAAGCAAGTAAATTCTAATCGAATCGTTTTATGGTAAATATAAGGTATCTGCGTGTATTTTCCCCATAGAAGCGTATGTACATACGTCGTTTATTGGCAGTCGGGTTATTTGAAAACCGCCTAGAGCCAGAGAACTCTGCATTACCTTGCCTTTCACTTAATCCATTCAGCACCCATCACTATCTCATTGTCCAATGCTGTTTAACATTTTACGTAAATTACCGGAAAGAATGGTTTTATGGTGTTAATATTACATTGCAATATAGCGTGTTTTGAGACAAGGATCGAATATTAGTCGTCAATGACGTTTTATTTTATGTGGCAATTCTGTTCCTTTTGGTTTATACAGGGCGATTCTTTTTTGCAATATCGTAGCTACACGACGAACTGCCACTGAAAGTTTTGTTGTTAACCCTAAAATATTTTCTGTAGGGTTCTTCTATCAGGAAATACAGAGTTGAAGAAATTTCTTTCCTTCCAATTTTTTTGTGGCATCAACAATTTCTGATATCAACAGTCAGTAAAAATATAATGTTTTTTTACGGTTTACCAACTGTTTCCACCGCTTTATTGAAAAATATAGTCTTCTGTTAAATATCGGGTGTCCCAGAAAATTCTGAACAATTTTGATCGTAAGTATCTTTTGACAAAGCGAACTTAGAACTCCTTGTTTCTTGCTCTACAGGGTGTGTTTTGAAATATGGTAATTTTCAACCTAAAAATTCGCCTCTGCTTTAAACACAACACCCTGTATATATTTACGTTAAAAAACTTCATTTTTCCGCTTTCCAAAAATGTGTAGTTTGTTACACTTGACTTTATAAATGGATTAGTATTTTTTTTTATGTATTTTGGACGTCCCAGAAAATTCTGACCCATTTTGATCATAAATATCTTTTGACGGAGGGAACTTAAAATGATAAAAGTTTGTTCTTACCATACAGAGTTTTTGAGTATGATTAATTTCAACATAAAAATACATTGGCAGGAACACCCCTATTCTCGTATAGATGCTGTATTTTTAGAAATATATCATTTATTTACCACTTTACTTTACCTCTGTTTGGTTAAAAATATACAGGGTATTGTGTTCAAAGTAGGGGTGAATTTTTACATTGAAATAGACCATATTTCAAAAACTCCCTGAATGGTAAGTAACGTTTTTAACATAACACACAAAAATTATTTGAAAAAATAAATGAATTGTGGGAAAAAACCGTGTTTTTCTAAGTAAAATCTGTCAAAACCGGGTTGTCACATATGTTGACTTAGGTATAGCAAATATTACCAGTTAAAATAATTACTGGATTATGTGGAATGAAAGGCGGTGTGGAATGGGTCACGCAGATGGTCGCTGCCGACTGCTTGAACACGGATTGGGCATACCGCGGCATCCGGACATACGGTTTAGCACAGGTGGGGTTTTATGGGAGGAGCATATGCGCAGAAACGCTTTGTCATACATTGTCTTATCCTGTATACGATTAAAATAGGTCAAATATAGTAATTCTGTGGGACGTCCAAACCCGATATTTATAAAAATTAAATTATTATCCCATTTCGAAAGTAAAATGTAACAAGCTATACATTTTTGGAAAACGAAAGAATGTAGCTTTTACTTGATTAAACATATACAGGGTGTTGAATTTAAAGTAGTGGCGACTGTTTACGTTGGAATTGACCATATATCCTGTAAGACAAGTACAACATATTCAGATATAAAAAAAATATTTAAGATCAAAATAAAATGGATTGGAATTCTCTGGGACACCCTGTATATTGAAACACAAGGAGATAGTAGGTACAGGGTCCGGAGGGAGGTATGGAATTTTTGAAAAGCGTGTCATGTGAGGGGTAAACCTAATGTTTTCCAAATATATAGTATCTACTCGTTGGCAGATGCAATTTCAGTTACCCCGGAGCCGTGGACTACAGCTCATCGCGTGTTTGTTTACAACACCTACATTGAAATGGGCCTTTCTGTGATTCAAACATAGCGACAGTTTCGAATTTATTAGCCGAAACTTTATAATTGGCCCTTACTTTTTTCGTCAAAACGGACGCACAGTTAGTGTAAACACAGATCGCTATCTAGCGATGTTACATGATTTACCGCAATTGAGAAGACGAGTCATTAACTTTAATACTGTATGGTTTCAACAAGATGGAGCAACTTGCCATACATCTAGAGCAGCAATGGCTTTTTAAGGGAACATTTCCCAGGACGTTTGATTTCGTTGCGTGGAGATGTGGAGTGACCTCCTCGGTCCCCAGACCTGTCACCTTGTAACTATTTTTTATGAGGCTACCTTAAATCTCAAGTATACATAAACAAACTACGTCCACGAGAAATTCGAAAGATTCCACGTGGAATGCTTCAAAGGAGTATGGACAATTTCTCGCGCCGTCTACAGGAGTGCCTAGACAAAAAGGGGCACCACCTAACTGACGTAATTTTTCGCATCTGATTGCTTTTTTCTTATTTTCCACTATGCATCGTTTAATGGCAACATTTCAGCTATGTATTAAAAAAATTAAATTCGAATTTTGTTGAAAAATAAGTGTGATAGTTTTTAAAAAAATTCCATACCTCCCTACCGGACCATGTGTAATCACACGTATTGAGTCATAACTTTTTTTATAGATGAAAATATTAAATAATTGTATTTGGAAAATAAACTCAAAACTAGAAGACCTTGCAATGTCATAAAACCACTGTGTGTTTCTGGAAAACAACAAATGTTCGAAACGTCGTGACGCCTGGCTTCTTGCAGAATTTCTTTCTTGTGTACATGACAAATTCTAGCCTCAGATGATAGGTACCTGATACTTTTTACAGATTACAATTTCTTTTAGCCGTTCAGGAATAAATTAGGGTGGTCAAGATAAAACAATCACCGTGTACATCACCGTGTATCATCTGACAAAATCAGCGACTGCCGAACTTAATCGAATTAAAATCGCGAGAGAAGACGCAAATACGCCACATTAAAAATAGCAGTAAACAATTTCATTGTCAAAGTGTAACGCACTTGACACGCTCATCGTTTGATGAAAACAAATTGATTGGACGCTAAATTAAAAAAAAAAAAGGAAGCGCGTCTCCAAGTTAGAGCAGACCTAATACAAATAATTGGCGGGTGAATCATTCTCATTAATTGATGAATCCGAAAATGAACGGACGAGGTTCTGTTTATTGAACGCCGGTTTCCGTATCCTGACGGTTGTTTCATACCGATTAATGAAAAAAAATGTACCATCGGGATGAAGCCCACACATGTAAACAGTAAAGTAGAAACCAGGTTGACGGATAAATAGTTCGGTTAGCACTCGTGATTCACCAAGATATGTTTTTTATGTATTTGTGCGGTAATGTGTTGGCAACCAAAAAAAGAAAACAGTTTGACAAGTGGCAGTTTAGGGTTAGTAAAAATGGAGCGCTACACGAAAGAACAATGCGTTTTCATTGTTGAACGATATTTCAAAAATAATGAAAATTTGGCTGCTACAGTTCACAAATTTCGTACAAAATATAGTCGGAATATTGATTTGATTTCGTCAACCTGTGAAGAGAGTGATTGAAAAATTCAGGGAGACTGGATCAATTTGGGAACGCTAAACACACTGGCCGTCCAATAACAAGCCGTGTAAATGATAATATCGAAGCAGTGCGTGAGAGTGTTGGTAAAAGTCCAGGAACATCGATTCGGCATCGTGGACAAGAATGGCAAATTTCAAGAAGCTCTCTGCAACATATACTCACTAAAGATCTGAGTCTCTATGCTTACAAAGTTGTGCAGCTTAATGGCCATGCGCAGCGAAGAGAATTCGTTGAATGGATTATTGAACAACAAGTGAATGCTGATTTTTCGAGTAAAATCATCCTAAGAGATGAAGCTCATTTTCAACTTGATGGCTTCGTTAATCGTCAAAATTGCCGTATTTGGGGTTCAGAGAACCCACATGTAATTGTCGAAAAACAAATGCATCCACAACGTGTCACTGTTTGGTGCGGATTTTGGGCTGGAGGCGTCATTGGACCATAGTTCCTCGAAAATGAGGATGGTCAAGCAGTTACTGTTACTGTAACTGATATGCTATTCCATACAAAACCCGATAGGTAAAAGTATATAGGATACTATATACTTTATATTTCAATAAAAAAATACAATTGGAAGAACCTGTGCTTTCTGTTTAATTCAAATCTCGCGTAAATTTTGGGACACCCTTTAAAAAGGATCACCGCATGTCAAGAGAAAAATAAAAATATCAACACGTCATTATTTTTCTTGAGTCCACGTCTTATGTGCGTTTTATAAGTCTTCTGTTTGAATTTTACAGCATCACTGACCCGAACACGTAGCAGGGTTGCCATATATGGGGGGAATTAAGCTTCACAGTGAAGGGAAAGATAAATTGTCGCCACTTTGCTACGGAATCGCGGACGCTGATTCCAAGAAGACTTTGTAGGTATATCCTCTTCTTGGCTGACTTCATCCACTCCTTCTTCCTCATTTCTCCTTTTGCTCACTCAGTTCCGTCGCTGTCTTCTCAAAATGTTATTTTCTTTCGTGACCAGACGTCTATCTCTGCTTTTTGACATGCATTCGGTAGGATTATGTCTTCTCTCAATGGGGGTTTGCCTCATCTGAGAGGAGAGGCTTGCTGGCAACGAAGGATGCACAAATCACAGAAGCAGGAGAAAGAGCTGGAGGCACAGTAGGAGAAGAAGACATAATGTCTGCACAAGGAGTTGATATGGACTGGTAAGTCACCATTGAAATTCTTAGAAAGTATAGGGAAATACCCAGAAACTATCATCCCAAAATAAACGTGATTTTCTCAAAATATAATTTTTCTGATATGGTGGGGCATAGAGGAAAAACCGTAACAGCAATCCTAGCAATCATAACAGCAATAATATTTTTGTTTTGGTTTCAGATCTACTGAAGAAAACTGCGACTAAGATATTGAGCTTTTTAAAAATTTCACGTCTGTATACGTTTTCAAATGTTGTGCTAGCGATTTCTATGTCGACTAGTTAATTCTTCTTTATTTCTTATTTCGACATTATCGACTATAAACATTATATTAACTAAGAACTGTTTTATACTAATAAAATCTTAAACAAACCTCGATCGGATGTTTCGAATATAGTAACGATAAATACTACCGTTAAAGCCTTGAATATACAATGGAATTATGAAATTATTGAAAGGAATGGTATCACAAATATCATAATTACGAAAGAATCACGTTAAGATAGCATACAATTGAAAATAACGGTATTCGGTATACAGAAACCACTGGTTCTCCATTAGGTTTCTTCAGACCCATTTTACAATCAAAAGACGATATCTCCAAAGTAGCGTTATGGACGTTCCATTGGCTACAGAATGGATTTAATTAAAAGATAATGACAACTATATGAATGGGTATCTACCGGACTACTTAACACAACGCAAGAGCAGCCTTTTGACTGAACTGCACCATAATTATTAACGGATATTATTATCTTAATATTGGTCAACTAAGAAAGGGAACGTTAACATAACAAACATTTATAATTGAGGCGGCAAGAAATTTGCTGCGCGCTACAAGCGTGCGCATGATAACAAATGTGTTAAAGAAAAGTAACTAGTAACACACCCATTCATTGTTACAATTTATTATAAAAATGTATGCAATACTTATTCTCTTCACTAGCGTGATTCACTAGCTTTGTTATCAGGATTATCATCGGGATGATCATCACGAACTGGAGACGATCCGTAAAAGCTGTGCAACATTAGATATGTTTCTATACTTGTCTCAAAGAGTGATTTCGCTATGGCGACCGAATATTATAAGCTATCAACATTAATCATACAGAATTCAACATAAATCAAACAGAAATTGAGTTTTGAAGGGCATGCCTTGTTTTTTATTTTGATGTTGCACATACTGCACGTGACTTTTACAGTCGGATTTGGTCCAGCACATTAAAGGTTTACTAATTATTCTCGCTCCACCGTAGAATAAATCATCGAATTCACCAATAAACTTATTCACTTGGTGAACTTATGGACGTTTTCTGGGCTTTCGCATGCGCGACTTGTATTATTAAAGCGCGACTTGTATTATTAAAGCGCGACTTGTATTATTAAAGCGCGACTGTACTATTAAATTAAAACATTTCAACTAGCACAGCGGAGAGTCTAACATGCGTACACCTCGATAAATCAACATCAACTACGGCTAAATGAAATATGTGGGATAAAGAAATGCAACAGCCTTGAGACGTGCTTTAGTGGTCCCCTCTTCACTACGTTTGATCGATCTTCCACTGACCTCATTTCAGAGTTATCGCACCGATATGTGTTAAGGGGTAACACCACTCTAAGATTTTGAAAAAATCGATTTTTTTTGGCTTAAATTGTACTTTAGGGTCATAAAAATGATATACAATTGGTCCCATAGTAAAAAAAAATTAACAGGTTTTACTTCAATTTTGCCACACTCACTCTGAGAGCGTCATTTTCGAAATTTCGCGCTCTCGGATTTTTTTTCTGAGCGCTCTCATGCAGCAAAAAAGGCCCGATTGTCTTTAAAATCATCCAGAAAGGAAGAGGAGGAGGCGAACATCAATATAGATGGTCAAGTGTATGGAGCAGGCATCACAGATTAAAGGTAAGAGATTTTGAGAATTTAGGTGCTCATAAAACTTTAAATGCGTTTTTTCTCGAAACCACTTTTTTCGAACTGGCCGGAAAGATTACTCGGAGACCGTTCAATGGATCGATCTGAAATTTTAACTGTAGCTTCCCAATTACATTTTCAGTAGAAGTACGTAGCCGTTTTTTGATTCGATGAAAATTAATTTTTTTATAAACAATTTACTGCCGATTTTTTGGCCGAAAATCGAGTTTTTTTTATAAGTGCGCCATTTGCACAAAAATCAATTTAAAAACAAACCCCTACGTACTTCTCTAGCCAATAGTATGTAGATTAAGAACATTTTTCGTTTTTTGTTCTAGGTCTTCAGTTTTCTGAGAAATTTGTCCGGCCGTGAAGAACCTTAAAAAAAAGGCGCTGTCGAAGATTGTCTGTATCTCCGCCATTTTGTATTAAAATAACAATAAAAAATTTTTGTTTATACCTCAATACATGTTTAATAAGCTCTCTAAAAAGTCTCTCTAAACTCTTCCTTTTCTCATTATCCCAAAACAAATTATTAAAGTTAGGCCTTTTTTTCGGTCGCTAGAGTGGTGTTACCCCTTAAGTTAAAAATATTCAGACATCAAAGGAAATTTACCCCGATGAATTACCATACATCTTTCCAATCTTATTTAGAGAAGCTTTTTATTTTAAAATAGACAATATTTGTTTGGTTAATTCGTAATATTTCTTAATAAAAAATGCAATCTTGCTGTGTATAATTACGTAATTATGGAACAACCTGTATACCTACATCGCCACTCAATGTATAATATCCCTGACTCATTTTTCTGTAATTACTTAATAGATGCCTCTTAGTAACACACTATCAATCTAGTTGTGTTAGACAGAAAACTTGAGTGATTCAAGTGGGATATTAACTTGAAAATTAAGTCAATCACAAGTAGAGGCAAACTGATGAATCAAAATAATTTAACAACTATGCGTCTCACAACTTTATTTATTTTGAGTCTGTCGAACTACGTATATATTTAACTCGTTACATATCTTATTATCTGTAATAAGATAATAAACATACCTACAGTTACATAATTAAAAACAAAAAAGTAAATCCAATTTAAATCACACCATTAAAATTAACATTATTGTTCTGGGAATCATTACGATTATGTTAAAAGAAGAGAATATCAAAAGATAGAAACAACCAATGTCTGTTACAGGTATATACTATGAGCCATTCAAACCTAAAAGGATATAGCCCTCGGAATAATGGCCACTTCCAGCGGCGTTTTACTTCCTGAGTTATCCCTGCGACTAGAGGAGTTTGAAGTTCAGCTTACAATAAAATGTAAACTTATAAAAAGTGTAAACAGCACATGATCGTTAGAGGCACCTTTCAAATGTCAGTTTGTTTACCAGATAACAGATGCAGTATATTTAGTTTTAGTCTACTCCATCGACGAGTATTATAAGAACCATAAAAGGACCTAATATCAGTATCAATAAAAAATCACAATCGTAAATGTAACTGAATTAGATATCGATTGTACGCTTATAAATTTATTGATAAGCGCTTTAGAAAAGTAACGAATAAATTCATTATTTCTGAAATTGAGAGCTTTTCGAAATAATTCTCTGACACGTCGATTTTGTTTTAAAGACACTTTTTGACATACGATCCATATTTGTGACGTCATCGTTGTTCGAGATATGACGTCATCGACAATTTTTTTTAAATGGCAACCCCCAATTTCGACCACGCCATTTGAAAGAGCGTGTAATTCTACTTACACATCGTCAAAAATTATTGTTGCCTGACAGTAGCCTAAGCGACCGAGAATGTTTTTTTTATTGCTCTCAGATAAAAACTTGAAATCGTAATTCGGTAAATAGTTTTTTTTGGTTTTTTCAGTTATTTCTTTAGTTCTTATCTTTTGTTTGGCAAAAGCAGTGTGTTTGAAGTGTTTATTGAGTAGTGACTTTTGTCATTTTATAAAAAATGGTTAAATTAACTGAACGAGAACGAATTGAAATTCTTTGCATGATCGGATTTGGAGACAGGATACGCACCCAAAAAGAAGTAGTTGAATGGTTCAATGAAACTGATCCTGATCGGAAACACATCCTAATCGAAATAATGAATTTATTCGTTACTTTTCGAAAGCACTATGTATCCAAACAACTCACTTTAATCATTCTCTAGGCGAGTAGAAACTTTTGAAGTCACCATGTACAACAACCTGTGAGGAGAATGAAGAAACCGAGAGCAATCGAACTCAGACGCCCACCATACTAACGTGCAAGCTGTTTCGCACAACACAATTCCACTCGTAAAATAGCTGGCAGCTATTAAAAAGGCAGTTTTACGTCTTCAGATAGAAGATAAATTAAATGATATAGCGAAAAAAAGCATATCCCATGGACAAGTCCGTCTAACATGCCTGTCCGGTCTTGAAAAAGGCGCCATAAATATGTGTCTTTACCGGGATAATAATTAACACGGGTTTATTTATTAAGCTTGGTCATACAGGGTGTACCACATAGGTGCAGGCCAGAACTACTAATTCAGTATAGAAAATACTTGGAGGGAGACCATATTTATAGTACTCTCACACACTTTTTTTGTCTTTCTTCAATATTTCAAGTTTCTTTGGATGTGTCAAGTTAGCGCGCTTATTTGAAACGTATATTTTATGTGAAATGTGATTTCGTTTTGAAAAATGAAGTAATTACTTAACTCTATTTCATTGACAGCTATTGCAAAGTTTTGGTTTTCATTCTTTTGCGGTATTTCAATTTAACAGACAGTGCATATCCACCCAATAACTTTCAGGCACCCCTAGGAAATTCGAAAAAGCCCATAGACACCGACGAGCACATTTCGGTAGGTAGTTCAAGCAATCACAGTCACAACTATGGGCATCTAATGTAAGAGGTCCTTGGTTATTAGTGAGGCATCTCAACAAAACAATGGAAACGAAAAGAGAACTCCAGATGAGAAGATCAGTCGAACCGGTTGGCATAGACCAAAAGGGAGAGCAAATATGAACCGAAACTCTACATGCAGCATGCTAATTATAACCACAAAGAACCTAAAAACAGAGCCTCGAAAATATAAGAAGACTGTCATTGGTGTAAGGAACAATGGATTTCGTATCAATATAGTATGTATGTTTACAGTAGAAGCCATTGGGAGTACCACAACTATTATCTCACGCCAAAAACTCTAGATTCACTATTTCATCAGATTCACACACATCAAGTTATTCCAAATTTTGGTAAATTAAATATAAAAAAAAACATAATTGTAAACTAACAATATGTGTTTCTATAACAGAAACAATATTTCCTTCAAAAGTAAGAAACTAGCTGTACCTATTACTTCGTTAGAAAGGATGACAAGAATGTAATACAGAATCATTTTGAATTTCTCATACATCTTCCGCCTCCATTATCGCACCTTTAGGGAATAAATTTCGAATTAGAAAATTTTTATAAGGGAGCATCTTGATGCCAAGAGAAACATTGGTGCCAACTTCAAGATTATTGTGTTTATAGTTCTGGAAATATCGTGGTAAGTGGCACATTTGAGTTTTATATAATATGTACATGAATTTCCCATCAGATTTACTTCTCAAGCTTCTTGTAATATTCAGCTGCGACTATCTACAAATGGTTTACAAGCTTCCTATCTAAACCATGTTGGATACGTTGTTTAGTAGCTCAGTTATCTGATCTTTATGTGATGACATTGATGACTTCCATAAAACAGTTAGAAGTTGAAAGATCTATGTGTAATTGATTGATTGGAATCTACATGATAATTGGTGACAAAGGGCTAGAGGCGGCTTTAACCTAAATACCTCGTTGCATAAATACGACCTGACCATAAATCACGCGATATTGGGTACCACCCATTTAACGCTTACATGCATTATTACTTACGTTATGTACTTCGAATCAGGCATTCAAAAGCTATAAGGCAATATCCCCACATAGAGATATGTAGAGTTCGTGCAAGCGCGGAGCGTAACAGGACCGTAGTCAGTTTACGAATGAAAATGTAAATGAAAAATATGAATTAATGTTAATGAATGTTAATTAACACAGAAACTATGTTGCATCATAGTACATTTTTAAATATTATTACGTATTACCAAGCGCGAATGTCACAGGGCCGACACTGTACATGTCCTGCCCTTGACTCGTTGGCCTTCACATCTCACAGCTGACTTGCATTACGAAAACTGCGCTAGCAATTTTATTTATTTATGGCACGCTGTAACAGACAGTCGCCGGTATTGCACCTCGTTGATACGTTTCGTTTTTTTCGTATTCACCTAAATAACTTTATGCGTTATTTAAGCGTTGATACGTTTCTTGTTTAAATAACTTTATAAATATTAATAATTATTAGCTGAGGGGAGAAGTGAATAAAGTGAGGTACCATGCCAAAAGTGAAAAGAAATAGACGGGAAATATTTCAAACGATCCCGAGGGTTTTAGGGACATACGTATTCATGAAAATGAACTTTTTTGTACTGTGTGTGAACGCATTATAAATTCTTCAGATAAAACGAAAGTAACAAGACATCTGAAAAGCCATGCCTCGTCCAGCGAAGACGACTCCGTATTTTTCTATGAACTTACAGAAGCCTTTGTTGCAAGCAATATTCCATTAAACAAACTAGAGAACCCCAAGTTACGTACGTTTTTAGAAAAATATATGGACCGAAAAATTCCTCATGAAAGTACGTTAAGACTTGCATATGTCGATCGGGTTTACAACAATGTAGTGACATCAATACGCGAAGACATTGCGGACAATTTCGTCTATTTTATTATAGACGAAGCTACCGATGCTTGCGGGTGTTCAGTAGCTAATTTTTTAATTGGTGCGTTAAAAAGTGACACTGCTAGTGGCAGCCACCTACTAGCTTCTAAGGTTCTGGATAAAACTAATCACGAAACGATCGTAAATTGTGTTAATGACTATTTTAACATATGGGAACCTTGTCTCAACACTGACGTTTGTCGGGTAAATGTTTCCATTGTTACGTGTTATCTTAATTTATATAGGTATTTTATCCTTGACTTAACCGTACTATTTGGTAAAAATAGTACTATGTTGCTACATAATTTATGTAAATATATTAATATTTTCATTCGTTAACTGACTACGGTCCTGTTACACTCCGCGCTCGCACGAACTCTAGAAGACTTATCCGCAACCGACGACGCGCAAATTAAATGTTTATTCATGCGCTCCCTAAACAGAACGTCTGTTAATTACGAATTACAGCCCAATTAAGGCCATTATTAAAGAAATATGATTAAAACGCGAGGCGATTACGACATCGCCGCCGCTAACGCTACCGCCAGACTTATACGGCGGCGGATCTCTCACAGGGCGATGAACAATTTATTAATTATTGCCGTCGCATCTTAACCCACGGGTTAAGATTATACTTGCAAATTTCGGCGTTCCGGGTCCGTGTACTGTCATCCTTCTCCTCCGAAAAAAAAATACGCGGTTAATTAGAAAGCCCCTCCAGATTAATTGCCCTCTTGCGCTCTTCGAAGAAATTGCCGAGTAGGTAGATGGACACGGTTGGAATCGGTTTATCTGTTTTGAAATGGAGACAATTTCGAGAATGGGCGGATAAGCGATAATGGTTAAGATATTCGTAATTCTGAAGTAACGTTTGCTGTTGATGGCGTGTAGGCATTTACATGATGTTGGTATACAGTTGCGACAGCAAAAGAGTATTTACGTAAGATATTGCGTGTATCACGAGGCACTAGTTTCGTTTTTCTTTTATTCGAATCCGGTGATTTATGGTTTCTTGGAGTAAGCGGTCCCAAATCTAGTATCACTCCAAGTACTTTGGAGTGGTGAGGATTGAGCTAACGTTGAAGAGTTTCATCGGTGTTAATTTACATGTCTTCCAATGGAGAGACCGGCTAACAATGTGGACAATATATTTGTGGGGCACAGCAACTTGTGCGCAATAGTGTTATATTATGTCCAAACCAAACTCAGTTCTCAAGTAAAAACTGACTACTGCTGCTGGTCATAGTGCTGTTTTCATATTGACGTTGCCAACGTTTTGTTGGTCGACCTTTACTTCCCTATCACTGTCTTACTAGGGAAAGAAATCTAAATTTCTGGAAGCTATAAAATAATAAGATATTATAAAATCTCAGCATCGTTTCGTCTGCTATCAAGCTACATCCAAATTACGATATCTGGAATCGAAATTTCGCCTATGTTCGTTCAAATTACTGAGACGGAGTTCCATATCACGTCTCATTGAACTCCTTCATAATGCCAGTCTAGGAGGCCTTTGGTATGTTTTTGAACAAGTAGTAGCTCAGAAAATCTTCAATAAGTATCACACTCCATTTCAAACAACTTTCTGTTATCATCCACATACCACCTAGAGTTGTATTTAAGCCTCTAGGCTTAAGGCTAGGCTGTATTTAAGCCTCTAGTCTCTATAAAACCAATGTACCATGATGTTTTGCTTTCGTAGTAGGAAGACAAACACCAAAAAGTTTTTGGCGTTGATAGGTGTATTATGCAACTGATCTCCGTGTCTTGAATCGAACCATCGACCGGTATCGTTAAACTCCCTGCTTTTCAATAAAGCAACTGCCTTCAATTCTAGACACATTCACCCGTTATTTGGATGCAAAAAGCAACACGCCAGCTTACACACACAGGGAGGGATGTATCCAAGATTGTGTACAAGAGTGTCAATTAATAATTATAATAAACGTACGAAAAGACCCATTTCGGTACTCTGGAGGTCAGTAATCATTGCTGGATGTAAAGTTTATGTCATTGGCATCAGTTTCCATAATGTAAAGCTCTTAAGTGTCCCTTCTGAATTTTCCGTCCATATTAAATATTCCTGTCCTAACCTGTCACTTTTCTAACTGACTGACTGCTGGCTAAGACCAGCAAATAGGAAATTTAATAGCAAATAGAGTTCTGTATGTGTTATTCAATTTCATTTTCCATCCATATTAAATATTCCTGTCCTAACCTGTCACTTTTCTAACTAACTGACTGCTGACTAAGACCAGCAAATAGGAAATTTAATAGCAAATAGAGTTCTGTATGTGTTATTCAAAATTTAAATTTCTGGTAAACATATAGACAATGATTTATCTAATCTTCTAGCAAAGTAAAATGGTTACAAATGTTTTCAGCAGAGGCAAATAGAAGGCAAATAGAAACCGTAAAAATCTACGTAAATCTAACTGTTAATTAGGCAATAGTTTACAACAGTGATGTCCAAACATCTCGCAGTACACATCTGGCCCACACGTACATCTGCTGAGCGCATTAAAAACTCGTAACAAGCATTATTCTATTTTACGACGGTCACCAACCCAATTATCAACGTACTTCCGTAATTCTAATAGAAGATGAGAAAACCTCTAAAAACAAGATAAACAAAGAGAACTGAAGCTGGCAACTGAACTGACCAACGGTATCAAATGCAACGGTAGTCGTAAATACTATTAAGCGAAGTGGAGACTGAATAGTTTAGGGAATATCATGTTTCATGTCTTTATAAACAAAAATGTGCTACAAACTGGATTTAGAAACTACGTGGTTTCCAGAAAAAAAGGGTTTCCATTTCCTCGCATGTCTTGGATGGTTACAAGACAGGTGACATAAATAACGTGGAAAAGTATTGTTCACATGAAGCAAGAGATCAAATGGTAATGAGAACAATTTTATAAGTTATGTTTTGAATAGGTTGTTAAGGTTTGCATGGCAATTATATTGACGATTTTTTGGACTGAATATCACCACTATTAGATTTCTTCCATCTACAGTGTGTCCCGTTTTTTTTTTTGGAACCACCCCTATAACTTTGGAACGGAAAGTCGGATCAATTTGAAATTTTGGCCTATTGAGTAATTTTGTCACCAACTTACCTAATTATGCACGTAGCAGGGATTAATTATTTGCCGAGATTATTTGCGAAGATTTCAAATGGATCCGACTCCTGGTTCCAAAGATATAGGGGTGGCCCCCAAAAAAAACAACAAACTGTATCTCGATAACTAGTAACGGTAGGTACTTGAATTTTTGTACTAGAAGGTGCAAAAGTGCTGAATGAGAATATGTCATTGGATTTAATCCACTACAATCGCTCATGTCAGTTCTTGAAAAATGTGACACTTTAAAGTGCCCTAGAGCGCACGCCTTTGGAGTAATTTTAATGTCAGTTCATCTAATTATGCACGTAGCAAAATTTGATCCTTTGCCAAAATAAATTGATCCGACTTCCCATTCCAAAGTTAGAGGGTGGTTCCAAAAAAGAAACTGGACACACTGTAGATCCCGAACCAGATTCCGGGATCAATGAAAAAGTTCTAGTTCTGACACCAATGACAAAATTCTAAAAATTACCAACGACAAAAAAAATTGAATCTGTAAAATATCTGGACCTTCTTTACGAAGTAGCCGCAGACTAAAATCGTTTTGAAAAAAAATTCTAATACGCGTTCTAATCTAATATTCTAGTCATATTTCTTATGAATGCATCTTATAGTTAGTATAAACAAGTAATCGTTTTTTCTTTAGCCCAGATTCCGACCAGGGTTCGAAATTTAATAACTCGAAGGACGTTAAAAAACAAGTATGGCAAATTAAATTATAAATAATCGTTTGCGGACAGCGCAACGTATGCAAATACATAAAGAGAAAACCGCCGAGTGGGATTTAATTGCAGATCGGTCCACATATGCACAGACACGGCCAGCGCTAGACGACAGGCAATTTTAGCTTTTTATTTTTTGGATGGCCCGCTCAACCGCCAAGGTCGCCTCGAGCATAAGGAAATTGTATCGTCTATTGAACTTAATTCGCGCAGTCACATCGGGAATTATGCGTGGAATTAATTTAATAAAAACCAACTTTCAGCTTTTGACATAAAAAAAAAAACATAAAACGAGACCGTAAGTAACTATAACAGCGCTTTCGTACGATGCCATTAGATTCAATTAGAACTTATTTTTAAGTCTTGTTCAATACCTATTTCTTTCCACGAAGCTTCAGGGGCGGCTGGTGTATAGGTGCTGCAGAGCTGCAGAACTACCAAAAAAATATATGTTTATATATTTTTGCGACCTAATTACTAAAATTTATTAATATAATAATTTGGTGTATCCACAAGGCACGGCGCACCCCACGCTGTCGTGCTTCCGTAAAATCGCCTTTTGTCGCTGTGCCGGCCGGCCACCCGTACTAAGTAGTAGACCAAATAAATTCTCTAGGTCTCTAGTCGAGCGCGTCGCGGTACATTTATATTATTGTATTGGGCCACACGAGTCCGTTCTGTGCACCTCTTTGCATGCCCGCGCGCTCCCCCTCACTTTCCGCGACGCTCCACACTTGCTAGCATAAATCCGCAAATTTAGACAGTCAGTGAGCTGCATTTTTTTCAGCTAATCGCTGCATGTTTACATACATGTAATCACATTATTTACATGTATTTCTCATAGACTTGGCGGGCGAACCGGCGTAGATCGTGTTTCGCGTAAATTGAAAGCAATACTATTCTGTTGATTGCTAATTTGTGTGTTGATTTATTTTTATTATACTAATTATTGGTATTTATAAACTGTGATAATAACATAAGACATAAGTGATAATGAACTTGATAAACTTGTGGGATTATCGGTCAGTTTATAAAAACAGAAGTTTTTTTCTAACGTTTGGGCTTTATTCAGCCATCATCAGAGCTACAATGAAAACAAAAATTTTTTAACTTACAAATTTATATAAATTTATACTAGTAACACAATATATTTTCTATTTTCTCTTTGAGTCGTGTCTATTGTAGATGTTTTAGTTCGACTGAGGACTGAAGGTACTACAGTTTCTGATTTGGTTGTTTATATTTTACAGTGGTGTAATTTATGATGTGAGAATCTGTTATGTGTTTACATAAATATGGGTGTATGGTGTGAGTTATATATCAAGTTGAGTAGGTGATTATGTAGGTATATGGGAAGATGTAAAAATTTTGTTTTTTTTTTCATTATTATAATTAATAGATTATTATTTGTATAATTATTGAGATCTTTATTTTATTAGGTTAAAATACGTTTCACTTAAATTCTCTATATCTGTGCGGCTATTTATTGAGTTTTTGTGCTTTTTAATTTCAATCATTTCTTGAATTGTTCGTTTATAGTAATTTTGGTCTTTTTTTCAATATATGTATATTTTCAAAATCAAATATATGATTTTGGCCTATGGCATGTTTTGTAAGGGCGGTGGAATTTTCGTGTAATGTTCTAATATCGTATTTATGGCTATAGATTCTTTTATGTAGATATTGATAGATTGACCTGTATATACACCGTTAGAGTTTTGGCAATTTATTTTATATATAGTATGTTTCTTCATGTTTTCAAGTGATAATGTGAATATGTGAAAAAAAATTTCAATACTCATATGAAGAAAAAAATGGATTTAAAAATAAAGGTAGGCCATTGTCCGATATTATTATTGAGACACCAGGTGGAAGTCGCGGAAAAGCATATAAGCGCCAATTTACATTTAGCACCAAAAGACATTTATTCAAGGAATAATTGGATATGTGGGTGCAACAAAAAAATGCTTGATTTTGTTTTCCTTGTTTACTTTTTGACGGTGATAAAGCATGGACGGAGGTAAGCGTGACTGATTTAGTGCACTTGACTGAGAAAATCAAAATCAGAGAAAATTATTGAGAGAAAATTATATGTGAAAATTATTTATATCAAAAATGTCTGGTTTCAACGACAAGGTTATAGACAAGTTTGCTTCTATGAAGGATCGTAGGATTGAATTAACTTTCAAAAAATAGGTGCGTAAATATTTGCAGAACACCCGCTTCATTTCATCACGAGTCGCCACTGCGAAGCTTACAAAGATAACACGTTTGAATTTTTCTAAGAAATGATTTCAAAATTGGTCATACTCACTTAAACAACTACTGCCTTAAAAAAACACCACTACGTAGATGTGAAAGTATTTAATTAAATTCTAACCACATTTTTCAAAAAGGCACATTTTTTGATCGCTCAGCAACGAACCTTATTTTTCATTGTTTTCAATCGAAAATTTCAAATGAGGTTTGGATTTTAATTTGAAATTTGAAGGTAATTTTTAAAAAATGGATGATAATAAAATTTCCCAGAGGGTCCAGTTTTTTTTTGCGGACACTGCACAGAAAATATTTTTTGAGACATCCTGAAAAAGTTTTCAGGGAATTGATCCTGTGCGTGTTTCGAAAAATTAATATTTCTGTAGCGAGTTTTGGCATCGCAAAATGCCAATTTCCAGTATGTTTTGCTCCAGTATTATTTATCTTCCCATACTGTCAGGTACGACTGCTTAGTAACAACAAAAATTACTGGAATACTGATATTTTGCGACGTCAAAAGTTGCCAGAAAAATGTCAATTTTTGACCGGTCGCAGAAAAAAAAGGAACCCAGGCACAGGATCAATGATCTAAAAACTTTTTTACGATATCTTAGTAATAAAAATCTTTTCTATAGGATCCGCCAAAATATTTGGGAATATTTTTTATCCTACTTTCAAAAATTGCCTTCAAATTTCAAATTCAAAAGAAATTTTCATTTGAATTTTTCGATCCCATTAAAATACCACCTTTTAAAATAGAAAAATTGTGTGTATTAGCGTTAAGATGTTAAATACATTATGAAGTTGCGTTTATGCGACTTTTTTTGAAAAATATCACATTTTTTGCACGTCAAATGCATTTGCGTCAATCTTTGCAATTCAATGAGTTCATGAAGCATATTTTTTTTGGTACCTACTAAAAAAAATGCTTTATTTTTAAGTAAAAATAAGCATTTTTTTAAATACAGTTATGGCAAAGAAAATCTGTAGAACATTCTTGGATTAATGAGTGCCATTTGGTGAAAAATCTAAAAATAGGTCATGTCAAAACTGTTCTGTGGAAAAGCAAACAGGTGGTGTTTGCTGTTTGTGCAAAAATGGACAAGAAAAAAAGTCCCATATGGTGTTTGGGGTATGGCTATGCAGTTTTTTTTGGTGAACACGGTATGTTGAGAACATTTTGGCAAACACTGTATGTATAAAAAAAAACATGTGTATATTTATATTTTTTACATTTTTGTAGGTAACAATTTTTACATTTTTATTTAGCTAATACGAAAGGTAAATATTTCAAGTAAGATAGTAGTATTATTTGTTTTGATGAAAACGCAAATATAGGTATGTACATACAAGTGGTAGTAATATCTTCACTCAGTAGCTATGCCTGATCTGACACATAGATATGTAAATGATGCCAACGTAACACTAAAAAGATATGAAGTAACCGATGTGCGCAAGGCGAATTTTTCAAATTATTGCATTGCAAAGCAGTCCAACAACTAATTCTCTCCTATCTGTAATGTTTACGGAAGTGCTGCAATCCTACCTGTAAACACCTACCTACCCACGAGAGAATGACTAAGGAGTGTTTTCTTATTTTGCTGGGCGGTGAATCGATTCCGAAATTATCTAATTTCAAGCGGGAACTACTTACGGCTCTATGTCTAGGTCGGTGGGTGTTCGAGCAAAGAAAATAGCTCACGATCTATTTCGCAGTTTCTAGTAAGTTCAGTTTGGTTTCGACGGAGGCATACCAGTGACCACTTCAGTAATTTATTAAAGAGATTTTTTTTGTCTAGAATAACATACCGATTTTGGTTGTTATACATATATCCAATAGGAGTTTGACTCTTTCAAAAAATCCTCAAGTGGACTTATTTTTTACGGTAAAGACCTCTCACCGAACAGTAATGTAATTTTCTTAATAATAAACTCTTTCAAACTCGACAGTTCTAAGAAGGAGAAGGCACTACCTCGAAATTTTATAATTTTAAACCGCTATACACAAGCTTATTGAGAAAAAAGTGTTTGGAATTTCAGTTTTTATACTTCATCTTATACAGGGTCAGCCCGTGTTGACTTAGATATACCAAATATTGCCAGCTAAAATTATATGTGCAAGAGAAGGCGGTGTAGAAGGGAAGGCGGTGTGGGATTGGGCTAAGCACAATCCGGCGTGCGCATTGATCTGGAATGCTAATGGACAGTCAGTAGAATTATCCCCACTCCGCATTTTTGGGCCGATTTGAATAGCAGCCATTTTGGAAGTTAGTTAGCAACGCAGATGGGGCTTTATGGGCGTAGCATATGCGCAGAAACGCTACAGTCTTATCCTGTATGCCATATTTGTTTCTCACTGTCGCAACAACGTATAATGGCCAAGGACGCCGGTTCGAATCTCAATGAATATATATTTATTTTTTTCCCGCAATGAGAATGTCAATTTCTGGGGAGAGATTTATTTATTTTATTTCCATTGTTACAATTTTTAAAATAAAACAATTTATTAATTAAAAATTTTAAAATTGACTACAGTGACTCGTGTAAGGTTTCAAATTTTTCTTCAAATTTAATGAATATACTTAATTCAAAATGAACAAAAATATTCATTAACAATAAATAGTAATGTTGAATCATTATTACTATGTTTATTATAAAAATAAATATACTAATAATAATGACAAAATTATTTGAAAAAAAAAATGAAATTGAAAAAAATATTCGTTTAGATTTGAAACTATCTATTTGAAACTAACTAAAATTAGTATATAAGCTGAGGTCTCAAAAAACTGAGATTTCAAACATTTTTTCTCGTAATTACTTAAGGGGTAACCACTAGGATTTTAAAGAAATCGTTTTTTTCCTTTTTTGGCTAAAAATGTATTTTAGGATCATATTCTCACATCATTATCTCACAATGACTTTTCGATCTGGGCGGACATATTGCTCAAAGACCGTTGCATCGATCTATTTGAAATTTTAACGGTAGCTTATCAATTATATTCTCCATCAAAGTACGTAGCCGTTTTTGATAGAATGTAAATTTTCTTTTTTATAAACAATTTACCGCTGAATTTTTAGGGCGAAAATCGATTTTTTTCGTTAGTGCACAGTTTCTACAAAAATCAATTTAAAAAAAATCCCTACGTACTTCTCTAGCCAATAATATGTAAATTAAGAAAATTTTTGTTTTTTTGGTTCCAGGTCTAAAACTTTTCGAGAAATGTGTCCGCCCGCGGAGGGCTTTTTGATAAATGTGTTTTTAAAGATACGCTGTATCGCCGCTATTTTGTATAAAAATAGCAATAGAAACATTTATTTTATAGTTCAATACATGTTTAATTAACCCTTCAAAAAGAAATCCTATTCCTCTTCTCATTCTCCCACAATAAATTATCAAAATTGGGCCTTTTTTCGACCACTAGAGTGGTGTTACCTCTTAAGTGTCACGTTTAAAATTGTAATATTTTAACGTATTTTAAACATTCAATATACAAAGTTTCATCCTAGACTAAAATTCCGAGGTCGCGCCTTCTCCTTGTAGATTATCAGCAGATTAGATTCCATGGCATATTTTGAGGGCGTTTTTTTCTATCTTAGGATATTTTATATTGTTATTGTTGCAGAATACCATACGTACGACGTCTCATAGCGACAGAACATTCCCAAAACCACCGTCACACATTGGTCAATTTTGCGATTCTAGGACAAAATTCCAAAAACTCATGTTCTCAGAATTAAATTGTTTCATTAATAATGTATAATAGACCCATTAAGGTATTTAATGCTGTAAAATTTATTATCATATTATACATTTTTTTGACCCTTAACGAGGGTTGAAATATGTATAAAACCAGGTACTTGCTTGAGAATATTTTAGTAGTCTATTTGACCCTAATGTGTGCAGTTGAATCTCCGTTGTTTTTGTGTGAAGTGAATTTGTTCTCGATGGAAAATTTAGTGGAAGGTATGTACTTTATTTTGGTATAAAACAACTTGTGTTTTTTTTTTGTTTAAATCAGAAAATTTTGGTATTTGGTTCTGTAAAAATTTTACATTTTCTGCAATATTCAAGTTTCTCGAGAGCTACAATTTGATTTCCGCTTTCTTCCGCGTTGATCTTTTTTTCCATAGATTGCCTGTAACTTACTCTACTAAATTTCAAAAAAAACCTTCTGCGTCTAATTATTTTATCCTTAATTTTAGAAACGTATGTCATACCTCGCAGAAGCCTGTTCGAGATATGGGTTAGCAAACCGGAAAAGGGCAAAATAAATATGAAGATGTATTCGTATATTTTTAATTACTTCAATCTTGCAACCCCTGATGCTAACTTAGAAGATGTTCTTATGACAAAAAATTCGTCATTTAGCTATAAATTGTATGCTTATTAAGGAAAGTTTTTAAATAAACACAAAACATGGTTGGAAGACCTGGTTGGTTTTACCTGAATTACAACCATATATACCGGATGTTCAGAGCCAACCTGCAGCTTCCAGTTCAAGTGGTCCAGGGAGGCCAAAAAAATCATTTGAACAATCGAGTGAAAAGACCAAAAGACGCAAAATACAGCCATTGCTAGAGACAAGCACTAGTAAATAATTGATTTATGCGGCTCAAGCAAGTTTACAGTATGAGGGTCAAGGTGATGCAGCAACATTGCTAAAAGAAATGGTATCTACTTCTCCGAAACGTGCTACACGTATCAGGAAGTCTTTTCACTCCCCTGATACTACAGGGCGAAAGCTAAATAATGAAGAAGCACTTATTTAGACGGGAAAATGACCAAAGGATCATATATTGCTGTGCAACAACGCCTAAGAAGTATTGGCTCCAAGGTATGTCCATCATATCCTTTCCTGATTGAAGCCAAGGCAAAAGTGCTATCCGGAAAATGTCGTAGTTACAGAAACAGCTGCTGAAGTGGATTTACAATCTTTAATAGAACATACTACGAGACGGATTTGTGAAGTGCAACGGGTCGTGTTAGAGCAGAATAAAGCTGAACTAAACGATGTTGAAATAATTTTTAAATGGGGTTCCGATGGGAGTTCTGATAGTGATTAGATTACTTTATTTAATATTCCAATTATTTTTATTAAACATTTGTAGCTATAGAACTATTTGTCTCATTTTATGGAACTTTACTTTTTATTATATATTAAAATATGTATTGTTAAGGAACCTTTCTGGAGAGGCAAGGGGCCCTCGGGAATTTCGGTATAACGATTCTCGAGTTAACCTAAACAAAGCTGGGGTCACGAGGTCGGCCGGCGCTCCACCAGACGAGGCACATTTTATGGGACTCTCATACGCTTTATTGAAGAAGAACGTTGTGTAGTCTCTACTGTTGATTTCTTTAATAAATTTGTAAGAAATTTGGAATTGTGCCAAACGTTATTTCACATATCAGAAGTGCGATTCTTACCTGTGCTATTTCGAGCTTCAGGTGGTTTGATTTGTTGTGTTTATTTTTTTTTGTGTTTTTGTGATTGCTCTCTTACTGGTGAGTACTGAACAATTTTTTGAACCTGTCTACCTGTCTGCCTGCTAATACTGTCGTACTCTCCGTGGCCTGTTTTATTACCTGGTTTGGTTTGTATTTGTGTACTTGGTAATTAATTGATAAATTTTGATAATACTTTCATATGGGCCGTTCGAGTCGTAGCCGAGTGCGTACACGGTCTAGCGTTCGCCCACGACACAGGCAGCCGTCGGTGTCGCCGGGGCGTAATCGAAACCTAAACAATCGGAGTATTAGTCCGTCTTTTACGCGACGCTTAGACAAAGACTTAACGCAATAGAGACTAGTTCGTACGACGCAGAGCCGAAATAACTCCGAGTGACCTCGCGGCGCTCAGATGAAGTGTCTAGACGTTCAAGGAGTCCCATTACTCAGATTTATTAAATAAACACGTTATGTCGGACGTATTGAATTAATTCCTAATTCGACGGTATCAAATTCGTTGACTGTTCAACAATGGGTCACCAAAATCGAATCCTAGGCGAACTCTATCGGTGGGATGATCGTGCAAAAATTTTGCAGTTATTGGGCGGTTAGCTGGTAACGCGAAATCGTGGTACGACTGCCAATTGACTTTAATTCTTCCGATTGGAATGTATGGAAAGAAAAATTAATCCTTAAGGACCTTGGAAGGAGGAAACCTAAGGACTTGTGAATACCGAAAAAAACCAAACGAGGATGTCATATCATTTTATTATTATAAATTAAAAATGGGAACACATTGTGATTTGCCAGAGCATGTGATTACTGACGTTATTATTTCAACTTTAAATGATAACTTGTTAAAATCCAGTGCGTACGCTGCAGGGTGTAAAATACCGAGAAACTCCTAACATTTTTAATAGAGTCCAATTTTACAACGAATACCAATAGTAAAGAAGCAAAACGACATTCAGAAAATCGGCCTAGCCATTCTACTAAAGGCAATTGTTTCATTTGTGGAAAACCAAATCATAAAGCAGCCCAGTGTTCCTCACGAAAGTTTGATCAGAGCCGTAACCGAGACCAATCAACTTCAATTTCATGTACTTATTGCAAAAAGTCCGGCCATATCAAAGATACTTGCTTTGCTCTAAAATCAAAAGCAAATCATTCAACAAAAGTTAACCTAGTGGCAGTAGATGATAAAAAATATCAATCACCGCTAAAGTTAACAATGAAAAGACGGTATGATAAAAATCGTGTCCCAGCCGTAAGGTATGGAGTAGGTGATATGGTACTGGTTGAACGAACACCGCTAGTGAAAGGTCTTGCAAGTGGAAAGCTAGTCCAGAGATTTATTGGCCCTGTCAAGGTTCAACAAGTTCTCCCCAATGATAGATACCAGGTTGAAAGCTATCTAGAGATCGAAGGCGCTTTAGAGGTGTAGTAGCTAGCGATAAGATGAAGTTATTCAGAGCACAGACAACTGAGTAAAGGTGAGGTAGCTTTACATTATTAAACTTACTATATGAATCGTATATTAATGTGTACTATTTTGATTTGTTCTAAAGTTACTGCACGAGGTGTGGTAAACTACTACTAAAGTGTATTAATGTGTACTATTTTGATGTTTTTAAGTTTCTGCACTAGGTGTAGTAAACTATTTGGCAATTTTGATGTTACTGCACGAGGTGTAGTTCAAGTCATGTGCACACGATGGGTGATGTCTGTGTGTACCTCTGAACTTTTTGCAATTGTTTTGCAGAGTGATGCTTATTTGCATCTGGAAGCTTACTGAGCTTGTTGAGTCCCCTTTTGTGTGTGTACTCCGAGCCAGTTCGTTGAGGTCCCCTCTTGTGTGTGTACTCCGAACCAGCTTGTTGAGGTCCCCTCTTGTGTGTGACTCCGAGCCTTTCGTCGAGTCCATTTGACCAGTATAGTCATTTGTGTACTCCGAGAAGACTTCTTAAGTCTATTTTACGTGAGATATTGCGCACTCCGAACACCTTGTTGAGGTCCCCTCTTGTGTGTGTACTCCAAGGGAGCTTGTTGAGGTCCCCTCTTGTGTGTGTACTCCAAGTGAGCTCGTTAGGTCCCCTCTTGTGTGTGTACTCCGAGGCCAGCTTGTTGAGGTCCCTTTTGTGTGCGTACTCCAAGCCAGTTTGTTGAGTCCATTATCTCACGATCTTTTGCGTACTCGAAGTGTTTTGGTTCACTGAAAAATTATATTATTCTTTTCGTGGGCAGATTAATCTCAAATTGTATTACTGTGCTAAAATTTTGATTACAGGTAGATGCCTCGGTGGGTGGGGTCCGAGACGGACCAAGTCAGGACGGCCGAATGTTAAGGAACCTTTCTGGAGAGGCAAGGGGCCCTCGGGAATTTCGGTATCAACGATTCTCGAGTTAACCTAAACAAAGCTGGGGTCACGAGGTCGGCCGGCGCTCCACCGAGACGAGGCACATTTTATGGGACTCTCATACGCTTTATTGAAGAAGAACGTTGTGTAGTCTCTACTGTTGATTTCTTTAATAAATTTGTAAGAAATTTGGAATTGTGCCAAACGTTATTTCACAGTATATTAAAATTTATTTTTTATTTATTTATTTATGTTCTATATATGACACAGTAATAACCTTAAACTTTCAAAATAAATGATATTTTATCAAAATAAACACGTTTTTTTGTTTAAATAATTTTGTCCTTCTAGAATCGCAAAATTGACCACAGTGCGTCAGTCGCAAAACCGAAAAAAAAAATAAAATCGCGTGATTCGATCTGGCAGAACGTAAATGGAGACTCCGACCGACACCCGATAGTGTTCCCGCCGCCGTCGCCGTCGCGGTCGGGCAATGTCCTTGTGAAGGTTTCCACATCGAAACCGTCGCGTCATGACATGACCGTAGACTCGGCTTAAACATCGCCCGTCTATGAACGAACAGAGAGAAAGAAGAGAGAGAGAGAGAGAGAGCGCACGGCGTGACATAACATCTGGATCATTAACGAGTGTTAGGCTACGCGGCGATTTTTTTGCAATGATCGATAGATAAGAAAAGTCCGCGATCGACCAGCTGAAAGGGGCACTGACAGGACCGTTCCTAGGCAAAGAAGGCGTTGAAAAATTTCCGCAAATACACGCACATAATAAAGTAAACATGATGCAGTATATCACGTTCACTGCTCATGGGGAATTGGATAAACTTTCCTGGTACTGCTTACTGAATTGTGTTTAATTGTTTACTATTGTTTCAAAAACTTGCTTACAAGAGCATATTTTTAAAAAAAAATTACACTACGAAAAAAAAACGTGTGACGCATATGTTGCGTCGTGAGCACTGGGTTTTTAAGAGAAGTGCTCACCATTTGCCGCATAAATGCTCATTTATGCAACTATAAGTTATAAAACAACAAAAATATAATACATAAGGAAAAATGAATATAAAACAAACATAGATATTCTATGAAAAAATATTAAAAATATAAAAAATTGCAAAGCTCCTACGATAGCAAGAGCTCAACTGCAGTGCTGGTGCCGAGTCTAAAATTCCACTAATATAAAACCCGTGTTTTATGCTCATGCCGACAAGGTGTCGGCATGAGCAGCGAACGTGATATCTGGCATAAAGTATCTTCGTTCTGTAACAGGCATTATCACTGGACGTTGTCAGCTAAGAAAACATCTGCACAACTTGAAGCTAAGTGAAACATCCATTCGTAGAGACTGTCAGCAAGAAGATGAAACCGTCTGACATATGTACTATACAGTAAGCGGCACCCTAATGCGTACATAGCCGAATGAAGGGCAATTGATGATTTAACTTCTTTGTTCAGTAGATGTAAACATGAGGTAAGAACCAATCGCAATTCAATCGCTAGCGCAGGCGTATGAAAGGCATCCGGTTTGTCGGTAGGGCTGTTTGAGTTAAAATTTGAAATACCATTTTATATTTTATTCTGGTCTAGTGCCTGATTAGAAAAGTGCGTATCATCAATCAATATTGTCATTTGCCAATGATTTTACGTATGTGTGTAAGCTAAAACACATACGCCAGCACATCTCCTTCGAACAACTATTCGCATACTAATATAAAATACAAATTAACCAAACGACAAGTACGACAACAAACGACTAGCGTCTAGCCGGTACCAGGTCACGGGTGATCTTGGCCAATGAGAAATACCTGTGTAACGCGGTGAAGGCGGCAAACTTGAAGTCAGTAAGTCACAAAACTTTGATATGAAAAGTTCAAAGCAATCACCTTACTAACATAGCTTGATTCTTTTTTGATATTAAAATTTTTAAGGAAATACAGACAAAAATTGTCTTCCTTTGGAGTATGGAAAAATGTGAGTTCATTTTTCAATTGGAAAGAAATGATAAGAGGGGCCTTTTTTCTCACAAATCCTTAAGAGGGACATTTGTCTCACAAATCTCCTCTTATCATTTATTTTTCAATTGAAAAATTGTCTTATTATTTAATGAAAATTGATTACAGGATTTACAGTTTTATTTTATTTCTCAGCAGTAAAATTGTCTAGAAGCATGCGCGTTTTTCTTTTTCGGTTTGATTGGTCGGATCGCCCGTGATCTGGTGCTGGCTAGACGCTAGTAGTAAATTCGCCTAACTATAAAGTTTAATTTATTTTTAATATCATGTTTAGGCTGCCGCTTACTGTATACTATATACTGCTGTCTCGTAACAATATTTTACTAGGTGAAGGTTGCCCGTTCTTGCCAATTAAAAATCCCAAATGGTCCCTTTTTTAAAACTTCTTTCACCAACCTTTTCACTCCAGGTTCCAGTATTGTTCTTAAAGTTTTATAGTATCGTTGAAGGTGTGGTCATAACTAGAAAATTCTTGGTAATTTACAACGGTCTGAATAAATATAGTTATAAAATTAGAAATTAAGTTCAATACAGCTCTAACATTTTTTACTTTTCATAGTGTGGACAAAGCTTTGCGATTGGTTAATCCCGTAATCAATTCTAGTGATCCAAAGTTTTGCTCTATACCTAATCTTTATGCCAAACATTTTGTACGACAATCGGAATCACCAACCATTACCCTCCATGCTAGAGGGATAACTTATTAAAAAGGAAAAGGCTGGATGAGATGCCTTGAAAAAATGGAAGTTTCACAATATATTGTAAATCTGTTGAAAATGTTGCATTAACTTTAAAAGCAATTGTCAAAAAAAAATAATAGCAAGAGACTGTATCTACTGCCTAGAGGATATGGAGATACTATTCTTCTGGTACGAGACTAATCAACTAATAATCACCCAGTGTTTTGAACGGACTGCTTGCCCATTATAGATTCTCAAGAAAATCACAGCCATACAGCTTCAAATTCCTGGCTTAGCTTCAAATACTACCCGGCAGACAGAATAAATAACTTCTTATCTTAAATGGTACCTTCTCTACCAGATGAAAACGTCCCTGCCTTTCGTTACACCAGAAGGAGAATGCTCTCGGAAGCCGATCAGCAATTTGATTTTGGCACGATAATTAAACTAATATCATCTCAAGGTCAAGCGAAACGAAAGGAAAAATGAAATCCGGGTTTACGTGATATGATATAAAGCACCACTCTTGTGAACTGTAAAAAAGACTGTTGGACGTCCAGTCCATCCAGTTATTAATGGGTGAATTTAATTTTAGTTCGAGGCTAACTTGTATTTTCTAGAATGAAAAAACTGACGATGAAAATGTTAATGGGCTGTGATAACAATCGCATGGAGTGAAAAGTGGAGATACCGAACAGGCGGAATTTTATACCTAACTCGTTTCACGAATTCGATGTTGCGATATTAGTATCGAGTTTTCAAGTTAGTTGATTAAATTCATAATCTATCAAGTAGTTTTCACTCTTACTAATGTCTTTCCATATTTTTTTAATACATTTGTACCATTATATTTGCTGATGCTTGAATAAGAAGTAGACAATGAAATACGTAGCCAATAATATAATTAGTAAGTTATCTGATAATAATTCTTAAATGGAACTTTGACAAATAAGACTATTGGTGATATGTAATTTTGAGATTAACTCATTCACGTCAGCATTATTGGTTTTTTAAACGTATAAAAAAAATCGACAACTTCTTCATTTTAAATAACTAATAATGTATATATTTTAATTTGAAAAAAAGAATTTTACTCCCTGAATGTGAAGAGAGGGTGAGATTCAGTGAGATAGACCCAGACGTTACTGTAATGTTACACAAATCACGGCGAACTGTCCACACTCTAGTCCTTAGCTTTGGCGGTGCGAAGGCTCGGTTCTCGTTGAAATAGGGAGGGTACAAAATCGCCAACAAATTCGAATCGCCCCACCTCATATTTACTGATCCGTCCGCTGAGTAAGACGTGCTCATAGATGTGGCAATTACATCTGTTTTATTCTATTCTTCAGTTAGGTCTTACTTCCTTCTTTTTACTGTATACTCGTACATATGTAAGTGTAGTTATAAAGACATCCAATTATAGATATATGTACAACCATGAGATGATAACCATGTTCCCCCATAGATACACGAAGTATCTATAACATTCCTTTTTTGTTAATTTCGTGCAATATATCACAGATTTTATTAGCCTTTTGAACCGGTACGTAAACTCATTAATCTTTAACTTAGGTACGTGACTTTCCTCCGTTCGTTAAAAAATACATACAAATGAAAGATGTACTTTAATATTTCACCACAGAACGTTATCTTTTTACGTGTCCAATATTCAGTTCGCAAGACCTCTTGAACCCGATGATTGATGTTTTACATTCACGAATATAACGTGGTCGATCTGCTAATCGTATTCCGATTTTCAAGGTGTCATTAGCTTCAGAAGTATCTTTTTACTTACATACCGAATTTTACTGGCTACGTGACTTTTTTCTGCTAAAAAAAAAATACATGTACATACGTGTAGTACATGGTAATTGCTTAAACTGCGTGTGGAAATATAAATATATCGTTATTAACACTTGCACTTGTTTTCACATTTTTTATACTATATGGCTTAATTTTATCGTTCCTAATAAACTTTTGTTTTAAACTTCTATTTCACGACAAAAATAGTTTTTTTACTATAAAATAATCATATATAATATAATATATGGGTATAATATATGTGTATAATATAATATATAATATAATATACGTGTAAAACAAACACGATTTTTGTTCATCGTATTCCTTGCCTACATACACCATTATTGATTATTAAATATTTGTTGTTTGAGAAGGTACCGTTCTGTTTCTCTCCCCATAAATTATACTATGTTCTCATTTTTAAATAAAATTCCTGGTACTACAAGGAACGTCGCCGTCGTGAAATTTGTATAAATATTTACCATCAGTTTAACAAGTTACACTATAGTTATCAGCTGACTCCATTTACTTTAGTCCAAAAAACAACTAATTCGATGATAAACCTTTTTAGAAGAATTACATTACATAAACTGTTTATTTTGCTATATTAATTTTATGTTTATTGTAAAATTAAATAAATTTCTAATGAGAAAAAAAACTAAAAACACTTGCTTTTCTAAAATTACTATATATTAAATATTATTTCAAAAGTAGGCACCGACTACGGATTGCAGCTCTGCCTTGGACGACTGGGCCAGAAAAAAAACAAGAACGTTAACAAAACTGTCATTAAAAAAATGAGTGCATACTAGACACTGCCACATGAATGAAGATGAGCGTCACAGCCGGACTGATATCTAGAATCTACAGAAATTCAGAGGACCTCATTAACCGTACGGTGCCACCTTTTTTGAAACAGTTTTTTGCGATTTTGAAGTAGTTTAAATTCGATTTAACCGATGGTTTTTGTATTTTTATGATCGTGGGATATTATTATTCAAATTCATGCACAAAGGTATGAATTTGTTTGTTAATTTATTTATATTAATTAACAAATTAAAAAAACAACCATTTTTTTAACAAAAATTCATTATTGGAGAAATTTTTTAGCATCATCGTGCGGAAAAAATTATACAGAGGTTTTCGGGGTCGCTGATTACGAATCTGCCGTCAGAATTTAGAAATTGAAAATGACGGGTCCAAGATGGCGAACCAAAATTTCAAATATCATCGGATTTCATAAAAAATTATTATGCAACGGTTTTTAGGGTCGCTGATTTCGAATATAACTTCAGATTTTGAAAATTCAAAATGGCGGATCCAATCTGGCGGACAAAAATTCCAAATATAACTGGATTTCATAAAAGAACTATTACACAATGGTTTTTGGAGCGGCTGATTACGAATCTGATGTCAAAATTTAGAAATTCAAAATGGCGTATCCAATATGGCGGAAACAAATTTTAAACATCACCAAATTTCATTAAAAATTATCATAAAACGGTTTTCGGGGTCGCTGATTACGAATCCAACTTCAGATTTTGAAAATTCAAAATGGCGGGTCCAATATGGAGGACGAAAATTTGAAAAAAAATGAGAAAAACGAATTTTTTAACCACAAATTACCGAGGGTCAGTGGACACTGTATTAGCTACTCAAAACCCAGAACACTAGATTAGCCACCAAAAAAAGATAGAGAAGAAGAGCCACGCAATCCTTTTGTATAAATAAAATCGGTAATTACATATAAATGGGCACCATAACCAATTCGAGATTACTAACTCCGACAGATCCATATGTAAACTTTGGAATGAATCCAACAGTAAATTTCAATTTTAGGCTACCGTTTTTGAAAAACTTCCTATATGAAATTTTTGGTGAAATTCAGTATATTTCAAATATTTAGTTATCATATTGGATCCGCCATTCGGAATTTTTAAAATCTAAGTTCAGGTTGGTAATCAGCGAGCTCTAAATTCTCTGTGTATCAATTTTCAATAAAATCCGGTAATATTTGAAATTTTTGTCCGCCATCTTGGATCCAGAATCGTAATGCGACCTCGAAAACCATGATATAATATTTTTTAAGGAATCCGGTGATATTTGAAATTTTTTGTTCGCCATCTTGGATCCGCCATTTTGAATTTCTAAATGCTGAGCCAGAAAACCCCTGTATACCAATTTTTATGAGAAACCGATCGTATAAAAAATGTATGCCGCAAAGGGTTAAACACCATTATGTCCCTTGTTAAGGGAGTGGACTTGTTGGAAGCTCTATTAATCTACAAACGTGGGGTTGCTCACAATGAGCCCAGATACCTCGGTGAGCGGCTTTCCAAGTAAAGGCCCCCCCCACACACGAAAAAAAAACGCGATCATAAACAACAATTTGTTTGCATCGAGTTATGCCCACAACTTTTAAGATCAAAGTGTCTCTAGGTCGTCGATTGACTGCCTAGCCGCGACAGAATATACTAAGAATTTACATAAATTCTCGGCGCATTGTATAAACAACTATTTATAAAATCACAATAAATATTACATTAGTTTCGCACAATCAACGCGATGGCTTTCAACTTTTGTACCGTCTTGCTCGGTACAAGCACACCGGCCATTTACATGCGTAGTTGATTTGAGAGACGTGCATATTGTCCAATTCGAGAAACGTGGTCACTGGTGGACGACCCGCGTCATTGTCCTGTTTAATCGAAAGTGGAACGTTCCTGAGTTCTATTATAAATAAGTGGGGGATACTAAGTAGACATGGATTGATTCGTAAACGCAAAATTATGATCATAGATATTGTTTATGATATTATAATAAGCCATCCCAAAAAAAAAAAAAAAAATTTTTATAACCATATTTAATCGTCAAGGCTTTCACATTATATGACAGCCACTTGTCAAAAGTTTGACAACAACAAAGTTTCGCTTTGAGCCTCGACATTATTTCCACCAACATTTATTCGACCGCTATTTCCATCTCTCTCGTTCATACCCAGATTTGATGACGTTTTTTTTTTGGGTGGCTCTTTATTATTCCATAATGATAGCTATTACCCACAAATATGAAAACAACGCGAGCCGCATGGCGAGTGCTATAATAATCTGAGTAAGTAACTTATAGACTTGTTCTCCGTTTCGCCACAGCGACTACGATTTGTGTATTACCTCATCTCAGTATATTGCAAGTCCACGTACCTCATTATTTAAAATCATCTGAATACCTAGTCTCTTTTGCCTAAAAAAATATTTTGCACAAATAGTTTTTTAAACTCAATTTTATTGCAAAATATGATACTAGTGCTGAGTCACTGTCGCATTAAAATTGATACACTGAATATGAAATTACTAAACTGCTTCTTAAATTTCATTTTTATAAACATACTCTTACGTGTCCAAACATGAACTTGATCGTACTATAAGCCAAGTTCGCGAGTTAGTCATCCACTTTCGGATGTTTACAAAAATTATATAATTCCCATAAAGATATGAGAATATATGACTACTTAGCGAAAACTCTATAGGCTGAAAATTACTACGGATTATAATGTATTAGATATGAGTTGTCTAAACACACAATTAATTTTCACCTTACGGTACGCTGGCTCTCTCGAAAATAGAACGGGCTATCTTTAACATTGAAGGTACAGAATACGAAAAATCTGATGACTGAAAGCTCTCACACAGCAAACCACTGAAATGGTTGGAAATAACTAATTAGGTATAAGATAACTACGAGTATGTAATACTCCCTTCATCCAAAATTATTGGTCACATTTGTGTACTTAGGATCGATTAGTTATAGGTCTTATACCTATTTTTTGATGGCTAAATGTTTGCTAAAGATTCTGTTCAAGTTTTGGCCGGCACAGTCACCTGATGTGACCTCCTGTGACATTTCTATGGAGTTACGTTACAGACCAAGTATAATAAGGAACGGCCAAATTATGTGAAATACTTAAAAGCAACAATTGTTAGTGTAATGAGGACCACAAGGGTGAAATGTTCGTGAATATAGGAAGAGATTTTATGGGCTATAATCTATTACTAAGCGGAAACAAGACGTGCCACAGCGTACACACCGTAAGTGTGAAACACGAAAATTACTAGCAACTTTCGAAGGTTGCCATAGTTTATTATGAAATTAAATCACACTATTCAACATATTTACGTATAGTGGAGGCTGTACAACAGCACCAGCTATCACTGGACTACTGCAATAAATACGAATTGAGGCGCCCCTCATCACATGCTACGCGAGTTGCCCATGTGTTACCTATGAGTTGCTGTATGTCAATTTTAATTATAACTTATAGCGATAATGGCAGACTTTTTGAACATCAGATGCGGTTAATTTATTAAATACTAAATTGATGGTTGCATTTGGAAACTTACCAAATTAACCAAATTGCGAAAAATATAATTTTCTCGAAATACTTGCTATGAAATATAAATAACCTCATGAAAATGTTATATGATAGTACTCTATTTCCATTCTAAATTGAAAATAGGTAGAAACAAGCAAGATTGTGAGATATATTTTCTAAAATTGCTAAGCTCACTATACACGTATACTTCATACTTCAGTAAACTGTTAGTTCGTGACGTGCTTAGAAAGCTAGTTTGGAAATATTTAAAAAAAAATACATAGATATAAATTTATTAGTTAGCATTAAAATAAAGCGTTTAAAATTGCTGGAAAAAAATAATTATAAATTAAAACAACTTTATGTATGTTACTATACTTAAGAAAATTTTGAAGAGCCGGCAACGCGATGCCGCGAATACATCAGCAATTGCCGACCATTATACTATAGGATTGCTTTATATGTAATACATGACAAATACTTATTCGGTCCACTGTGCCATACAATTTTTACGACGTCGTTAAAATGATTTACTACTTTAGAAATTCTATGTGTTTAAGGCGCCAGTGACGTGTATTTCAGCTAGGTTTATTAACACAGACAGTTTTTTGAGATTGTCTGGCTAAATGAGCATTATTTACAGCAAATTATATTACAAATATTAAGAGTTTTGTATGCAGGCTAATTTTAATCTCCTATATTAATTTGAATGAAAAAAATTATTTCACAATTTTCGAATTTATAAAAGATATATGCACGCCCATGGAATCATAAAGTTGCACCGCTTTTTTTGTTCCCCAGGCGTATTTATCATTTTCAATTAAAATTAGAAGGACTATACGCATAATAGAGGACTGATTCCAAAAAAAAGAAAACCATAGAGTGCTATTTAAAAAACAAATATGGATGCCACAGTTGGAAACTAACTAAAGAAATAAAAATTTGAAGATCGCCAGATCACGCAAAAAAAATAAATCAAACGAGTTAATAAATAATGTAAGACATTATTCCATACTTCTGCCGGGCCCTGTATGCGAATTTTTTCCTATTAATTTCGATTTCCCTTTAAACATCGAGGAATAAGATTTTTTTTTGAGTTTAAAAGCCCGCTAAAAATCAAACCGCTCAATCTTGGCCCACATCCTCCTCTACTAGATCTTGAGGATCCCGTCCCGTATTTCATATGTATGTATTTTACGCCCAGCAGCCGTGACCTATACCGCTATTTTTACCTGGCAATAAAACGAGGCTAGAGTTACGGGTTTACGTGGAAAAACCGATTTCTTAGAAAAATAAAGCGAGCGTTGCTCATAAGAAAAATATACACATCCGAATTTTCCGACGGAGGTACACCACCAATGCAGAAAAGAGATGGAAACTTATAGCCCGGGAGCCTGATTTGACCCTTTTTCTCTGACCCTTTTTTTCTTATTATATAAATCGCCATTCACACAGTTGTTTTAATCTTGAAATATAGAAATAAATGTACACATAATGCAAATGGCAAGAACTCTATCTAGTTCCGTAAAAGTTGTCTGACTATGCATCGACACTGCCAATGTTGTCTCGCAAGCCCTGAAGAATTGCGCTTTGGTGCTATAGTCTCGAAATACAACAATAATTTTTCTATTCTTACGTATTCTTTACTAAAACTGCAAGTTTTTCTTTATTGGTTTTGGTCTTAATATATATTTATTTCAAAGAAAATAATTACTGGCACCATGTTTTAGGGAGTGATTACTTGACCTGAGAAGAAGGTTATAATGGCAAAAACATCTCAAATGAATCATGTGAATTTTTTTTTTTCAAAAAATGGTTGCCCCCAGAAAATATTGTAAACAAATTACCAAGTTAATGCAGGAACTTTTTATTGCAGGGCATCAGGACAGAAAGGTGACATGACTTTTTGGAATCGATTGAAAATTCACCATTAGGGAAGTGTCATTATTAGAGATTGGGGTAGTACGACCCGGAAACCAAGCCAAGAGACAATACTGAACTGTAATTCTATTCGATTTAAAAAAAAAATACAAAAAACAGTCTCATTGCTTAATTTACACACCTCGTACATTACATTTATACATATGTTTCCATAGCCAACTCGAGATTAAATTAATTTGAGCGCCCGTTGTTTATTAAGTAATCGATATTTGCCGTTTATCGATATTAATCGATATTCGTAAAAAAAAGCAAGGTTGTCAGATATATTTTCTAAAATTGCTAAGCTTACTATACAAATGTTATATTCATACTTTAGTAAACTGTTAGTTCGTGACGTTCTTAAAAAGCTAGTTTGGAATATTTAAAAAAAAATACATAGATATAAATTTATTAGTCAGCATTAAAATAAGGCGTTTAAAATTGCCGTAAAAAAATAATTAATTGAAACAACTTTATGTATATTACTACACTTTGTAAAATTTTGAGGAGCCAGCAACATGCAGCATTCACGCTGTGAGCTACAGTGACCCAATTAGAGTATTTTGCATTGCATCGAATACGTTGGTTAGCTATTCATGCAGTCCACTGTGTCGTTAAAATGATTTACGATATTAGTAATTCCCTCTTGTTTCCGCCAGTGAAGTGTTTGTGTTTGATTTCAGCTAGGTTTATTAAAAAAGGTTCAGATTGTCTGGCTAAATGAGCATTATTTAGAGAAAATTATATTACAAATATTATGAGTTTTGTATGCAGGCTAATTTTAATCTCCTATATTACTTTGAATGAAAAAAATTATTTCACAATTTTCGAATTTTTAAAAGATATACGCACACCATTGGGCGGCTTTAGCCATTAAAGGAATTAAAAATATATCTCTTCACATTCACTTCAGAAAGACTATTATACTTCGAATATTTCCCGTATCTGCCCTTCTCTGGTCACCGGCTCCCCGTCTAAAGCACGCTCTCGATGGGAATAATTCGCGAGCGATTCTCGTCACCTAATAAAAAAGGTCTGAGTCACGATCTTCCCGGCCGCGGATATTTTAAATATTTAGACGCGCGAGAACGCGCAGCGAGCGCGTGCTACCGAGTTATCTTAACCACATTTTCGCGCGGTATAAATTTCTTCAACAATTATCTCCGTTTAACTGTTTACGCGTCGGGTTTTTCATCGTCGGATCGACGGTGCGACCGACCATCCGCGCACACGCCGCAGAGTTCATCATTTATTTTTTCTTTTATGTCCATTTTGGCGCCCGCCGAGCGTCAAACAGGCGCTCTTTGTTTGAAAACCCCCCTTTGTGGACCGACCACCGAAAGTTATCGTAACCAGATTTTCCGGAGAAATTAATTTTTTTCAACAATCTAAAATCCGATCGATTGTTTACGTATCGGGTTTTTTTATCTTTAGATTCGCGATACTTATTAAGTGACTGATTATCCATTAGGGCTTTCATTTATTTTTTTAAAGTCGGTTTGGCGCCTTTGACGCCTTCTGTACTACGTAACTTTCTTGGTTTATACTTAAAATCCCTCTTGAAACTGACGACAAATGAAAATTTTGAATTTTGATGTGTATGAAATAAGACCGCGGAAAATCTTCACGGATGGTTCAAAGAAAAAGGAAGAAAAAGGCTATGGGATGTGCTCCAGAAGCCTGCAACTTCGATCTGCAGCAACTGTGGGATGAAACAAGTAGCTGCCAACTTGTTGGAAGACTTTAAGGCACCCCAGCAATCGTAAATGTACGAGGATGGTTTGATAAGTCCGTGATGAAAAAATCATTTTATTTTTCTACATAATCTCTTTTTAGCTCGATACATTTAGTCCATCGTGTTTCTAATTTTTTTATTCCTTCTAAATAATATGATTCCTCAAGGCTCTCAACATGTTTCAGCGATGACCTCTTCATTTGACCCGAATCTCCTACCACCCAGCCATTTCTTCAGGTTTGGAAACAGGAAATAGTCGGAAGGGGCTAAATCTGGAGAATATGGTGGATGAGGTAGCAGTTCATAGCCCAATTGATGAATTTTTGCCATGGTGATTACACGCGTATGCACCCGTGCACTGTCCTGATGAAACAACACTTTCTTCTTCGCTAAATGCGGTCGTTTCTGCTTCAAAACAGTGTCAAATCTGCCCAACAGCTATGAATAATCTTCGCCGGTGATCGTTTTACCCTTTTCAAGGTAATCGATATGAATGACACCGCGCGAATCCCAGAAAACTGTGGCCATGACTTTGTTGGCCGACATACCCATCTTAGCCTTCTTCGGTGCACGTTCACCTGTAGAAACCCACTGTTTCGATTGTTGCTTGGTCTCTGGTGTGGTGTGATGGATCCATGTATCATCTACGGTAACGAAACGGCGCAAAAACTCGTTTTGATTGCGGCTGAACATCCCCAAACACTCCTTTGAAATGGTCACACGGTTGTGTTTATGGTCGATTGTGAGCAATCGCGGCACCCATCGCGCGGACAGCTATTTCATATCCAAATATTCATGCAAAACGTGATGCACCCGCTCAGTTAAGATGCCTACAGCCTCAGCCAACTCACGCACTTCGATCGTCGATCGTCCAATATCATTCCACGGATTTTATCGACGATTTCTGGCGTAACGACTTCATTCGGGCGACCTGAACGTTCAGCGTCACTTGTAAGTACTGGTGCGGCCACAACGGAACTCGGTAAACCACTTTTTTAACCATTGAAATTGACGGTGCAGAGTCCCCATAGTATTTATCAAGCCTCTCCTTGGTTTCGGTAATGGTTTTTTTGCGCAAAAAGTAATGCTTAATCAGCACACGAAATCCACTTTTTTCCATTTTTGTCGAAATTAACGAGGTTAGCTGCTATCAATGGCTGTCAAACATAAACTAAATAACGTAGCTTGCTCAAAATTTTACATTAGTCTACCGATAGATGGCAGTTGACGGGAGCAGTGTTGCCATTAAAGTTACTGCGCGGGAAATTCAAAAAGTCTGTGACTTATCAAATCATTCTCGTATTTGAAGGCAATGATCACGTAGAATCTTCGTTTTGTAATAATTTTACTGGACTTTATCAGCTAAGAAAATAGTTCCACGACTTGAAGCCTAATGAAACAGCACTTTGTAGAGGCTGTCAGCAAGAAAAGGAGACCGTGCACTGTACTATGCAACTGCTTCGCTGTCTCATCAATGAACCATCAGTGGTTCATCACACAAAGCGATTACTGACAATGAGTGATCAGTGACCATAAGGTATCAAATATAAACTACCGATCACTGATCGCATATCATAAATTTTCTTCTTTCTTTGCAACATAAAATATCTGCTGATAAGTCCGCGATTACTAAGGATTATGGCGTTCAAATGATATGGTCACTGATCGCTCTGTGTGGTGGCTGATCCTGGCTCACACTGGATGAACGTTAGCCATCGTTGGCCAACATAAGGGAGATGCCCCTAAACAACTTGACCACTTTTTTAAAACACTAAGCGGACCAAACCTTTTTGTACTAAATTAAATTGTTTTATTTTAAATATGCAGCCATTTAGCAAGCACTTAATTATGTAGAATCGTAGTTGATGTCGAAGGTACTACATCAGAAATTATTGTCTGGTCTTCCGCAATTATAATATGTTCTGGTGTTGATGTTGCGTTTCCTATTCTTGAACAACTGAACAGTTTATGAAAAACTTCCATCATTGATGATTCTCCGATCTCCGATACAGTACTTCATACACCTTTGACCAACATATGTACATGCTGAATATCGTCTTAAGTCGTGTCCGGTATAGTCTTTATACTGGATTTTATAGGATTTAGAAAATGCAGATGTTCATCAGTCTATTTTGTTGTACCACTTGTGGTATAGTATGGACATATATTATATTGTATAGAATATGTTATAGTATGGCAACCTGCAAGTTGAGGATATCATCTACCATTGCGATCCGTTATAAGTAATCTTAAACTCTCGATATCTGTACGTATTTGGTTAATATATTTTCAATAAAACCTGCATGGATCAAAGGGCCATTCTTGCATTGTAATTATGAACCTTCTTGGTTTGTGATTTTTGCCACATCGACCACCAAAAAACATCCAGAATAAACGAATCAAGTCATCTTTTCGGCATGCACCAAAAATACTAGAAATTAAAATTACCTTTTTAGTTAACCCTACTTCTCATTTGCTGCTTCAAGTATCAATCTGGTGACAATGAAATATACACAAATACGTATATTTAACGAAAACATACCAAATAGATAGCCCTATCTTCGGTATGTTTTACACGACAGCACCATTTCCATACTTTTAGTAACCCCTGTATATCTTCATCTGAAATACTATTTATTATATTTATCTTGATTATTATGGAACAAACTGTATAAATGTATATCTTTTTCACAAAAAATTCTCTATCAGGTCAGTTTTATTTTTTCTTAAAGGCGTATTTTCGATAAAATGCTAAACTAAATAAATACCGTTATTACAGGAAGTAAAATTGCAAATAATTTAATCCATCCTCCACCCACTTATTTTTCTGTATATCTAATTGCATTTCGTTTCTGGTTCAAGCTATCCCCTTTAAAAATACATTCGAAGTCAAGATACGATAAAGTAAACATGCTCCACAAAATTAAACCTGCAACATTTAAAGTGTATGTGATTTTCTTTTGAATCACGAATTCGTGAGTTTCCGTATTACTTTCAACGAAATCTAAAATCATCGCATTGATTAATTAACATACGCTTATTGCATCAATAGCTTCGTCCTTTTGTCTAGTTGATCAGGGGTTTTCAAAATTTGTGTAGTGAACTCGACAGTTTTTAGCTTTATCTGAGTAAACATTAAAGTATGGAGAGTCTTGACTTATGATCATTGATTATGATGATATACCGGGTTATTCTCGAAATTGGCTCACCCTCGATATAAAATAAGTAATGACATTTTGGAATTCAGTATTAGACGCAAATCTGCATTTATTGACATTGTCGACAATTTTTATTCACTTCCGATTTAGCCGGAAATTACACCAACTTCCGAATCCGAAATGGCACATCCTATTTATTTCCACGTCTAAATGTCATTCTAAGCACAATCATATGTAATTTGTCACTCTTCCATACATCGTGTCATTTATTTTTTTACAACTTTTCATCTAGAGCGCTTAGATTCATTAAAACGTTTTTTGTCTTGTCAAAAAATTGTCTTTCTTGTCTTTTGTGAAAAGTTTTGATTTTGAAAAGAGATTTTAAACTTTTTATTTATGTATTTAAGCTTTTACTTTAACTAACTTTATCTAACTACTTTAACTAACTCTCTCTTTGACTTATGGATTCGCTACACAAATATTGGAAACAGCACGTATCTTATTCTTTTTAATGCAGTTTTAAGGCCTCAGTCCAATCAATATCAAAGTGGAGCTAGATTCTACTCTGGAGGAGTCTACTCCTTCGTTTACAACAGTAAAATATTGGGTGGCGGAGTTTAAATGAGGCCGTACAAGCTGCCAAAACGAACATCGCAGTGATCGACCAAATGGTCGAAGAAATGCTAAATAAAATCCACAAAATGGTATTGGAAGACCGTCGACTGAAAGTGCGCGAGCTAGCAGACATGGTAGGTATTTCAAAAAATGTCTAAATATTGCAAAAGATGGGTGCCGCGATTACTCACATTGGAACAAAAACAGCGCCGTGAGGATGTTTCAATCGAGTGTTTGGCTAAGTTTCACAACAATAAATCCCAGTTTTTGCATCGATTTATAACCACGGATGAAACATGGGTCCATCACATTACACCTGAGACGAAGGAACAGTCAAAACAACGGACTGAAAGAGGAGAATCGGCTCCTAAAAAGGCGAAGACAGTTCCATCTGCAGACAAGGTCATGGTGTTAGTTTTTTGGAATGTGCGTGGGCTAATTTTCATTGATTATCTTCAAAAAGGAAACACAATCATCGGCGAGTATTATGGGAACTTATTGCAGCGTTTGAGTGATGCAATCAAGAAACAACGGCCGCATTTGGCGAAGAAGAAAGTTTTGTTTCATCAAGACAATGCTCCAGTTCACACATCCGTTATTAGTTCAAGTTGCTTCCTCACGCACTCTATTCGCCAGATTTAGCCCCTTCAGATTATTTTCTGTTTCTAACTTGAAAAAAATGGCTCGGTGGTAAAATATTTGACAACAATGAAGAGATGGAGTCTGCAGTTGATGGCTATTTTGAGGAGTTCGATGATTCTCACTATAAACAGGGTATCCGACCTATTGAACATCGCTGGGAAAAGTGTGTCGAACTAAAAGGAGACTATGTAGAGAAATCAATTTCTCAATTTCTTTGTGTTTTCTTTTCTTAGGTCGGGTACTTCTGGGACTACCCTCGTATTACATTGTCATCGAAGATTACTAAGGGTGCAAAATTTCAGACCGACAGGACAATCAGCAGTGGGTGAAATTTGAGTTGCAAGATTCGTTTCATGCATAAAATACATGTGTAAACACATAGAGATCAAGGTTAATATAAGCGTGTTAAAAAGTTAAAAGGACCGAGTCGGTTAATCGGAGTGCGCTTCTTGCGTCAAGCGGTGGTGTTATGGCCTAATTACGAGAAAAATTACTAGAGAATAATTTTGGCAGCCGCGACGATTTGGCGCTCATAATTTATGAACTTAATCTTTTTTTAGTCCGATGGCCGAGATAATCGCAAGGCAATGTAATAATGCGAGGCAGTTGCACACAATAAGTCATTTGTGCGTGTGTGCCCACTAGAACGTTAGTTAACTACAGCCCCAGCGGCGCCGCACAGTGGGTTAGAATCGGAAAATCCTGGCCAAAAATCGAAAGTTCGTTATATTCTGTTTTAATTCATATAGCTTTGTGAAGCAGGGTTTCCTGCGTGTAATACTGAAACGACAGCTACCTAGGTTTTATACCTGCCGTTCTACTTCAGTCAGAAGTTGGCCACCTTCGAGTACGTAACGGTACGAGAATCGGTCCCGAAACACTCAACGTTCGTGTGTTGTGAATTTTTATTACCACAAGGTGTTTTTCCGACTTAAAAAAATGGAGGTTACTCTTGAAGGGATGTAAAATATTATCTATGCATTGAAATTTAAATTTTTGTATTTCTTATTATGGAAAATAAATGTTAACTCTGCGCTTATAATACAAACGCGCATGTTAAGGTAGCGAAAGAAAAGTAGGAAAATAGTTTGTATCTACAGAGTTCTAACACTAATTCACAATTTAACATGTGGGAAATATTAGTGGAATAAGAAATTCAAAAAAAATCGGCTGCTTGAAACTGCTTATTTCAGTGAAAAATGCAAAAATAGAAAGGCGCGTCCAATAGACCGTTCTCGGGGGCAATTCTAACTGTACCTGCATCAAAGCAGGTGTTCATCCCCGATACAATAGTAAGTCCCAACCAAGGGGAAAATGTATATTTTAAATGTTCCGTGAAATATATATTTTTTATTTTATACTAGTTGACCTAATCCAACTTAACTGAGGTTCTCTGCGATCAATTTTTAACACAAAATAATTTTAGTAACCTAATGTAACTTAACTGAAGACACGTTGCGTGCAATTGTAGGTTCCAAAAAGTTCTTACTTTTGGCCTTCCATTTGTTCAGGGAGTTTCAGGGAGTTCAGGGAAAATTTTATTAATGAAAAATATAAATAAGCTTATTCGAATCAAAATATGTAGCTTTTTAAGAAAATTTTACTTCCGGTTCTCCACCTGTTTTTTTTTTTCGGTAAGGAGATTTAGTTGAAATTATATAAGCAGAAAATATCAATGCTCTAATTTTGATCATAATAAGAACCTTTTATCGCGAAAAAATGGTTATATGCAGTTGCTGCCGGTCCGCAATTGTGTTTCCCTTTCGAGGAGAGTATTAAATTGAAATCTTATTTATAGAAAATATGGATACTCTAATTTGGATTTTTAAAGTTGCTTTGATCGCAAAAAGCGGTTAGTTTCGGGCCGCCATTTTTTTTTTTAAATATAAAGTACAAATTTGAAATCAGCGACCCAAAAAACATTAAATTCGATATAGTTTGAGAAATGTTCTACCTTTCTCGATTTTTGGCCAGGATTTTCCGATTCTAACCCACTGTGCGCCGCAGTGGTCCAGAATGCTGTTCTAGCCTGAAAAAAAATCAGTTCTCTAAACACACACACAGCGTTAAAAGTTGCCAGCAACGTCGATCCCCATATTTTCGGATTCGCCGAAACCGAATTTGATGGTAAAAATTTTGAAATCAAAATGGCGGATTCAATATGGCGCATTCAAAATCCATAGCGACCATAGCGAAAAATCTAGATTAAATACTAGACCGCAGATGCAGAGAGAGGTCCAACTACAATATTCTAGGAGGTTTTTCTTAAAAAACCTATTTTCACCTATTTTCAATTTTCTTAAGTTTATGTTTTATGATTTTGCGGTATTTTAAATTCTTCGTCGTGTTTACTAACTCTTTCGGTTCCTATGACAGACGTTTTGTGTGGCGAACGAAAAATACTGAACTGCAAATGAAAAATTTATAATCAACTGTCAAATACAGTGGTAGTTTGTTGATGATCTGGGCTGCTACGAGGAGGGGTAGGTATCAGAAATCTGGTTTTCTGGAAAAAATATTGGAGATTTGGAAATGAAATTTTTACTCTGTCACTGTAGAGTTCTACCTGAAATATCAGGTGTTGCAGACCGATTGAGAAAAACATTCAAGAAACATAGAACTATGATTCGGAACTGTGCAAAAAATCGAAATTGCTGCCACCAAACAAAGACGTACAATCAAAACTACGAACAATGTGGCAATAAACATTCAAACGACTGTAACCGACCAGCTGAAGGCTATTCCAATACATGAGTTCCAGCACTGCGTGGCTTCCCAAGGAAGTTATTTTGAAGGAGACAATACTGAATTGTAATTCTATTCGAATAAACAAAAATAAAAAATCAATCTCATTACTTAATTTACACACCTCGTAGCTGTAAACAAATCCATACTTAATAGTAAACTATAATTAAAAAAGTTATTCTTTGTCTCTCGTTTACCTACTTTCTTAAGTATTTATTTCAGGTTACGTAACACTGGATACATCAATAACCCAAAACATCCTTTATTAATACCGACTAAAATATTTTCCTGTAAAGATGTAAGATATAAATATTTATATATGAGTAGTAATAACATTTTTTCGTTAGAGACCTCTTAACTTATAAATACTGACTGTACCTACTTAATATAATTACTTTTATGCTACATACTAAATTATGAAATTTTAATGCGAAATCACTTTTTTTTTCGTATATACATGTGCACATCTCTTATTTCAGTTCTGCTTTGATCTGTATGCGGAATAACGCAATATCTATTAAAAATGATCATAAAATCACTCTAATTTCTCTAAAGTTTATCGAATCCAAATGAAAACCAGACTGAGGAAGCTATATGAACAGTAAGATGTTAACCTAAACTAAAAGTGACAATATTGCTTGCAGCTTCATTTATTCGATAGTACGAGTAATATGAATGTAAATAAACTTTTTGAGAGGGGAGTCATATAGTATTTAATGAGAGACATCATGTGATGTTTATTTATACTTTTTTTTTCAAAAGCTGCGTATGCCAAAGGATTGTTATAGCTTTAATATGTCTCGTCGACTTTTACAGTGTCCGCCATAATGTTGGAACCATATGGGAATTTTTTTAAATAATACGGTAATAAAATATTTTGGTGACAGTCACTTCTGCTTCCAAAATAACTTAAAATGCACCAGTTCAAAGTTGACAGTTAACATCTGGCAACTGTCAGATTTGTGGTTTTCCAAAAAAATCTTTAGAAAATGGCCTAAATTTGTAATATTTCGAAAGTCACTAAGAAATTATGTTCCTAATGACATTTTACGCCTATATGCCGATATCTAAAATATATTTTGATATACAAAAAAAATTATCTTATTTTCGAATATATTTAAAGCGCTTCAAAGCAGTATAAAGCCTGCCATTTCAATGCACACTGTGCTAATAATATTCGTATGTATCGTTGGTCTTAATCGAAAAAAAGGTACTGTCTGGATTATTTTACAATTTCCAAAAAAAATCACCCATTGATTTTCAACTGTTTCCCTTTTATTAAAATGTATTTTGTTAGTACAAAAATGGTTTTAATTACAAGTTGGCTATCTTAACACGAAACTACTACTTAAAAATAACAAGCAATAAATAAATCACTTAATATATAAAACAACTTAATATACAAAAAAATATAAAAGTTTTTAGATATCAAAATGTTTCGTTCAAAATTGGCATATAGGCGTATAATGTCATTAGATTATACAACAAACATTTCTCCAAATATTAACAATTTAGACCATTTTCTAAAGATTTTTTTTGAAAATCAGAAATTTGACAGTGACCAGATGTTAGCTGTCAACTTTGAACTGATGCATTTTAAGTTATTTTGGAAGTAGAAGTGATTGTCACCAAAAGTTGTTTTAAAACCCTAATATTAAAAAAATTCCAACATTTATGGCGGACACTGTATATATATTTTCAATTTTGTTTAGTTCGTTAACATTGTGACGAAAAGGAACTGGAGAATAGAATGACTTTGTGATTCTAGGTCCTTTCGTTGGCCAAAAATTTTTACATCTGACATTTCATTTGGTACTAGTTTTTGGTAATAAAAAGAAATATATCAATAATAAATTTAAAAATATTTTCAATTGCAAAAATGCATATTTTGATTACTAGATCTTCAACTGTTTTCGAGAGGAGATATCATCCTAAGTTTTCAAATGGAAATTCCCAATTTTTGATGTTGGTTTTGGTAATTTTAAGATTACTTATGTTATTCCATGTTAATTTTCAGTAAAATTAAAAGTCGCCTCATAATTTCTATTTCAATTTTCCTCTAAAATTTTCTAATGCAAGATGATAAATATATATACGCAGCCGTATTAAATAATAAAATTGAGGATGAAGACATCTCTAGAAAACAGTTGAAGATCGAAAGGTGACATGACAGTCAAACTATGCATTTTTGTAATCAAAATTTGACCTGTTTCGTCCTTTTGTCCTTTTTTTTGACGAACACTAGCTTGTTTCAGTTTTATTGAATTTGTCCAGTACTTTTACCGTTCTCTGTATACAGTGTGCTTCACGATAAGTAGCCTATTAAACGTTTTGACAAAACAAAAAAAAATTGTGGACGCTGAAAATTTGTATCTTCTAGGAACAAAATATGTATAATTTCCAAGGATTTCCGAGTATCCAAATGGTTTCAATCAAACTCAAAAACCAAACCTTCCGCCAACTCGAAATTGCAAGACACCGCGCCCCTAGAAAATCCTCCCGGGTACGCCACTGGTTAGCAGTGTGACATACGGTAGGATTCCTGTAACATCACCGTACCCACAGACCGACGTCGTCTCGCGATTTCTACTGAAACTAATCAACTAATTTATCTTATAGGAAACGTATTGTTCCACTTTTTTCGCTGTCTGGGGCTTGTCTGCCTCGAAAATATGACCCGCTTAATGAAAGAAAAAAAAAACAGCGAAGTCCCAGACGGAATATTCAATTGCCGAATTAGACATGGGAGTGGGTTAATAGAGGCACTCTTGAAGAGAGCGAAAAAAAAAGGCTCGACTCGAAGCCCATTAACGCGATCATTAGCCGTTAACGATCGTCTTAGGTAATTGTTTAAGATGAGCGTTTGCGGCGAATTTAAATATTATTCATTAACTATAGAGTCTACGGATAGTTTATTGTGGCGCTATTGAAAAACGTGGTGTAGACACTAAACAGTGCAACATTTTGTTAACAATTATGGTACTAGAAACAGTAGAAGACACATACAAAAAAAAATGTACTATTCAAGTTTTCATTTACGTATGCAACGTCTCTCCAATTTGCAACGTCTCTCCAATTTAGTACTTCTAGAGTGTCAATTTCTGAAATGTACACTAATTTTTTTGAGGGTCCCCACACGAAACATATCTAGCATCATGTCTGCCAATTCCGCGTTACTATACACATACACATCTCTCCAATTTGCAACGTTTTGATTGTTTTCATGCAAGCTAGATTTTTTTAACTGACACAAGATTCACAACTATTTACAGCATCAAAAATAAACAGAACGAATAAAAATTACACGACAGAACAACCAACAAAGCAAGCCGGAAGCTTTTGCAACAGGTTCATTGCTGTCATTCGTTGGCCTAGGTCACGATTTTGTACTCAAGATAAAATTAATGACAGCTAAATGGTTTATTTGAAAATGTCAAAACACTGTGTATAACGTAGGTATAGAGAATTACTTTACTCATATCTTCTATCTAAAAAGGAAGGCTATGGAGAAATAGCCAACATTTTTTATGCGTATTCGTATTATTAGGAGAAATGTTAGAACGTTGTTGTTGTAATTTGTCGTTGTTTTAGGGAATAAAAAAATGCAAATTAACTGAAACTCACCAACTATAATATAATTTTAATTATTTGAAAATGTCAAAACACTGTGTATAACGTAGGTATAGAGAATTATTTTACTCATATCTTCTATCTAAAAAAGGAAGCTATAGAGAAATAGCCAACTTTTTTTATGCGTATTCGTATTATTAGGAGAAATGTTAGAACGTTGCTGTTGTAATTTGTCGTTGTTTTAGGGAATAAAAAAATGCAAATTAACTGAAACTCACCAACTATAATATAATTTTAAATTATGATCGATACAGAAAATCATTTCGAAAGCGTTCTATAAACAAAATAGAGTTATGAAGCAAATAGATGTACTTTGTAGACTAAATTAACTGATAAAATCGATTAAAATCGCATCTACTTTAGGTCCCGATTCTTTTTACAAGAGATCCTAATCAGTTGCAGTCGATTAAACTGATGGGCGAAACAAAATTTACCAACTTAATCACGTAACGCCTCGTAGAATTAGAATAAAAAGCAACCGGTCCCCTTGGTCAACTCGATTCCAATGACAAATCAAAAATTTCTAGGGTGAAATCATGAAGTCTGAATTATTATGAAATATTTCGGTACAATACAATTTTAACACAATTTCTATTAAGTTCTTTCTAGTATTTTTTGTTGATGACCAACGGTAGCTGGCCATTTTGTAAATTGATCAACATTTTCTCATCATTTGAGTGCCATTCTACTCAAATTCAAAAACTCGATTTCAAAACCTGAGAAATTACAAAACGTGAAAAGTTTTGGTACAATTGCACTTTCGGGAAAATTATTTCCTTTTCACAATACGTGTATTTTCTTGAAGTATTTTACTATCAGTATACATTATTACATACTGTACGGAGTTATATTATATACTGATCAAGTACCCTTTTTAAAACTAGAATATTATGAAGGTTTACATTGTTTTGTTTTCTAATATTTAATTTAAATTGTTGAATACTAAATAACATTCACAAATCCATGGGACTCGAAAACAGAGTTTAGTTTCTGATCATCCTTGTTCCTTGGTCAACTCCATCGAAAAAAAAAAAAAACTATCACAAAGGAAACGCATCACTTGCAGTTAGTTCATTGAAGGCAGTAATCTACATATGTAGGTTTGTAGGAGATCATCCAAGAACCTGAGAAGTAGAACCGAATCTTGCCTATCTTTTTGTGATAAAGTTGCACTACAATAAACAACACAATGATCAACATCACTTCCAGGAGATGAACTCCCAATAATTGCAGTGATCAATGGTTTTTCGTCAACATCTTCAAACGTTGGTCTACCTCCGCTTGGTGTGTCTTAGGTAAACCTAATACATTTATACTGAACATGTGGACAAAACACCACTTATTTAAATTATAGAGAAGTAATCCTTGACCCAATGATTTTGACAACACAGGGCTACAAAAAAACGTTATTTGAGTAAGATGTGTATGATTTTAGGACCCAAATGGACCTCTTAAATATGAATCTGAGCTTGATTTAACCCTATCGTCTCTGGTTTTTCCCCTAGGTGAGAAAAATTCATAGCAAATTCCATAGAATGGAAGTATGTGTAACAGCTGGGAAAATTCGTAACCAAGCAACCTCATATCCTATAATCCTTTAGGATGAAGACCTGTGGAGGGACGTATTTATAATCTATCACCTCATAAACTGAAACCCAATAACCTTATACTATCGAGGATCTATAGATCTGAATGGTCATTGGATCTGAGGATTCTTGGTTGCGAATTCAAGGGACTTTTCTCATCTAGGGGAAAAATCAGAGGAGATACGATTAAATGAACTCAAAGATTCCTGTGTAGGTTCAAATTGAGTCAGCAAATCATACTCACATCTCTTGCTCAATCAACTTTTTTCCTATTGTCCTCGTAGTCCTGATTATAGAAGCAGTCAGGAACGAATCAAGTTGAGGAGCCTCGAGTCTAGTGCAACTTTGAGGCCATCTGGCAAAAAAATGCACCGTAATAGGACAGATCCGCTGTCAGTGTAGAGGTTCTTGTAGGATTGCCTACGAACCTACAATGGCGGCTGGTGGAACCTACTGCTTCCTCCAATGGATGGTTTCCATTTACCTTTTATTAACGACAGAAAAAAGAGGTAATAACTCACTTTTATGTTTTGGTTTGCCCCGCTGACTCGCGTCCTCCTCCAAGGCCGCCGTGGTCATCGTCTCGTTCAGCACGTTATACCGCTTGTTGGCGAAGGCGCCCTGCGAGAACTGCACCCACACCACGACTATGATCGCCCCCAGCACCACGATCGCGATGCCCGCCAACAGCGACGAACACCTCTTTGCGAACTTAGTAGTCATTTTGCCGATATTCGCACTAAACGTCACCGCAGAAACTGAAACTGAAACAATGAAAGATTATTTATTATCGACGTCTGAAATGAAGTTGTTGTTAAGACTTGTACTTGTGACTAAGAGCAAGGTTAAGTTGCAACAAATGTAGGGATCGAAAATTATGTAATCGCTTCATCTTTTCCTTCATTAATTTCTTTTTTTTTCCGAAAAAACCCCCCCCAAACAAAAAAACCCCTGGGGGGTTTAAAAAAAAAAAAAAAAAAATTTTTTAAAAAAAAAAACACACTTTGTTTTTTCCCTTTTTTTTTTTTTTCCCCCCCCCCAAATTTTTTTTTTTTCTCAAACGGTTCTCGAGATAAAACCATTTTTCTTCATAATTTAGACTTTATAATTCTTTAAAAAAATTCTAGTAGGCGGATTTCATTGCAAGATATCACTGACAACTGCTGAAAACTAATAAGTCAGTATAACTTCAAATCGAATCTTCGTCATTTTGCTACTATTTACTTGCTTATTATTGCTATAATGTTAACTCTAGAACAAATAATTTATTTGATTCAATGCTACGGAACTGGGGAAGAGTGCTATCATGTTGTTATTAATAAATTTAACCAAACATACTCGGAAGTTAGCATTTCTAATGTCGGAGCGAAGAAGTTGGTGACCAAGTTCTTAGAAACAGGCTCTGTTTTAGACATTAAAAAAATCAAAAAAATGGTTGAATGAAGATGATGCTGCTTCAGTTCTTGTCCTCCATTCCGTGAGAGAAGCACCAACATTATCACTTAGGAGAAGGGCAATTGAAACTGAAATAAATAAATAACATTTACATATAATTTTCAAGCAGAACCAGATTTTACCATTTAAACCAAAATTCACGCATGCCTTAGAGGAGGGTGATGAAGCCAAACGTTTGGATTTTTTGTTTGGAGATGGGCAACAGAGTTTTAAATGACGTAGGATTTCATAAGCGAATTTTGTTCTACGATGAATCTACTTTTTCAACAAACGGCGTCGTCTCCTCTCAGCATTGCCGGTATTGGAGTGAAACAAATCCCCACTTTACTATTTCTTGTCGAAGACAATATTTCAAAAAAGTTAATATGTGGTGTGCGGTTTCATAATATGTGGTTTGCGCCATGGCAAATAATAATAATAGCCATCCTTCCCGCACAGGTCCCTGAGAGGACCTAAGGGGTTACTCTTCGGAGTAATTATAGGGTGAGTATTATTATTAGTATTATTATTATTATTATTATTATATACAAATGGCATTATTGGTCCATATTTTTTCAAAGAAAATTTAAATCGTAATACATATTTGGAGATGCTACAAAATTTTTTAACAGATCAACTTGATGAACTTCCTTTAAGTTATCGAACGAGAATGTTTTTCTAACAAGATTGGTGCCCTGCTCATCATGCCGTTACTGTCCGTAATTGGCTCAATTCCGAATTTAATGAACACTGGATAGGAAGGGATGGTCCCATTTTATGGCCGCCGAGAAGCCCGGATCTGACAATATTGGCCTTCTATCTATGGGGACGTTTAAAGCAAATTGTTTATCGTGAACCACTAGAAAATGATGAAGAGCAATTAAAAACAAGGATTCAAAATGCGAAACGAATTTAGAGCTCGAAATGAAATTTGTGCAGAAAAAGGAGGAGAATTAAAAGGAGGTTAAAACCGCCAACTAGAATTCCTTATAAAATTTTGTGAAAGTCCAAATTATGAAGAAAAATGGTATTATCTTTTGAGTTATATAAAAACTAATTTGCGTTTTGGGGGTTTGAAATCAAGCAGGGCAAATCACCAAGAGTGACTTTTTCTGAGAAATCAAAAACACAACATTTTCTCCTTTTTTAAACTCGATCTGGGGACATACTGTATACATACATCGATTGATAAAACAGATGTTGTTCCATAACATTATTTTTCCATACAGTTCCAATGGAATCAATTACATATTATGTACGTAAGTATTACTTCCTTCATTGCTCTGTTTTACTTACTCAATAATATAATGGAAAGAAATTTTAGGCAACATATTGTAACGTTATTTTTACATAAAATACACGAGTATCTTTACTTTCTACACTGTTTCCACGTTGTAGGGCCTATAATTTAAAGATGAAGATGGTCAACAAAATCGGCATTAATTCACGACTACCGTAAATGAATACAGTAAATTTAGTCGACAATTGGAAAATGCCGTCTCATAATATGGCGCCGTTGCAATTTTTTATCTTTCCCATGAATCTAAGTTTCAAAATTGCTGTTTTATTCATGACGTTAGATATGAAAAGGATACTCGCGGAATATACATGCGTTCCAAGACTGATAAAATCAAAAATGTAGTTGGTGGTACAAAAATACATCATAGTTTAAGCATCCTGTTAGACACCGCTTATATGGAATACTAAATTTCCTTTTCAATTTTTTTTAATAAGAGGTCTCACCTGGGAACAATTCTGTTTTACCAAACAATATGTGAAAATCAAATTCATAAGATTTCGCTACCTCCATTTAGAATCCAGACATCAGAGCATGTATTAAAAATACATTTTGGGCGAGAGAAAAATTATTGTTACTGCAGACAACACCCAATACCAGTAAGAAATTAACACAACCGAGACTATTCTTCTAATACCTACAATTATTTCTTTTTTTAATATTACAATCACTGTCGGATGTAACCTCTTCAGCAGTGTGTCATTCTTCAGCGTCTTAGTCCACTTTCTTCAAGTCTTCATCAACATATTCAATCCATCTCCATTTTGCTATCTTACAATCTAATTTCTTCTCATCTTATCATCTTCACCCTGTACCTTAAGACTCACTGTACAGGTTGAAATATTTTTAGACATAATTCATCATTTTTTGTTAGTGTACAATTTCCACAAACTTCACAACATCACAACAAGGCTTCCCACGCTCTTCCAAATTTCCAATAGAGTTCTTTAGTTATAGAAAGATATACTACGAAGTCAAATAGTCACATAATGTGTAATAAACAAAGCAATTGAGGCAGGAATTCTGGACAATCCGTAAATATAACAGGAGACATAAGGTTTACATGCGTAGGATCTCTTGTACTTAATATTTCTCTGACCTAATAAATCAAGGGAGATCAAAGATTTAGGTCACTAAGTCGACCTCGGTCCTTTCCATCGTTGTGGCAATTAAAACCAGACGTCTGTAAGTTACACAAAACGTCCAAAAGCAGAATCCTTCATCAAAGTTATAAACGATTAATCGTCATACACAAAGACGTGTCAAATAAGAACTGAACCGTTAAATGCATGTATGTACATATGTATAAATATTGGTATAATTATATACGAGGTGTGTAAATTAAGTAATGAGACTAACATTGTTTTGTAATGATTTATTCGGATAGAATTAGAATTCAGTATTGTCTCCTTCAAAATAACTTCGTTGGGAAGCCACACAGCGCTGGAGATGGTTCTTCCATTCCTCATAGCAGTGCTGAAACTCATAGACTGGAATATCCTTCACCTACAAACCTCATATACTGGAGCTGGTCGGTTACAGCCGTTTGAATGTTTTCTATGGTCCCAAAAAAAAATCACAAGGACTCAAGTCAGCCGGAGTCTGAGGACTCGAGTCAACCTCAAAGCTAAGGAGTCACAGGAATGTTTTTACTGGATACAAACTCGTTTATCCAGTTGTTCTTCATGTTTGGTCTCACACCCATGACCCTTTTTCGAAGTTTTTCAAGAACCTCTCAAAAACATTTCAAGAACCTGTAAAAGTGTTGATTTACTGTTTGACCTGGAGGCACAAACATTTTGTGGACAATTCCCTGGCTATCAAAAAGACAAATCAGCACGCATTTGATCTTCGACTTGCTGATTCTTGCTTTGTTCGGTCTTGGAGAGCTTGAAGTGTGCCATGCCATGCTTTGGTGCTTGGTTTTCGGGTCGTACTCGAACACCCAAGTCTCATCACCAGTAATGAATGACACATTCCGTAAAATGGTTATTATTTTCAATCGATTCCAAAAAAGTCAAAACCCTTTCTCTCCTGATGTCCTTTTGTTCTGCGAAAAGTTTTTTGAAACCATTGCGCAGATTTTTCTCACCCCCAATTCGTTAGTCAAAATCTCATAAACAGTGGTGTGAGTCAAATTTAACTCTTCCACGATCATTCTGGTCGTCAACCGAAGATCTGAACGCACAAAATCCCGTATTCTATCAACATTTTCATCGGTTCTTGAAGATGAAAGCCTTCCGCTGCGTGGTTCATATTTAATCGACTCTCTTCCTTCTGAGAATGCCTTAAACTACCGAAAAACCTGGGCTCTTGAAAAAACAAAAAACACTGTCTCCGTAGGCGTGTTGAAGTTTTGCTAAAGTATCCGTTGTGTTGTGTTCAAGTCTGATGCAAAACCTGATAGCACACTGTTGCTCAAAATTAATGTCACTCATTTTGAAAACGCGCTAGAAAAAAAAACGGTTTACGAAAACAGTCACAATGAACATACAAATGAATCTAACAAGTTCAAACTTGTACTGAAGGTTAAATGTTAACCTGCCGCCCTTCCAAGTCCCGTCTCCGCAGTGTTGTTAGATCGGGCGCTACGTTGCCAGTCTCATTACTTAATTCACACACCTCGTATGTAAGCGGGAAAATAGATTCAGTAATTAATTATATTAAATGATGCAAACTAAGGCGACGTACGGAAAGATAAAAAAATATTGTTATTGCTTATAACTTATTTATTACTTGGGGTTTATTAATGTTTCTGCTGATAGATCGTACGATAATAAACAGTCTTTTTTAACACATTGACCTAAATCTTTACCATATTTGTCTTAATATTATCGATGCACGATAATTAGTAACGAACCTTGCGATGAAACATAAAACTGATAATAAAAAAACTAACGTTATAGTTATGATATCTGAAATACTAGTACTAAATACGTTTTCTGAAACGTCGGTGCCTCAAATTGCATAGTCACAGGTGGTATTCGCCTGACTGCATTAGCTTTTGAATATTTTTAAACCAAATTCAAAAATGACCTATCCTAGGACTTATAATTTTTAAATCTGCTATAATTTTTAGCTATATATTTTTATGGCTCGAGCTTTGGGTATGCAACCACAAAAGTAATGTGTGGGAAAAAGATAGTTGAGACCAAAAAAGATGACAAAATGGTCTGCATATAATAGAAATTTAGAATACTGGACCGTATAGGTCAGATTCTGTCCTTTTAATTTAAACAGGGAACTAAAAAAAAATTGCAAAAACATTAGAGATGGGCTAGTTATGTAATTTATCAGTAAAATTAAATTTTATCGGTAATTACTTTTCAAAATTACCGCAACGTTCAAAATTTATCAAAAGTAAAAAAAACCATTTCAAAAGTTCTACAGCTAGGTCCCCATAGAACCTAACGATAAAAATATTTTCAAAATTATTGGGGGTAGTTTTCACCCTTATTTTGAGGATTGAATGTTTAAAATCGAAATTTCGAAAAATATGACACGATTTTTTTTAATTTTTTTTTTTGTACTTTCGATTAATTTTTAATTCATAATGGGCGTCGACCATTAACTGGCCCAAAAAACGGCCCAAAGGTGAAAAAACGTGGTTTTAGCGTATTTTCTCATCCTGTGAAATAGTAAATGGCAAGTGAATAATATATTCCAAGGTTTTTGGGGTCGCTGATTACGAATCTAACGTAGAAAATTTCCCGTAGAATACGATGGTATTTTTTTAAATTTCAAAATTTAGCCATTATTTAAAAATTGGATCCGCCATTTTGTTTTTTGAAAATCTAACGTTTCTCACAGGATGAGAAAATACGCTAAAACCACGTTTTTTTCACCTTTAGGCCGTTTTTTGGGCCAGTTCCTGGTCGACGCCCATTATAAATTAAAAATTAATCGATAGTACAAAAAAAAGGAAGAAATCAAAATAAAATTGAAAAAAAAAACCGTGTCATACTTTTCGAAATTTCAGTTTTAAACTTTCAATCCTCAAAATAAGGGTGCAAACTAGCCCCAATAATTTTGAAAATATTTTTGTCGTATTCTACGCAAAAAACACATCGAAAACCATTGCAACCTTCTTTTTAATTTTTTTCATTTTCTTACCGAGAAGGATTGAAATTTTAGAATCGAAACGAAAATTTGTATTTTTTCACCCTCACCATCCCTCTCCTTATGGCTCAAAAAAATCTAAAATTTTAGGGAAGTTCGTTTTTTTAGCAAGTACTATCGACTGTGATATGTTTCAAATAATTTTTTTTGACCTCACTTATTTGGCGTGAAATGTCCCATATGTTATGTACTTCTGATAACAGTTTTTTACTTAAAAGGTAATTTACCAGTTGCCCACCTCTTGAGAAAATATCTAAGCTGCTAACGAAAATGTTATAATCATTATTATGTTATGTACTCCTATGTAGAACAAGGAATACGGAATATTTTTTCATGAAAATAAAAAAGTAATAATAACATTACCCGTAATTCCATAGCTCCCAATACCTAACACCATTCTGAACAATATCACAAAAACTCTTATCAAAATGATAATTGCAACTACTTCTTTACACATTACAACGTCAATGCAGACGACGAGATGATGCACCCATTGTTTAAATAGTGTTTTAGTAACAGCGATAAAGGAATCGTAAATAACGTGTTAATTGATTACTGAGATAGAAATCTTGTTTTAATGAGAATCAATGTTACACTTAATTTTATAAAAACACATTTATTGTGGCCATGCATAAGCAGTAATGTAATAATTAATAATAAGTGTAATGTTGCACGTTTACGTGGCCGTTATACCGGGTGTCAATAAAACCGTGTATTAGCCTGCCGCAAGTGGGCTAATTTGAATATACCATATGAATGCCTTGATCTTAGCAGATAGCAAGTAGGTCAGTGAGAGGAATTATGGACAGCGGTAATCTTATTGGTTAGTGACTTCTGTGACGTAATGTTTCGAAACCTATCATTGGCAACGAATAAGCCTTTTCTGAACAAATAAATGCAAACTAATATGTTCGGCACGCCAACCTCCCATGACAATTGGTTCATTCAGTTTTACATTTGCTAAGACAAAGGAAAGCTATCGGTATAAGATACTGAATCCGCTGATAGAAGGTTAGTATAATAGATAGAATAGTATAGTTACTAGGTAGAAAGAATGACCGGATTACCACAGTTTGCTGTATAGCCTAGTGAAATTAGACGTTCTACCTCGGAAAAATTCTGGAAAAGTTGAATTTTGGCATAAGCCTTGATATTCAGGTTCTAAACAAAATGTCAAAAGTCCGCATTGGTCCCAGTGCCGCTAAAAATTTTACTTGAGGTCAAAGGCCACTAAGAACGGTTTTTCTGGGATTCTTTCAGAAGCTAGGCTGTTTTTATCACTAATTTCTCTGGACTAATACCTACTTGATGCCACCGAGCAACATACGTAACGGGTCTTTAACATTCCTTAGCAACACCAGTTTGTGGGTCACCCGATATATAGAGACATCCAAAAAAAAACGTCATCAAAGTTGGCCGAGAAAAAGAAACGTATTTCTAGTCTTAATAGAATTTTAACCTTATTTACTTGTCAAGACTGTCACATCATATGACAGCCATTGTTTATTTTACAAATTGTGACAGTCGCTTGTCAAAAGTTTGACATAACCAAAAAGCTTAGACATGACCGCTATTTCCATTCTCTCGTTCATAGCCAGAGTTGATGACGGATGTATCTATATTTAAAGTTTAGCCAAAGTCAATAGAAAGACTGAAATCCGAATTTTTTTATTTAGTTTTCTGGTCAGGCCACCCAGCAAAGAAAAACACATTACTGTGTCGGTTGATCGGTTTCCTTGAACATCTGTTCGAGACGAGTAATAGTTCACGATCATTTCTATTTTCACAGATACACGTCGCAAAAGCAATAAAAGAAATGCCAATAAAGACGAGAATAAACTCGGCAATTTAGGTGTTCCATTACAAGAAGAATTACGGGGTCGTGGAACTGGAAGTTTGTAAATTTGCTGTAACGATGCTCTATATAACACGAAATGAAGCCTGGTTACATAAAATATTGTGTATTATATTATTGTAACAGGATATGATATGTACAGGTATGTATTACTCGTGTATAAATAAAATACAGTGTGGAACAGCCAAATGGAATAAATTCAGTAGCTCCATTATTCATCATTATCTGCTTCATTAAATCATTATTAATGCAGCAGATGTTTAAAATGCATGCCTCCAGAATCTTGGCAGCATCCTAGACGTAAATAGAAGTGTCTTCTAACGTTAGTTAACATTTGAGGGATAATCGACCCAATTGCAAGTGTTATTCTTCTTCTTAAGTCAGCTAAATCGTCTGGTTTGGTTTTGTAGACCATACTTTTTACATATCCCCATAGGAAGAAGTCTAACGGCGTGAGATCAGGTGATTATGCAGGCCATTCTACAGAACGACGTCTCCCTATCCAGCAATTTGGAAAGATTGTGTGGAGATATTGCCGGACATTGACTTCGTCATGTGCTGGTGCACCATCCTGCTGGAACCATATTGCATTACCTGCAAGTTGTGGGTTTCCTTCAGCTGGATACAAGTTTGACATCGTCGGTCCAACATAATTTTGGAGCAGCGCTAAATAAGTTTCTCCATTCAAATTGCCGTCAATGAAGAAGGGACCAATGATATTTTTTCCAATTATTCCTGCCCAAACATTAACTTTATCAGGGTTTTACGTGTTCCCTCATCCAGTGAGAATTTTCTCTCGACCAGTAACGACGAAGTAAGAAATAAGAAAACATTTCCTATTTGTAAAGTATTATCATCTATCATTTACGTCATTTGTTCACAAAAGAAAATTCGTCTATGAAAATCGTCTTCCGCGAGCTCATTAGTTGGTACCAGTTTATATGGGTGCATCTGATTTTCTGTCAATACGCGGAGAATCGAGGAATGGCTAATATTTAATGCTGAAGCTGTTTGACGACTCGACGTATGTGGATTTTCTTCAAGCATAAGCACTACATCCAATTCCTGATCATCACTAAGTTTATTGGGAGGATTTTTCTTTAGCTGCCGTACATGTCCACGTTCCCGAAACTGCTTCTCTATTTTACTTACGGTACCTTGAGATATCGGCGGCAACTCCGGATATTTTTCTTGAAATAGGCGAACAACTTCGGTCTGCGTTCATGTCCTGTCTCCGTAGCCAATCATCTGCAGAATCGTTATTTTATGCATTTCTGCTAGGTAAACCATCTCTCTGAATTTCAACACGAAAACTAAAGCAAAAAGTTTAACACTGATAACCGTTAACTACTGTTACAATGACAAGCGCGTTTCTAGGTAATTTCACTAAAGCTGATAATGGCCAACTTCTTAAATTTCAGGTTTGTCTTTTTGCTGCTTGCTCGTTTTTGTCGTTCGATTGTCAAGCAAAAAATCGTAGGTAGTTATTAGTAAGTTTTTATCTTATAATAGGGAATGTCGGCAATTACAGACATTTATTTTTTTGTTATTATTAACATTTCAGAACCTAAAATTGACAAATAGTGTTACTTATAAAAGTCTTATTTTAATGTAAATGTAATGTTGGTTATATTGTTATAAATACACTCTAACACTATAACGTTGTTATAAATATCATATTACACGTCACATAGGTGTACGCATCATAAGTGTAATACACAGAAGTAACCAGTAACCTTCCGCACTTTTGCCTAAAACATATTATGAAATTATAATATCACACCATTCAACATTTTACATACAGAGGAGGTTGTACAACAGAACCAGCTGTCACGGGACTACTGAAATAAATAAAAATTGAGGCGACCCCCATCACATGCTACGCGAGTTGCCTATGTGTTGCGTTGCCATATGCCAACTTTACTTACTAGTAAGTATCCATTTGCACCCCCCACAGTTTTTAGCACGAGTCGCCACTGAAATTCCCTTCGTAAGCGCGTTTAGTAAATTTATGCGGATTAAGTTACAGTTCATTATCTATTTTGTCATATGCCCGTATTTATGAACTATTAATCTGCAGTTTACCGATTGTTATGTCTGTCCTGGATAATCAATAATAATATTATATTATGTCTACCCATACGCTGCACTCAAAGAAAAAGTCGAAACCGCAGTCGCTACCGATTATTGTTTACCCATAAAAAATAGTATATACTAGCTACCTACGAAATTAAAATCCTCTATATGAGCCCTAAAATGTATCTGCGTTTAATGAGTAGTAGTCAGTAGCTGGTAAATATTCTGTACATTAAGTGTTGGTCCATTTTTTTTTCGAATAATTGCATATACAGGGTGTCCCAGAACTATCACGGTTTGTCAAAGAAATGTTAAATAGACAAATTATTCTATTTATTAGGTTGGTGGAAAAATAATGCCCGTTTTCAAAGAGCTATTTCAGAAGCTATAACTCGCTTCAAATATTTTTATATCTAACAATTTTATTGATCGAAATAAAAACCATTACAGTCAACACATTTTACGAACGAGCTGAAAGCGTATTTATTCCTGTAGCATAAAATTGCGATAAAGTAGTCAAAGGCACTTTTTGCATCGTCTTGACTTTTGAAGCATTTCTCGCGGAGGAAATTAATTATTAATCAAAATTAGGTAATGAGACTGGCAACGTTGCGCCCGATCTAGCAACACTGCAGAGACGGAACTTGGAAGGGCGGTAGATTAATATGTAATGCATCTTCAGTACAAGTTTGAACTTGTTTGAGACATTTATTTGTTCTTTGTGACTGTTTTTATAAACCGGTTTTTTCTAGTGCGTTTTAAAAATGTTTTTTCAAGGATCCAGATTTTTCGGTGGTTTAAGGCATTCTCAGAAGGAAGAAAGTCGATTGAAGATGAATCACGCAGCGGAAGGACTTCACCTTCAAGAACCGATGAAAATATCGATAGAATACGGTATCTTCTGCGTTCAGATCTTCGGTTGACAAGGATGTTCGGGGAAGAGTTAAATTTGAATCACACCACTGTTCATCAGATTTTGACTAACGAATTGGGGACGAGAAAAATCTGCGCAAAAATTCGCATTCGTTCCAAAAAACCTTTCGCCAAAACAAAACATCAGGAGAGAGGAGAGAGGAGTGTCTTGACTTTATGGAATTTGAAAATGACTCCCATTTTGTGGAACGCGTCATTATTGGTGATGAGACTTGGCTGTTTGAGTACGACCCGGAAACGAAGCGCCAAAGCATGAATGGCACACTTCAAGCTATCCAAAATCCAAAAAGGTAAGAATGAGCAAGTCGAAGATCAAACGCATGCTGAGTTGATTTTTTGATAGCCAGAGAATTGTCCACAAAGAGTTTGTGCCTCCAGGCCAAACAATCAACACTTTTAGAGAGAGGTTCTTGAAAAAAGGTCATACATGATAGACCAAACATCAAGAATAAATGGATGTTGCATCAAGACAATGCGCCTTGTCACACAGACATTTCAGTAAACGAGCTTTTAGCCAGTAAAAACATTCCTGTGGCTCCTCAGCCTCCTTGTTCGCCTGACTTCAGCATTGTGACTTTTTTCTCTTCCCGAGTTTGAAAAATCACCTCAAGGGACGTCACTTTGGGACCATAGAAAACATTAAAACTGCTGTAACCAACCAGCTGAAAGCTATTCCAATATATGAGTTCCAGCACTGCTATGAGGAATGGAAGAACCGTCTCCAGCGCTGTGTGGCTTCCCAAGGAAGTTATTTGGAAGGAAACAGTATTGAATTGTAATTCTATTCGAATAAAAAAATCAGTCTCATTACTTAATTTACACACCTCGTACAATAAGTTTATAATCAAACGTACAGGTGCTTCAAAAATCCACAGGTTATCTTAGTTTAGTTTTCCAAATGGAACACACTGTATATATTTCCATCTTTAGAATATCTCCTTCATTTTCTACAAAAAAGAAAATCGTGAAGAGATGGCATTTTTTGAACGTCCACAGCGTTTTTAACGTCCACCGGCTCTCTCGTGCCGCGGAACGCCGCAACGCAGTGTCTCCGGCGACGATGCCGCCGCGACCTTGTCCCACATCTCGGTGGAAGCGGGCCCCGCGCCGCTGGAAAACGCTCGGGCGGGCCCATCCCGATCGGCCGATCCCGAACAATTAATATTTCATTAGTAATTACGCGGAGAGCGCAAGGGCGGCCGAGGCGGGCCAGACGTGCAGACGATATTAAAAAAAGATAAAAATTTACAACAACGGCGAAATAAAACAGACGTCGTCGTCGTGCGTTAGTCTGGGACTTTGGCCTAAATTGCCGCTCTCGCCATAGCCCGGCGGTGTCTGCTATTTTTACGCGTCTAGAAGAGCGGCAAAAACGTGGGTGCCCCTCCCCCCTCCCCCCATCACCGTCTATCGAAAACAGTCGTGCGAATTTTAACGCGGAAATATATAGCGTTTGACACCGATTAAGAACTTTCCATTAAAACACTACTTTTTATTATACACTATGCGCGGAAATGAAGGGATATAAAAAAATTTTTTTAGTCGTAGAGAAAGGAAAAAAAGGAAATCTAAGCTCCAAGTTTCTAGTTTTTGGATCTTGAGTTTAATTTTTTTTAGCGTCAGCAGTTTCTGAGTAATCGATCAAAAAAATTAGAAATCTTTGCTTGCCTTTTAAAAGGTCCACGGGCGACAATAATTTTTTTTTCGATAATTTCATCATAAGTATCTTTTTGATTATTTAATTCTCATTGATTTGACCTATTGTTGATTAATTTGACCTACGATGATTTTTCGCTGAGTTATAGCCGTTCAAAGCAAAAATGTCACCGTTTACTTTGAATCATTTACTCGGGAAATAATGAACGTAAAGAAAATTCAAGTAGGGTTTTGAAAACTGCAAAGTATCCTTTACAAACAGTAGTGATTGTTTTTTTCAAAAAAAAAAATTCTCGGAAGGAAATTGTTATTGGTAAAGAAATGCATAATTAGGGATATTTGCATAACTTGGCATAACTTTGCAAATAATGAATAGGCTAAGGATATTGACTGCAAAGAAACCCTGGTAGTTTCAAAGCGCTGCGGTTTTTCTTCCATAGCCCCCGGAATGATTTAAATTGTCGTTTATGCTAAAAATCAATGTAAGGATCGATTTTCCGACCATTTCTCCACAAGTTACAGCTCTTTGAAAACCACCTAAAAATTTGGGATTTTTTTTTTATATTAATTTCTGTGCCCAGTGTATTTATCTAGCCGCTAAGTTTATTAGGTAAGTTTCCTAAACATATTTAATGGATATATCACTGATCGATGAACTATATTTCTGATAAATTAATAAATTGGATACTTCTCGTCTAATACACTAGAGAAATTTTCTTTTGAAATAATGAGGCTGTTTCTTTTTTTGTAGCCATTCCTTTACCCATACTCTCCGTTTCTTCAACTTTTTTTTTTTCGTTCAATTTGAACAGCTTGTAGATAATCCAGCATAACACAGCAATTCCTTTTCGTCCATTGTTTACACTTAATAACACCAGCAAAGTAAGAACAGACTAAACAGAAGGAATTGAATTTGTTTCAATTGTTAAGGCTGCCTGCGTCCTTATTGTAGTTCCTAGCGGGGTTCTCGGGAAAATTGGACAAAAAATACAAAAATTTTTGTATTTGCGAAAACATATATGCATTTTATTGCCTTGCATTTATTTTTATATAATGGACCAAAAGGGTCGACGGTCCCACTTAACAAGATGTCGTTCCCAACTTTTCGATGCCTCTGTAGAAAAAAAAATTGTCGAAATTATTCCGAAGATATTGCGACACAATTTCGAGTTGTCGTCAAATTTCCGATTTCGAAAATGTCACGTCGAGTGCCAAGTGTCAAGTCCTGTGTGAATCCTAAATTCCCATTTTTTAAATTACTTATTAAATAATTTCCTTCGAAATGATGCCGCATTTGACAAATAATAAAATTTACCTAATAGAATATAAGATAACGTCTTCATCTTATATTTTTCAAATATAAGACGAGAAAAAAAGAAACACATGTTTGAAATAATTAAACAAATATTTAATCGTTACTGATGTTTACGGCCGGAATAAATGAGGTGCCCTTGACTCTTTTGTTAAACATATAAATGAGGGGTACAGATGCAACACTCACATTATCCATAATTTTTCGAAATAGAGTTAGTGGCGCTATCCTGTTCATCGTGTTGAACTACACCATTATAAATCTTAAACGCGGTATAAAACTCACATTTTCGTATTTATTTTAAATTGTGGAATCTGTGAATTGTTTCAAAACTTATTGAGAATGGTAGAACTTTTTACTGTCAACATTTTTTTGTACTTTGCAATTTTAGGTTCATTATAAAAATATTTCAGCTCATCAGTCAATGATGATAATAAAACCGTATTCTAAGTATTTGATGCAGCTTTTTATTTTGATTATGAACTACTATATTACATAAATTTTTTATTGATATACCATAGTTTGAATTCCAAGTTCCTTTTCTTATCTTAACTTCATGAATTTTAGTGTAAAAAATAATATTATGTAGAATAATTTGGAGCAAGACTACCATTATCCAAAAAGTTGTATCAAAACTCACATTATCCAAATTTTAATTCACTTTCTTGGTGTCAAATATTGTTGTGCTGTTATTTTACCAATTGAGAAGCAAATTTAAAGTTCTAATACAAATACCAAAAAAAAAAAAAAATCAGTGCCTTAAGTCACTTGAAAAGTGAGAAATCAATTATTCCTTCTTCCAGAAAAATTTTAAAAAGTGGATAATGTGAGTTTTGCATCTATACCCCTCAAATGAACTTCAATTCCTAATACAGCGTAAATGCAAAGGGGTAACGGGGTCTGGAAATGGGTTGAAGTGATGAGACAGGGACCAAATGCACAAAAGTTATTGAGAAGGTCTTAATCTGTACCGGAACGAAGTTTTTACCCGACAACGTCCTTCTTAGTCCATAGTAAGTTTTTGAATTGCCGTAAAAAATCTTGTGAATTCATTTTTCGACATGGGGTTAGTTTTTGGGGTGTGGACGACTTACCGGTTAAGTCACAGCGTCGCGACTTCGGATAATTAAAACCCACCCAATAGGCTACCGAAATTTAAAAACCACAAGTCTCTAACTCGAATAGAACGAAAATGGCGCTAATCTAAAAGATATTTTCTAATTTTGACGAGCAGTTTATTATACGCCACATAGTTTATGATTGCATCATCATTGGTTATGATCGCATAAATATGAAACTTATACTTAGCTAGTTCACGTTCAACGTCAATTTAGAGGTTTACGAGTGAACTAAATGTCTCTGAAGAGAGTAACGTTATTGATAAAAGGGAGGTTATTGATAAAACAGTTGCCAGTGTATGAAGGTGGTCTAGGGAACACTCATTGATAAAACGTGTTGGTTGACTCAAAAACACTTGTGAAACAGAAGTGACGAAGACTAACTGACTTTTGTCTATGCGGTACCAAAACCAATGATCTTGTAACCATAAAACATGTGGTGTCTGAGTACCATGTTAATAAAAGACTTGATCCTTGAAATGGATGGAAGACAAATCCTTGAAATGGAACTTCACGCTTACTGTCGATACTACCATATGAGTCAGGACTTAAGAAACATGATCCATATCTCACAGTGCTCTAAAGTGTTGTAATAATAACCCTTGTGCCCAAGTCATTATCAAAATATGATTGCATTAAATAGTGTTTTTATCATATTATATGACTAGTGAAGTGCTACTAAGATATGGAAAAAAACCTTCAGATATTACAATATATGTACATACGTCTGTCTAGTAAGAGCGTGTACATTTCTAACAGGCGATAATGTAGAACGCTATTTTTTTTGGCTTATATTGTAGAGGGCACTGTCAAGTACAATACTTTTCAGTTGCTAAGACGTTAGCTGCCATAATTTTGTGCGAAACACGTGTTTTCAAAATGAGTGCCGTATACGCATCGCGCTTTGAAGCAGTATTTTTAGCTTCACACCCTAAAGGACCAAACATGTCCTTGAATGCTGCCGCAAATTACATGAAAAAATCGTCTTTTGTCGCGAAGTGGGTGAAGCGTTATTCTGAAGACAAATACAGTTGACGATCTGCCAGAACGTGGCACGACATCTCAATACACGAAAAAGGACGTGAAAAAAGTTACAGATCTTTTTGAAAAACAACCAACTTTATCTCTTCGTCAAGGACAAGCTAAATTGTTGAAAAAAGGTTTGAAAATGTCATGCGAAACTATCCGGAACTATCTTCGACAGCATGACTTAAAATATCGCAGTATATTGCAAAAACCTTTGTTGACTGAAAAACATGTTGCTGCGCGATTCAGTTGGGCAAATGAAAATTTGAATCGCGATTGGAGCAACATAATTTTCACCGATGAATCTTCGTTTTGGGCACGATCTGTAGTACTACGATCCTGGTCTACCGTCACCAATAGACTCGTTCAGCGGACCGTGAAACACGCTGTAAAGGTGCACGTTTGGGGTTGCTTCTCTGTGCACGGTTTTGGTAATTTTTTTTTTGTTCACTGACAATTTAACCGCTGAAAAAATGGTTCAAATCTACAAAAAATGTTTGATACCATCTGCCCAATGCTGGTATACAAGAAAAAATTATGATTGGATGCTTCAAGAGGACAATGATCCGAAACATCGAAGTAAGCTTTGCAGTGAGTGGAAATGAGAAAATGACATCGAAACGCTGAAATGGCCTTCACAATCTCCAGATGCAAACCCCATCGAAAACGTGTGGTCCCTGATGAAGAGGAAACTTCCTGGAAGGCCTACGTTCACCGTCAAACAACTGTGTAGTGAAATTCGCCGCATTTGGAGGTCTCTTCCGAAGGAATAATTGATAGAAAGTTGAAGCTGAAAAATTAGTAGAAAGTATGCCCCGAAGATGCCAGCAAATTAAAGACGCCGGGGGTGGCTGGACTCCATATTAACGTAGAAGCATTTTAGTCCAGAGTATGCACAATACAATCATTACGTTTTTTTTACTATTAAGTACATTGTCCTTACAGATACACCGTACACGATACTACTATACTAGACTACAGACTGAGATTTATGTTTATTATCTTATTTAGAGACGTCCAGTGTATGTCCTAAAAACCTCATTTGATTTACACACATTATCCGAAAGCAAAGCAATGTTAAACTCTGTAGGAAACCCATCAAATTGCTCACCGTCTATTGTACCACGACATACTTCAGAATTTAATATACCGTTTCATAAAATACCGTTTAGTACTTTGTTAAGAAAACGTGTAAAACGTGTATTTAACTTACCTCAAAAAACGGAATCGGTCTTCCCCTCAATTACGTGTTGGAAACTCGCGAAAGGAACAAGTTTGAATGTTTGAAATTCGTATTGCTATAATATTTAATTAGCGTATTATTAAAGATCATTGTTTAATTGAAGTGTCAAATTCGAAATTTTAGCGGTTCAGTAGACCATCCTGTGATGGGTCTTCGACTAGAATCGGACACCTGCAACAAAGAGAAGAACATGTTAATAATATTAGAAACGCTCAGGCAATCTTATAAATAAATAGACAAACAAATATTAAAAAAAAGAGGTGTAAAAGGATTTCCATAATTTATGACACTTAAAATACCTACACAGGGACTAACTTTGGAATAAAATTAAAAACTCAGGTTTTATTGATATTTAAACGAAATGCTTCGACACGTCAATTTTTATTTTCAGTTTAGAGTTTCTCAAGAAATATTGAAAGTATTCAGGGCGTTCGAGTTTCATGTACAGCTGTCAATTTTATTTTTTTTTAATGTAACACCCTGTATCGTTTTATATTTTTGAGCAGGCCTTTGAGATACAATTTCAACAATATGACATTTGTCACCTGTCCAAGTCCAATCGTCAATTGTCTGACGGAAAAGTCTGTTTGACATTATACTCCAATTAGCTTAAAAGTGCCGGTTAAAAGCTACTTGTAAGTGTCACTAGAACGTAGATTAATGACTTCGGGCCCATGGACGGCTCGTCCTCCGGATTTCAATCCGTGTACTTATTTTTCATGGGGCTATTCAAAAGGCAAGGTCTATATTACACAACCACCTAATATTGATAGTTTAAAAAAATTTCATGAGACACTCTATACTGAAAATAAAAAATTGATTTGTCGAGGAATTTCCTTCAAGTATCAGTGAAACCAGTTTTTAATTTTATTCCAAACTTTAGTCCGTCACTGTATAATGTTCTAGAAGTGTAAAACCAAAAAAATTGAGCAAACGTTTTATATTAACTGCGCTGGTCGACGCACCATTTATGTGCACGAAACGTCGAATAAGTTTAAAAATTAAGATGTTAAAAGTAAAAACTTCCAAAATCCGTCGCATTGTTAAGGTGGAACGTTGGATAAACAATTTTCCAGAACTGACCTTTCATGGCAGTGAACTTCTTTGTACCGTGTGTAACAGTGTACTGACGTAGCATATAAAAACAGATGTTTTGCAGTATGTTGCTGCAGTCAAACATAAAGCTCGTGTAAGTGATAGTGTGAGTGAGCGAGACAGACAGAGACAATTTAATTTGGATTTAGTCAAAATGATGGTAGCGTCTAATATTGTATTCACCTAATTACATCACCCCGAGAGAATCAGACATCAGACAATTTGTCCAGAACGCTGTGAATGGAAATTACGGTGAAGTTAGTCTGCCTGCAGAAACAATACTTAGACGATTATACACAGCACCACTGTGTGAGGACATAAAAAATATCATCTCGGAATTGCACGATAAACTTACAAGTAAGGCTTAGGATGTTAAAGGACAGAACATAACTAACGTAGTGGTTGGGGGACTGGATGAGGCAAAAGTCATGGAAGGACATTTGATAGCTTCAAGGGTGTTTCAAGCACAAATGCGGAAACAATTGGTGAGTGTGTGTCTGGCAGTCTTCAGTTACTATGGGGCGTGGAGATCTTTGAAGTAAATAAACGTCATGTATTGCTGCTATTGTCGGAAGCGACGAATGCTACATGAAGACGGCTGGCAGGCCGGATGGCTGACATATATCTACTACTTATAGGGTCGGTTACCGTGTGCATGCAAGTTCTGTGTCTTGTGACTATGGTTCCTTTGCCGATTAGTTGGGCTACAACAAGACACATGTATAAGGTAAGACCTCCTTAACATTTCGTAACGTTACTGATAGCGGTATCCTGGAGCCGTCCCTGAAAAAGTACGCTATTATTTACATCCTGGCTCTAGCAATTACCCGAAAATGCCTACTCCTATGTAATCCATACCTACGCGCAAACTAAGACAATACATGAAAAAAAGCTGGACAAAGTTGTTAACAGCGTGTTCTACTCGATATCGCGTTACACCTAGCTCTCTATAGGTATATGGTAGCCTTTCTTGGTAGTTTTTATCTTATCCCGTTCTGAATAACGCCAGTTCGTTAACCCACTGATAATGACCTCGGCTGTTTTTTCCTCTTAATTAAACTCGGCGTCGGTGACGGTATTTACTTAATTTTTTTTAAGGCGTCGAAAGGTAAATATTGGCTTATTGTGGTTTTATCATTTTATCGTACGTGAAGCGTTCAGACGTTCGTGCGTGAGTAAGTATACGGTACGAGTTTTACGCAGAGTAGACAATACAGGGTGTCCCAAAATGACTTGTAAAAGTTCTAACTCTTATATCAATAAAAATGTTATTATTAAATATATTTTTTTGCACTGCACTCTTATATATATGTACATTCACCAATTTTATTCTCGAATAAGCTTGACAATTACCACGTACGTCTTTGATAGGTTCAAGCCTAAAATTGTTGTCTTGCTATTTGGAGTCATATATGTCAAGCTAATAGTCTAAACCAAAACAGTTTGTGTAGATTTTAGAGAAGTTTTTCGACAATCTACAACAAAGTACGTTTGTGATAGAGTCCTACTTCAGAAATGGACCGAAAGATGAAGGACAATAGACGAATTATTTCGAAGACTGTTACTTGGAGTTTCTGAACATTCCTGTATTGGTGGAGTCTGACATATATTCAACTGTGGTTATTCAAATAGTGCTAAACCAAAACTTTGTGTACGTGTCCTGTTGTTGTATCTCTTGGTACCTGCCACATTGTAAAAATATATATATACTAGTTTCCCAACTTCGAGTCAGTTACATCCATTGATTAGTTTTGTCGGTGGTTTTTTAAACAGCAACAACCTGGAAAAATGTTCTTCTCTAACGAAGCATAGTTTCATCTCACAATCAGTGGTTTTGTGAATTCATGGACTGCAAATGTAGAGTTCAAGAGAACCAGACAATCATTTGTCTAAAGCCCTCTTCATGCGCAGAAAGTCGAGTGCTGATTCCCGAATGAGGTAGAGATGAAATTATTACCTATACCTTTCGTAAATCAGTTGGATAATGACTACTATACTGATAATTTCTACAATTTACTTTCAGCAAGACGGTATTACAACACACTTTGCGGATGAAAAAATGGTGATACCATAATCGCTTGTGAGCCTGAATTCTGAACATGAATTCTCCAAGATCCTGTGACTAACACCATGTGAATTATTTTTGTAGCCATACTTAAGAACACAATTTTTTCAGTTCCTATTAAACTTGTTCCTAAGTTTGTTAGTTGTTAGTAACTTGTTCCTTGTTCCTAAGTTAACTTGTTCCTTGTTCCAAGCTTGTTCTAAGTTGAATAAGCCTTGTTCGACTTTTGGAATGAATAAATGATTAACGCTCTTCCTTCAGAAAATGTTCAGTCCGAACGTGTGTCAGAAATGAGAAGTGGGGACCAATAAAAAATTTGTTTGTTTTTTTTAAACTTTTTTTTTTTTTGCCCTTGGGTTGGGGGGGGTTTTTTGGTTCCCCCTCCTTATAGTAAATCGACGATGATTTTGTTCCATTACGATATCTTCATTAATACAACAGATGTGGTTTGTATGTATTATTCTGGAACACCCTGTACAATAAATTGCACTGAGGTGCCGAGAACTCGGCAATTGCAACGTTTATGCGGTAGGGGAACGTAAACGGTCGTAATTTGAAGTTTTATGGGCAAGTTTTAGCGGCTTTCTGAATCGTGAAATTTCTTCTTGCTACGCGCGTTTGTTAACAATCATCGGTACAATTAACTGAATAGCAGGCAGGCGATGTTTCGGTCTCCTTTGCCAGCCAGTTATTTTACAGTTAGAAAACCCGTACATAAGACCAAAATAACAATGTCCTTGACATTTTTTTTTTTTGTTAAAAACTTGTACTAATGTATATGTACTGTATGTACGTACGTCTGAGTTGGATTAATGTTTTGCATTTACCTACTTGTTATGGGTCTCCTTCTTTACCTCTTTTTTACAAGTATCCATTAGTAATGTTAAAGTCCCTGATTTATGTATTGACACGTAGTCATTGGTATGTATTGACAGGTAGTCATATACATATATCAAACATATTTTTAATTATGTAGAAGAAAAACCTTTTCCAGAACAGTGCATCCCTTCTTATAGAACCACTTTTTCCCTACTAGTCCTAATGCTCGTAATTCTAAGAGTATTAAGCAGAACGTCAACAAAAAAATCACAAATGTCAATCTTGATAATTGAAGACATAAGTGGATAAAGGTGTCATGTTACATTTTTCAACTTTTGATTACATGAGCATAACACATCTTAAGCTGGAACTTTTTTATTTAGGGAATGATTAAACTTTATAGGAATTGAATATATGGAATCCGTGGTTATTGAAGATTAAATTTATACCAGAGATGGCCAAAAATACACAGCCGTTTTGTGAAAAAATGTTACATGACACCTGTATCCACTTATGTCTTCAATATTAGATAATTTGACTTCTCTCCACACATCTTTTAGTACTTGGGGAAACATTCTCTTTGATAAAAATAAAAACAAAAAAAAAAAAAAAAATTAAAAACAGTGTGGCATGGCCCGGAACCAAAAAGGGGTTCATATCCTTATATTCTTAAAAATATGCCATTTTTCATTTAAACAATGAAATGAATATACAGGGGGGGGTCAAACCAACCCCACCAACCCAAACGACCCGGTCGGGCTTTTTTAACAAAAAAAGTTCTAATAAACATGTGTCCGGACTCCCCACCAGTCAAAATGGCAGCCCAAATGATTCTCCTTTCAAACTCCTAAGTCCCCCCCCTTTTCCCTACCCAAAAGACGGAATGATGCGCGCCCTAGTGGTTTGGGCAGCACTATGTCCAACGCCCACTGCCCCAAAAAAAAATCATAGTGGTTAAGGAAGCGGGGGGGCGAGAAAGGAGTCTCCCACCAACACTCCGAAAATTTTAATGTGAGTGTAATGGCCAAATGAAAAAGCCGTTAGTCTTGGAAAAAATATGGACCAATGAGTGTATCGTCGCATAACCCCATCCAAACGTTGCACAAAAATTCATGTGGGGCTCAAATATGCGCATTATGTTGGTTAAAGATACACTACGGTTTGAGGTAGGTTTAAGTCAATGCTTTACTTTCAGGTACTTGCTACGATCTTTTGATCGGTTCACAATGCTCTGGGAATAGCCTAATTGCAAAAACATTCTCCTTGATACGAAAGTAAAATCATAACAAGTCAGGTATGGTTGGTGTTCTTCGATTATTATGAAGGGGTGCAAAAAAACCCGCCCTCTCGCGGGTTTTTGGGAAGAGGGTTCCCTTTTTTTTTTTTTTTTTTTTTTTTTTTTTTTTACTTATTTTTGCCCCTTTTTTTTCCTTTTTTCTTTTGGGGGTCTTTCCGGCAGAGGGAGCCATACAGTACCCGTAAACCAAATACCGCATATTCACTTTATGGGGTTGGCATATCCTTGAAACTATTCTAAGGCAGCGGGTAATTAATGTCATTTCTCATTGAAACAATGGAAATGTCGAGCAATTAAATATTTTAGTTTTTGTTACGTTAAACCAATTTTTTTAAGCGGGTTTTTGAAAAAAGGGGGGGAAAACCAATTGGGCCGCCCCCCTTTTCACCCCCCCGGGGGCTTGGGGGGGGTGGCCGGCCCCGGTTTTTTTTGGGGTTTTTTGCCCTTGGTGCCCGCCCCCCCCCCCCCCCCCCCCCTCCCCCCCCCCGGCTAGAGTTGATACCCTGTATATATTGCTTTAGGTTCTTGCGATTTTTTGTTAGAATTTGGTTAGGTACTTAATTATTTTTTAATTTACGTTTATGTAGCACATTATGTTTAACTTTATAATTTACGTTTATGTAGCAATAAAAAATAGTAGGGTGTATTAATAACAAGCAAACGTCAGTAATGCGTCAACACTTGAAAAGAAAAATGGTATCAAAATATACCCCGAAAATAGCGAAAAATAAAGAAGACTCAAAAAAAACTGGTTGTCTGAAAAGTAAAATATTTTATTATGGACTTATTATGTCTCTTTATAAATTTGTATCCCAAAAAACGTCCAAAAAATAAAAAAAACAACGAAAAACGGGAAAAAAAAACAATTAATGGAACAAATACAAAACTTGAAATATTACTCATTGTTGAAAAAACTCATTTTTTAACACCTCTTTAATACATTAATTCTTACTCCATGGATCCATTGCAATACCAGATTTGGTTGCAGTGAATCAAAATACATAAAAATACACTATTTTTGTTGATTGTAAAGGACATTTTCACCTTTTTTTGTGTTTTTCTTTCTTTATATCGTTTTTTTGAGGTAGATACAAAATAAGGCAAACCGCAAACTTTTTGGTTGCTCCGAATTTTGGACAGGAGGTGGCTGATTTGACAAAGAACGCCCCAAAGAAGAATTTTTTGTTTAAATGCCATTCGTTTATTAAAAAATGTCGATAATTTTCACCAATGCACTGCCAATAATGCCAGGATTAGCTAATGAAAGCCATAACTGGATTCTACACTCATTTTCCGTTCAGTTAATCCGACTATACGTCACACCACATTCCATAAATACACGTTGAATTCTTTGGCAGCGGAGAGCATTTTATATCCCTCGGGGAAAACGAGAAAATCCAATTTATTTCATTTGACCGCATCGTTACGCTGCCAAAATATCGCGACCCCAATCGTAAACAACAATAAAATCCGAGCATAGATTTCCGCCGAAATGAATTAGGCATTTTAGCAGGTCCAATTAATACCAAAGAATATTGCGAGTTTTACAAGTAGAATGTGTCTAGAATCGAAAGGGTGGTGAATAAATAGCGGGTTTTTGGAAAACTTTCCTGGTGATATTTTTGCAAAAATGTCATAAATAAATGTGGATATTTTTTTGTCATTTAAATTTGGCGCCCTTATACAATTTATACTTTTGACATCATATGACCTTCAATCTGCTGTAAAATATACTCATAAAGCATCTCAGTGCATATACAGGGTGATTGGCGAGTTGCGTTCATTAAAAGTTTAGGGCCTTCTAGTGAGAATTCAATTCTGAAAATTTGGACCCAAGGATAGCAGGACATGACTATTTCAATGAAAATATTCATATCTTAGACACGTACAATTTTTTGGTAGATTATTTATTAGTTAGGAGGAGAGAAAGCACTGTTGTCAGCATATTTAAGGCGTAAAATTTTACTTTGTGCCCAAGTTTTTAAACGTTTTTATGAAGACTTGGATTTCCTCATCTATTGTCTTTAAAAATATCTCTTGTGTTATTTTCGTACGACGTGCCGTTTTCGAGAAAAATTGGGTTTTCCTAAACCGCGCATCAAAAATGCACATAACAAATGCACAATGAAGTGTTTTTTTCTTATTTTGACCTAAGGAATCAGCCCCCGAAACTTTGAATTTTTTTTTCCGAACAACCCCTGTGTTAAGAATGTTCCTATTAAAAAAAGCACGGTGTGTTACCAAAATACAAAACATTTAGTAATAAATACTGTACTCACTCACTTCCTATTAAAGTTGACGTTTTTGTGTGTGTGTATGTGTCCTTGCTTGCATTTTAATTAATGATCCGGTGATTAATTTCACCATTCTTAATCTCGTTTTCAATTAGTGATTAATTAAGACAGATATGGTATCGTATTAATTGAACAATACAAATTGCTTCGTGCTTTTATACATTTTTTTTTTGTTTTCGAGGATACTTTTTATGCGTACTTCGAAGTGTATCTACGGATTGTCCGGCTGCCGAGTTACTATACATATATTGTTTTTTATTCGGTTGCCGAATTTATTTATAATAATTACGCAACACGACGGCCTGAAACTGGTCAATAGCGGAGTAACGAACAGAAATATTTGTGTTGGTTTAGCTGGCCTACGAGGCTAATAAAAAATTATAATTGGAATGGTGTGTAAATGTTAATTAAAGAAAATCTGCCACATGGCCCGCCCAATGTAATTTGAATTATATAAGGCCTATAAAGTAATCAAAAGTGTAAACCGGCCGGGACTAATTTTTATACAGGGGCTCGATTTATTTTTGTATTATCATTATGTGACAGAAATTAAAAATTTGACAACAATAAAGTTACACTTTGAGCCTCGACATGACCGCTGTTTCTATCTCTCGTTCACAGCCAGATTTGATGAATTTTTTTTTGAATGGCTTTTTATAATATACATTATATATAATATACTTACAAGACATTTCACAAACAATGTGGGGCTGAAATTTTGTATCTGAATGTTTTCGGGGATTCTCTACACTTCTAAAATAATGGCGACTTTCTGGAACTTCTGGATAAAAACTCCGTTAGTGTGATTTCTACACATTAATTTAAAGTCACTTATTAGATAACTAATGCCTATCTCATAAACCATAAGCAAAATGGTTCTCAAGAAAAGGAACTTTCTAAAGAAAAAAATAAACTGAAATTGTAAACCCTTGGAAAAATTTATAACTTCCGCTCTGGTAAAATTCTACGGTCAATTTTTTTTACCATGTGAGCATGAACGGTGGAGCTTACTGCTAAGTATACTAGACACACGACAAAACGTACAAGGTGTTCAAAATAAAGGGTCAACTTGTACCACTTTGTATAATAAAGGACAAAGTGGTACAATTTTGACCTTGACAAGTTTGATCGCTTATTTTAAATAGCACGTACTATACAGGGTGTCCCGTTATTAAGGAACCACGGTGAAACTACAGAATCTTTGGGTAAAAAATATTATGATTATATGAACAAAGATATTATATTATGAACAAGATTATACTGACAACACTATTTCTGACACGGCGTGTGACAGCTCTTTAACAAGAATATGTTAGTCCACTCCAGGAATTTTCGAAAAATGAACTAAAAAACAATAAAACTTGTGTAAGTAAGTGTAAGTAATAATAAAAGTGTAAGTAAAGTAAGTACATCTCAAAAAGTATGTTTCGTATTCGACTTGTTTTACGTGTGGCTCAACAGATAAAACAAATATGTTTTAATTTACCTAACCAAAACGGTGAAACTAGCACCCTCTAGGAGTAAAGTCAAAATAAGCTTAAAATTCGTAATTCTCACACCAAAACAATATAAACCTATCAATTTTCAGATTTATACTATCGAAACTTTCTCAATTATTGAGAAATATCTGAATAAAATTTAAACTTGGAACACGCTGTTTCTCTTAAACCAGCGACGTTGGTATAAGGCATGTTGAGCTCAATCATATTTTTTTGGTGTGTAGTATCTCCAGTTTAGTGTTGGTCCATTCCTTCTGACTCACTCTGTATATGAATACTATTTCAGTGTTTGACAACCAATCCAATAATAATAAAAAAATACTACTAACTAACAAGTCAGCCACGTTGAGATGTATAGTATCAATTTCAGTTAAAACCTGTTTCCTACAAGACCGTTTCAAATTGGATATTCATGGGTGCTCTTCAATTTAGGAGCGGTAGTCCAGTTTGCGGCGTACCGACTGACTAATAAAAAACTGTTGTAAAAATCGGCCAGACCGAGTGGCGCATACCAACATACGCACCAGAACCGGGTCCTGTATAACAAACAGCCTATCACTATTAAGCGCGGAAATGTCGCACACCTATAATTAAACACTCGGCTGATAGTGTAATTGTTGTAATTTAATTTTTGCCCACAGGAGCAATTAGGTACCTAGAGGCTACCTACATATACAGTAAATTTCAATTAATCGGTAATGTGTTAATTCTGTCTCCGAGATATCGTTAACGACGCTACTAAAGCTGATTTGAATTTGAGTAGCTACTCTGATACTTTTATAGCAGTAATAGACCAAGCAGTATCTGTTTTGGGTTGGATTGTCGTTTTTGGATGTAAGTTTTTCATGAATTTTTTCGACCGCTTATATGATACATACGACCTTCAAAATCGTGGCTCAAAAAACTTTGTGATATGCCGAAACAACCCACCAAATCCCATCAAAATCGTTCATCAAACAGTTTTTGCACAATAATTGTTAGTTCAGCCCTTTGCGAAAGAAACGAGATTTTTCCAAACTTTATGGAGCTGTCAAAAAGGTCTTGATCGTTCAAACTTTTGAACCCATTTTGAAAATGTAAAATCGGTTTATTAAGAGAGACTACATTTACTATTATAAACTATTATAATAGTTCGATACCTAACAGTCCGCAGCTTTGGTTAATAGACAAAGACAAAATTTATTATTTATGACAGTGCAATGGAATTTTAATACAAATACAGTTCAGAAAAATGATACCGGGTGTCCCAGAGAATTCTGACCCATTTTGATCGTAAATGTCTTTAGTTTTTCTAAAAAAATTTTTTTGTACTATATTAAATACTTGTTACTTATCCTTCAGGGTATTTTTGAAATATGGTCAAATTCAACGATAAAATTCGCTACTATTTTAAATGCACACCCAACATCTGTTTATACCAAACAAAAAGCTGTAACCTTCCGCATTACAAAAATGTATAGTTTGTTATACTTTACTTCCAAAATGGATTAATAATTTGATTTTTAACAATATCGTGTTTTGGACGTCCCAGAAAATTTTGTTAAAAACTGGTTACTTGCCTTCAAAGTTTTACAAATATGACCAATATCAATGTTAAAAATTGACATTACGTTGAACACAACATTATATGTTTATACCAAACAAAAGCTGTATTCTTCCGCTTTCCAAAAATGTATAGTTTGTTACACTTTATTTTCAAAATGAGCTAGTAATTGAAATTAATAGAAGAAAATTAAAGAAAAATTTACCTACATCATTACTTTAAATTAAGAAGTTTCTGGAATTGAGGACTGTGCTGCAAGAACGATGCAGCTCCATTTTCAACGCGTGACGAGGTTAGCTGCTTATAATGTGGATAAAAATATTGATAAAAAACATGAAGTAAATGATATATTTTAGGTTCAAAAATACATCATTTATTCGATATTTACATAATACAGGTATTCCAGCCATTACATTTATGTTTGACTAATACCAAAATCTCCTATATATTAAATATTTATCATTTATTAACCTTTTTGAAAAAAAAAAAATAAACTGGCGAAAACTACATCCTTGTAAAGTCCATCTATTCTGAATTGAAAATGATAAATACGCCTAGGGAACAAAAAAGCTGTGCAACCTTTATGATTCCATGGGCGTGCATATATCTTTTTATAAATTCGAAAATTGTGAAATAATTGTTTTCATTCAAATCAATATAGGAGATTAAAATTAGCCTGCATACAAAACTCTTAATATTTGTAATATAATTTTCTGTAAATAATGCTCATTTAGCCAGACAATCCAAAAAAATTGTCTGTTTTAATAAACCTAGCTGAAATACACGTCACTGGCGTCTTAAATAAGTAAGAATCAGTCGTCAGAGGGGGGGTTTCAACCCCGAAAGGACCATATTTCAAAAACACCCTGTAGGGCAAGTAACAAAGTTTTAACATCGCGAAAAAAACTTTTTTTAAATGGTAACTCAACTGTCGAAAATTTCACTCTGTCAAAAGATATTTACGATCAAATAGGGTCACAATTTTCTGGGACGTCCAAAACATGATGTTATTCTTAAAAATCAAATTACTAACCCATTTTGAAAGGTGTATCTAACAAATTATACATTTTTGGAAAGCAAAATATTGTAGCTTTTATTTGATGTAAACATATACAGGGTGTTGTATTTAAAATAGTAGTGAATTTTAACGTTGAAGTTGACCATATTTCAAAAACAAGACCCAGTAGGACAGGTAACAAGTTTTTAACATATAGAAGACACATACAAGAAAAACAACTTTTTGAAATATGTAGTTAATCGACTGGCGAAAACAGAATCCTTAAGTTCGCTCTGTCAAAAGATATTTACGATCAAAATGGGTTTGAATTCTCTGAGACACCCGGTACTACAGACAAGCATGTCCCATCTTTTTGGCCTGCACGTCACTGTACTCAAATTTCGAAACCTCTAACCACAGGCTCTTATGTAATGCCCTTGGCACATCGCAAGGTCTTGATCCAAGAGTAAGAACGCAAAACGCATCAAATTCTATAACTGCCGAATTACATTAGTGTGCCAAGCCACAAGATTATATACTGTTTTCCAAAATCTACTAGAAACATTTCTGTTCGGCAATTAAATTTACATACATAGTTTCTCGTCTTACACGTACAAGATTGACCTCGGAAAATCGTAGGCAAGTGCGTAAAAATCAATTAAAACCGGAATATCCTCCCCGATCCCATTAGCGAAACCGAATGATTTACGGCGATTTTAAAGTGTTCCGAGCAATTAAACGAAATTTGCTCCGAAATTGATGTAATGAGTTTTGCTCGGGAAAACCGCGTTTACTATAACTTTACGCACTTTCCGGCATATGTTCCGAGGCGAAAATAGAAATTTAACGACTATTTATTTTGTTGCAATAAATCGCGATATTTGATTTAAAGAAACAATCGGGTTTACTATAAATTGTGTAACACCAATCAAGGCTGGCTTTATAGTCAGAAATATGGGTACATTCGAATACAGTACTCTGCTGAAAAAAATATTGGTCGTATTAATAAATGGTTTTCATTTTATTCAAATATTTTATATTGTTTTGTAAAATCGATCTCAAGTAAGCTTTGCCAATTCAAACGTATGTATGTATGGAAAAAAAAGGTTTGTATAGATTCTACGAAAAACCACCAAAAAAACGTTTATGGTACAGTCTCACTCTAGATTTACACAGAAATTTCAAGAAGTCGATTACCCTGACCGAGCAAAGTTTGTCAGTGGGTTTTAAAAAAATGTTGTGACAACAACCAGTGGTTAAGTGAAGTCGCAGAATATGACAACCTGGAGCTTCGAGAAACCAGCGAATTTTATGTCGAAGCTCCTCTATAAACCCAGAAGGTCACTGTTTGGTGTACTATCAGTAGAAGAAGAAAAACACAGGCCCACAAAAAAAAGTGTCTGGTTCTGGGATGGAGACTTTTTCTTATGTATTTTGTGCCGCTGAATCCGAATTCATCATAAAAAACTGCTGAAAACGACATTTTTTGTAATAAAAGCTTGAAAGAAATGGGAATATGATAAGCCAGTTTAACAAGAAACTTGAGATCAACCCGTTGCTCCATCTGAACCATTAACATTTTTTCGACGCGTCACTGGTGCGTAGACTAATTCACTGCTACAGTCAAACTGAGCGACCCACTGGCTTGCCCAGCGAGCTCAGGGTGGGGAAAGTATCACCAGACACAGTTCTGTTCAAACTTGTCGCGACAAGCTCGCAGCGCGCTGGTAGCACCATCAGTTCGGTTATTTAATAGCCACACCTCGTATCTCTCACAAAATACTTCCTACTCAGTACAGTACTTATTTTTAGCGGTTCAAGTGAAATAAATCATTAGATTCGAAAAACTGACACAATACAACTTTGTTTTGTTCAGCGTTGCTATGAAAAACTAAACAATCTCTGTTTAAGGTTATTAAATAACTTTCAAAAGGATAATATTTGATTTTATGTATTTGATGTATTTCATATATTAAGCTGGCACGTCGCCCAAAATTTTTACCCCCCGGAAAACCCCATTTTCCATACGCTAAACAGGTATATATAGAAACAGTCTTCTCGGTAAGTTATAATGAAAAATGATCCTCCTTATTGTCGGAATTAAAAACATGTAGGTATGTCCAGCATCTAAAATTACTAAATGACAGATTGGAGCAATTCATTGGGAAAATATTTGCTCTTGAACAAAAAAAAATATGTATGTAAATAGTAGGTAGTTGTCAAGGACATTTCTCAATTAATTTTTTCCATGCACTCTGTACAATCAGCGAAACCCAAAATTAACTACGTAAGTTATTTTTTTATTCCGCGATATGTGGCGTGATGCGATAAACGAAATAACGGCATTAATTTTTTTGCAACAAGGAATAAAAATAAAATGTAACAGCTGCATTTGTCGAACTGATGATAGTGCAAGTTAAGTGTGTTAAAAAAGTTAAACATATTCGACAAAATTGCATAAACGCATATTACTTAAATACAATCTATTGGTTATTATCGTTATTAATCGAAAAAAAAGTAATGTAAAGGGTGTTTATTATTTACTTCAATTCTAAGTATACGTGCGTATTTGACATCTGGAAGATAACCCAGTAACACAGTTCATGTTTATCATCTGGAATAAAAAACTAAAATATTCATTGGGTGCAAAGAACGCCTATCGCCATCACCAATTATTTTAGTATCATTTTCATAATTTGTTTATAGATTAATAAGAAATTGTGCGTTTACAGAATATCTACATATTTTTTTTAATCTTCTTAATCTTAATACTAAGACCTTAGTATAATGCAAACATATCTCGTAAGATATGTCCAATCCAATCCATTCCAATCCAAAATACATTCAAACGTACAATAGTATGTATACAGTTTTGTTATTTATAACATGACAAATAATAAAAATATGTGCAACAACACCAGCTATCACGGGACTACTGAAATAAATACGAATTGAGGCGACCCCTATCACATGTTACGCGAGTTGCATATGCTTTGCGTTGCCGTATGCCAACTTCACTCATTATTTAAACATGACATACATTATGATTTATTAAAATTCACCCATGGTATGGGTTAGATAAAATCATGATAAGAAAACTTTCAGGCAGCCCAAAATATACATCAAATGGCAACGAGAAGATTGTGAGAAAAAGATTGTGAGGAAAAATTTATTGGACAAATAAAAAGATCAATTTTAACCACATTTAAAGAACACATGAATTTGAAGAACATCATTTCAAATAGGGGATCGATGAGGAAGTTGCAGTGGTATTGAGCTACAGTAATGTAATAAATAATACAACTGAACCCTGAAATGAAATATTTGTACTAATAGATATCAGCAAATTTTCTGAGGATAAAATATATTTTACTCCAAAGTACTCCTCGTTAGTCCTAATATTTACTAATACAATGACTTTCTCCATCATTTTGGCCTCTTTCTGGCAGTATTAAACATTAAGTTATTAGTCAGAGAGAAGAGAGGAGAAAACGTACATACTTATCGGCATGATTTTATTAGAGACATAAACTATTATCCGCATCTGTTCCGTTACTTTAATCCTCGCTAGAAGTTTAACGATTTTTTAAACGCAATTTTTTATCGTCACTACAATAAATTCTAGTTTAATGATTGTTTTACGGCACATTTACATAGACAAAAAGAACTAAAAAAAGCTGTTCGTCTTTTAGTCGCTGGTATATATGTCGGATAAAAATATCCTTAATATCAGTTTTTGATAGAAAATATTATAAAAAAAAACTTCAATGAGCGGCGTTGGTTTCAATCGGTTTTTTTTAATTGCACAAGGTTTTTCCTTATAATTTGCACCCCTTTAAATAGCTTATTTCTTAAGATAAAAAAAACAATAATTACAAGTCCCAGGATTTTTTCCTAAAAAATATTTTTTGTTAACTAAAAAAAAAAACGAAAGACGAATCGCAAAATATAAAAAATGTTAACTTATACTTCATATAAAATAAAAATCTATGCACACAATCAAACACATGTTTAAGTTTTAGAGCACCCTGATGCCAAATTGTTATAGAATTATTCAGTACTTAAAATAATTTTGACTAGCTTATGTATGGATTATTTGTGGTTGTTTATCGTTAGTTAACTTATTTATTCAACATTAAAACGAGAAATAATTTTATAATTTGTATATTTTAAGACATTGCTGGCTGGTGCATAATTATGCAAGTTCATAAAAGAGCAGGAAAAATTGCCAGCAAAATTTAGTAACGATTTTTTTTTAAATTAGTAGAAATAATATACACACGCAAGATTTTCTCACCATTCGGTTAAAAATAGTGCAGGGGTAGTTTTTTGTGACTATAAAAGTTACGAATAGCACATGTATTCAATGCTACAATATTTGTAACCCTCTTGATAGGATTACGCTTTCTAGGTGATTTTAAAAGTTTTTTTTTTGCTTTTATTAAATATAATTAACCGAAGAAAGTTTTAAGTTTAGGGCTGCTGCTTGACGCTAAAACAATATGTTGGACTGTAGTTTTAATTAATATTTTAATTTTATATTTAAATTACTTCTCCAACAGCTGTTAAGAGTTGCAATGGACTATTATTTTTCAAAATAGCGTATCATCGATGCTACTAACGCTTGGCAGTAGCTGTTTAACTGCGTTGGCGTTTCGCAAACAGAAGTCTGACAACTATAACACTTTGATTGTTCTAAAAAATAACAGGCATAGGGCATAACGGGCATCGGATTTTAATTTGTACTATGTATATAGCCGTAAAATCATGGCTGAAGTGACCCCGTACGTATTATGCGCCACTGTTTATTTTGTTTTTGTTGACTTCGAGATTTTTACAGCCGTATTATATTCGCTTAACGTTAAAAAGAAGGAAAGAAGTGGCGATTTAATCGCACCGCCATCGCCACCGTACATTTTTTTCAATCGAACTAACTTACTCCAAAAAGGTAATTCAATTTATATTTAATCTCCATAAATTACACATTACGGCGGTTGTACAAAATTAGTTTTAAATGCATAGGCGTACACAAAACCTCACATATTATATACCCTGTAATATACACACAATATTCCACAGCACTTTAAAAATATGCATTATTGGTTACAGTGTACAGTGCTGTTCATTATAAATGACCCATCCTTTCAAATAAAACTTTTATGGTCATACTATTACTTATAAGAACATTGTATTGTTTATAAAGCTGTTACCTGTTCTATAAATTGCAGTAAAACCATTTTACTTCTTAAAATTCTATAAAAAAATTGTGCCAAAACTTTTGAAACATACGTTATTATTTTTTACCTTTAACCGTTTTCGAATCAATAAGCGTTGAATGTTGTAAAAAAAATAATAACAATTTAGTTTGTTGACACTACTTGTGACCTGATGGACAGCTTTCAAGGCGCTAAAGGAATTTCTAATTTTTCAAAAGCAAAAGAGTAACTTTTTAAAATGCTTTCAGTACTATACTTATACGCATACATAAACATTCTAGAGATTCGTTTTTTATTAGAAAATCGTAACAGAAATTTACATATTCCATTCAACAATGAAAAGAATTTTAATTATGTTAAACAAGCGAATTTTTTTCAGACCGATACGCCAAACCAGTTTTCAACAAGAACCCAAAACGAAATAACTTTTTCAGTAAACGCTGAACTTTCAGCGCTGAAAGGTTATTTGTTTTATATAACCGCAATAATAGAACGCTCTTTCTATAATTGAGCGAAAGTCAAATACCTAATTGTAGATAAACACATTGAATAAAAATAAATCGAAAAAAATGTAGGTCTCTGTGTGAATACCTCGCAGACACGGCGCAGACTAAACAATTTCTTTGGATTTCCTTTATTTTTCTCATTCTTTTCGATGTACGTCACGTTTGATGAGCTAACTGGACAAGCTCAGATCGTTCCAGGGCTTTCAATGAAACCGCAATTGGCAATTTTAATAAATAAGAACGGCTGGCTGTATATAGGGTGATTGATCGAAACCATTCATTAGTATTGGGGCTTGTAAAGGCTCCTTGATAGAGTAGCTGATTTTTGAAAATTTGGACTTTCAAGATGACTGGAAAGAACTTCTTTATTTTAAATGTAAAATGCTTTTTATTGCATATTTTGAATCTACAAGTTTCTTTAGGTAGATTTTTCATCTGATTTCTCTAATTATATCTACGTTTCGAGTTATTTCGAGTTTGATTAGCAAGAGGAAGAAGGGATATTAAAGTTTGCAAGGATGCTCTTATTATTTCTCAATTGTGTACAGGGTGTTAGAATACAATACAAACCAGTTATAATAGAAATAACATTTAACACAACTTCAAACCACCCAAACTTATTTTTTTTAACAATACATTGTATATTATTTTACTTTATATTTTGATTAAATTCTAGAATTAGACAGAATTATGTAGAATTAAATTCTGCATCGATCTGTATAGTATTTCCTACATACGAATTTAATCGTATTTTAGTTATTTATTTTTTTACAAAATTTTCAATTTGCTTAAAGATTACAATAACAATTAAAATTACAATAACTTCTTCAAATCTCGAAATTAAAAACAAAAAGTACAAAAAGACTCTGTATTTACTTAGTGATTATGAAAAAAATTATATAATTTTCGCAAATATTTTGCAAGCTGTTTCCAAGATAATCTGATGAAGTTTTTTGAAAACATTTTTCGGATGATTTTTCATTTGAAGTTTTTTTTATATAGCTATAACACCCCAAAAACATTATGTGGGTCCAGTTCATTATGAAAATACGAAAATCCAAATCCACCCTGGTTTATTTTAAACACCCGGTACTAATTGAGAATTAACAAAAACATTGTTGCGAAGGGTCTCTAGGGTTCTAGAGACTAACCACAGTACCAAAACATTTATTTTCTAAAATTATATAGAGCAAACGATACTTTTAAATGCTATAGTGCTAACGAACAAAATTTAAAAAACCTGAAATAACTCAAGAACTTTAAAAGATAGGGAAACCTAATATCTACAGAAAGATATACCGAAAATAACAAATAAAATCGAAATATACAATAAAAAAGCACCTTTCCAATTAAAATAAGGAACTAAATAACCGAAAGTGCAGCCATTTTGAAAATATTCTCATCAAGTTCGCCATCAGCTAAGGTCCAAATCAAAAATCTGTGATTTCTACAAACCCTAATACTTTTAACGAATGGTTTCAGTCAATCATCATACAGTCAATCACAATACAGTGTGCATCAAAAAATGTAGAAATATATTTGTATCACATACATGATGTAGCACATCATATACATACCTATCCTCGGAGATGTAAATTACTGATTTTTACTTATTATTAAGTCATTTTTCAAATAGCCCAAAAACTTTTCGAAAAAACCCCCCCATGATGTTTTTTTTTTTAACTGAACCCATTTTTTTTAGAGAAAGAACACTACTGATATTTCTTTTTCATATTTGAAGTTGACACTTGAATTGACAAGTTGAATTTCTAACAAGGATTTACTAAAAGTTTTCCCTAAAATTACCACACCACATTTCATTTAATGTATATAATTAAATTTAACGATTCAATACTCAAACTGAAATTCTTTTTTTAGACAATAGGATTGATGTCTGGAGATCGTGCTGGTCATTCTGTTGCTCTCCTTCTGCCTATTGGTACATTTTACAAAGATCAACTTGAGAACAGAGCTAATTCTAATCACGGCTCTTCCTGCCCGATTGGTTTGTCAATTTTCTTTTTCAGAAATTTCTTTGTTCCACACCCTATGATCGAGCGGCGCAGACAGCGATTCGTTCCGCCAATACGATCAACGATCAGGAAATGTACTCTTTAAGTCTTTAGCGGCGGAGCGTCTATAGGTCACCACTGCCAACATCGCGTCGACATGTGTGCAGCGCGAAATGTATTGAGTTGAATTTTATGAATGAAATCGAATACACGCCCGACAGAAAGGTATAAATAATCGCTGAATGGGAAAACATAAACCGCGGACGCCGAGTTCACGGAAATTAGAATGGCTCAGTTTTTTAGCCTCGTACTAGGAACTACGGCGACTTGTAATTTGCACGCCTAAAAGGCGGCATTAGCTCGAAAAAGCGACGGTTTTTTCCGCGGAATGTCACAGCATCTCGTAATAGTCGTAGCGTAAATCCTTTGACAAACTCCCGTGTCAATTAGATGCATTGGCGGCTGGTGGAATTGGAATCTCTCCTATTTGCATAACGACGAACCATGGGACTCCTCAAACGTTAGGGAGCTATTACAAGACTTAAGGGGGCTTTCCCGTTTTTTCGCTGGAAAAAAAAGGTTTTTTTGGGAATTTTTTTTGAGGAAAGTATAAAACGGATTGAGACATTTTTTTTTAATTAAAAGATACAGGTATGTAGGTTACATCTGGTTTTTTATTTATTTTTTAAACCAAAATGGCGGCCGTCGATCCTTGTTCTAATGCAGCTACTTCAGGCGGACATGTCTCATGTTAATGAGAATTTTCTACGACGCTATTCATCTGAAATCAAAAAATAAAACATTTTTATAAAATATAGGGTTGTTGTTAGTGTTTATCATAGTGGTTTTTTGAAATTCAAATTTTACGCGATTTGGTGCAACTTTGAAAAAAACAAAGTTCGATTTTCCTAAATTTCTACCTTTAAATTGTTATTAAAAATCGAATTTTTGCAATATCAAAAAAATCCTGTGTTGATCACTAATGGCATCATTTGTGAACATTTTAAAAGAAAAATCATTAAAATCGGTTAATTAGTGTCCGAGAAAAATCTCATTCCAGTTTCAAAAACGTTGTTTTGAGAAAAATGCCTTTGAAGTTTTTTTTTACGTTTTTTTGTTATATAATTATGAAATTTTTTTACTTACAGTTCGTCATCAATTCGGGGCCCGTACAGGACACCCTCCTCTGTCTTGTAGACCTCATTTTGGCTTCACGTCAGATAGCGTTACGCATTTTTTCCACTGAATCCGCATTTCGCCGAATACGGATAATAAGTAACAGGCCGTAATAAGTTGCCAATTCGCCTATTACCTTGATGGTCAGTGTTCCTGTACCTCTTTCCCCGAGTCCCTTGTTTGTTTTCTTCGCATTACGGAGCCTGGTTACCATGCGTTTTTCTCCACGTGACCGACGCGTTCCTTTTTCATTACTTTCGGATCGTTGTTGTACGGGTCCAAATCTAAAGTCGCCTTGGAGGTCTTACTGTCCCCGTCGCCAATATACTGAGCATATTTTACATTATGCTTTTCTTCGGATCGTTGAAACACTTCCTTTACACTGTACACCTCCATTTTCCCTGCGTGACTCTTTTCAAGCGCCGGGACCGTCGTCACTAATCCGGCTTAACCGAAATCAATACACGGATCACTTTAAAATTTCAGGACAATAAATTTGAATGTATAACGCATCGATTTCAGTAAAAAAAACGATCTTTTGAAACCGAAAAGCGGGAAAGCCCCCGCTTACTCAACCGTATTCGCAACAAAAGTAATACTAATTTTAAAAACTTTGGATTTAAAATTGTAAGCAGTATCTTAAGTCAAGAACACAACTAATGCATCTTTACGAACGTGTTGCTTTACTGCGCTTTATTATTAAATTTGGAATAGAAAAGACAGAAAAGGAAACGAACAAATATTACACAGGCCGACAAAATTAGGCCGACCCTCTAACCCAGAATCCAGAATATATTTTTCCGAAGGTTTTTGATGCGCTGAATCAGAATCCGAGGTCCAGATCTCTCAATTGGCTCTGGTTTTCGAGATATCCTAACATAAAAGTGCAAAAAAAAGCGATTTTGGACTATATTTGAAGTTATGTAGCATCACAATTTTTTTTTCTCAAAAAACTATGAACAGCATCTTTAAGTACAAGCTTGATCTTTTAAACGCCGTTGGGTTTCCTCAAATATATTTTTTTTTCGTTAAGATATCGCATTTTGAAATTTTTATGTTTGTGAAATTCTCTATATTTGAAAACCCATTAAGGACCACGTGTACATCAAAGAGTTGATTGGTTTTTTGATTAGGAAACACTGAAAATGTTTGAAATTCAATAGCAGGTCAATGTTTTCTTATGTACTCGTAAAAAGACCTGCTAGTTCAGAATCAAGATTCGTCAAATTTCCAAAATTTTCCTCGAAAAATTTTGAAAATCTGACCTTGGATTTTGAACGATGTGTTTTTACATAAGAAAACATTGATCTGTTATTGAATTTCAAACATTTTCAGTGTTTTCCAATCAAAAAACCCATCGACTATTTGATGTACACGCGATCCTTAATAGGTTTTCAATTATAGCAAAATAAAAGTAAATTCACAAACTTAAAAATTTCAAAATGCGATATCGCAGCCAAAAAAAAGATATTTGAGTAAACTCGACGTCATTTAAAAGGGCAAGGCATGTTCTTTAAGATGTTGTTCATAGTTTTTTGAGAAAAAAAAGCGATGCTACATAACCTCAAATATAGGCCAAAATCGCTTTTTTTGCACTTTTAGGTTAGGATATCTCGAAAACCAGAGCCAATTGAGATTTGAACCTCGGATTCAGCGCATCAAAAACCTTTTGGAAAAATATATTCTGGTTTCTGGGTTAAAATCTTGTCGGCCTGTGTTATTAAAAAGAGAAAAACGTCCTCCAAAAAACTTATATCCGGTTAATTCAAAAGTAGAGGCTTGCTGATATGTTCAAATATGATGATATTTATTTCACAAGCAGAAGGAATTTAATTTAGAATGTAAGCGCCATCCAGCTCTTATATTATCACTGGCCGGCCAAATAGTGGAGTTGAGCACAACAGACAACAGGTGCGGTGATGGTGGTGTTGTCGTCCAAGAGTTCCCAGTGATACACGCCGCGAAGGGCCCACCAAACTGACACCACCTTTCTCGGGTGAACGTCAGGTTTAGGTACCGATTGTACTGGAGCATCTGCGTCTACCCACTGTTACTTACGGCCGTATTTATATAAATCCCCCCACTTTTCATCCCCCGATAACACGACTTTTCAACTAGTCAAAGCAACGACTGCGGGAGAGAAGTTGTGTGCAAATGTTACTCCAATGCTGTCAATTGGTTTCGCTTAATAAACGTGGTATCAACTTGTCGAATGTTTTGATTTTGCCTAACGTTTCGAGTCCATGTACTACCGTGGCCTATCGTGTCATCCCTCGTGTGGTTCCATACGGGTTTGCTTCGACACTCGTACGCAAGCGCTCGATAACCAGTTGACGTAGCCTACCAGATCATAGTTTATCGTCGATACCATTAGTCGCCAGATCGGAAACGCGCGAACCATTTTTTGCATGTTGCTACATTACGGGCTTTGTCGTCATACACTGCCACTAGATTTGCACAATTGGTGCACTTCTGAGTCCAATCAATTTTCAGGAAGTTATGAGTACGTTTTTTACCAGGGCTCATTTGTTATCATCGTAACACTGTCAAACGATAAAAAAATACTATTAAGTGAATTAAATAAAGTTAAGTAATGGTTTGCACCATGCCGATGGTTTCTAATAATAAGTCAAAAAAAATGTAAATAATCTAATAATAATAATAATTATAATAATAATCAATTGTGTCAAATGAAATAACAAAATCAAAGAGTGTTTATGATTATACGAAAATTATTGAGCAAGAAGGCACCTTCTATTCGTTTCAAATAAATCGCAGATTCTCCTTTTGATACTAGTTATGATACTATAAACATATTGTAAAATATTCTGCAATACCTTGTACATCAAAACTGAATGAACATGATGGATTCTTTGATGCGTAAAATTGGTCTATCTCAAGGTAATTCACCCAACCAAAACTAATAATTTAATACATATATACATATATAACTTCTGACAATCTCTATCAAAAAAAGTGTTGTTCTTTTTTCAATACTATTATTTATTTTATTTGGAGATTACCTTTAAATTTTCTCCCTAGTTTTGGACCAGTCAAGTCAGTTATGTACATCTAATTTTATAAACTAAAAAAATGTCGTTAATGAATTTCCATTATATAACTAATGGTTTGGCACCCATTCCAGAGTAGAGCATGAAATGTAAATATTTTGGTTAAATTATTTAAGCCTTGAACTAGCATCCAACGAACATCTCCTAATGAAAGAAGGAAAATTTTGAGATTCGTCCAAAAAAAATTTATTAGTCGGGTATTATTAGTTTTATCATAATTTTATGAGCTAATAAAAACGCCTGTGAAAATAACTACTATGTAATAAAATCAAAACCAAGCGACTGCAGACCCGATTCTCGCTAAATCAAATTAAAATGTTCAATAAAAACTATGACTTCAAAGCTAATGAGTAAAGATAAACATCATCATGGTCTAAAACAAAAAGTCATGTCATTCTAAAGCTTGTTTAGCAGACCCGATTCTGGCTAAATGCAATTAAAATGATCAATAACCACTATGGCTTCAACGCGACAATATTAATACTACTACTTGTCAATCACTACAACTTGTAAAAGATACTTTGCAGTTTTCAAAACCCTACTTGAATTTTCTATACGTCCATTATTTCCCGAGAACTGATCATCAAAGTCAACAACGCCTTTTTTTGCTTTGAACATCGGTAACACAACGAAAAAATCATAGTACAGAGCTCAATAATTAAAGAGAATTAAATTATCTAAAAGACCCTTATGATGAATATATCGAAAAAAAATATTGAGGTCCGTGGACCTTTTAGAAGATTTTTTAGAAGAAGCAAAAATTTCGAAACTTGTTTTTCGATGGTTTTCTTATGTTACTCAGAAACTGCTGATGCTAAAAAAATTAAACTTAAAATCCAAAAACTAGCAACTTGGAGCTTTTCCCCTATGAAAATTACCTAAAAATTTTAGATTTTTTTATATCCCTTCATTTATGCGCCTAGTGTATAAACAAAATTGATTACTGTTTTATAGAATACCCAACTATTGGGATTAAGTATGGTATATGCTAGTTAAAATTATTTCTAAATACTGAATTAATTATACTAATTTTATTAATAAATGCATCAATAAAGCAGTGCACTCTAAACCATAAACACGTGTTTGATGACGTGTATCTGTTTTTATTTTGTACGAAGTATACTTTTCTCTTATCGTCATTTAAGAGATTTATCATTTATCTAATTTCTCTATTGTGGTCCCTAATGTTTTACATTTACTTAACAATATTTATTTTCTTACACGATTCTATTTGCACACATTACATTTACATACATATGTATATTCACATCTCTATTTCTATTTGCACATTTATCATGTACTTGCTATTAAAACAAACATAACTTTTTTGCGATATTATGTACTTATCGTTGCAACAAATAAAACACAAGACTCAGGTTACTCTCGAAAACATATACACTTGAATGTTGTTGACTCGCAATGAAATATGTAATAAGATAAGCTCCACTTTATCAAAACTTTTAAAAGTAATAAATAAATTAACGAATAATTATTCACAGACATTCATTATTAACTTATATTAAATTAATATACGTACTTATAATATAAGTCTTGAAATCGTAGTCAATCTTCACAAAAATATGTATCACTAGCGACCCGCCCCGCTTCGCCCGGTTTACGACTTCACATTAGAAACCTCTAAAATTATCAGTGTTTCTCTACTATATTATGCATGTATTATATATATAAACCTTCCTCTTGAATCACTCTATCTATTAAAAAAAACCGCATCAAAATCCGTTGCGTAGTTTTAAACATCTAAGCATACATAGGGACAGACAGCGGGAAGCGACTTTGTTTTATACTATGTTATGATTATGATTTTATGTTGCTTTATAGTTTCTTCGTCAGTACTCTCCAGTTTACAATCCACAAGGGTAAATTTTGGAGACGTTGTTTAATGAAAAAGACTACATCTAAGCAGATTATACGAATGTTTATGGACAATGTTAAAAAAGATTAACAATTTGTGGATGGGGTAGTTCAGTTTAAGCTAACAAAATTTTCTGTATGTCTGTTACTCTTTCTTGCACACAATAACTCAAGGACGCGTTAAAATATGAACTTGAAATTTGTAACAAATGTAGGTACCATGACGAGGTCTGGTTGGATTTTGAGCTTAATCGGTTGATGGATTAGGGGTTAAATGGGGGTAACACATTTTTTCTTGACTACTGATAATTCGCAAACAATCCAAAAAAATACACTTCAAAATTTGAGACACATGCACAATTGCAGATAGCGTTTTTTTTAATTTTGCAGAGCAAACTTTAACAAAAATCAAAATTTGGAACGACCCACAAGGATAAAAACTTTAAAACTTAATCAACTTGTTAATTAAAGAAAACAATACCCAAATGCTGTGCAAGTTGTTTGAGACATCTTCTAAATTTGATATGTTTTGGGGTTTGTTTTAAGTTTAAAGTTTGTTTTACTTTTTTGCTTTGCATTTAAATTTAAAAAAACACCGCCCAATGATATGATATAACTCCGTTATGAAAATACGAACATTTAAAATTCTGCTAAAATATAACTTGGATCGCATGTTCCACTACTACAAACGTTTACAAGGCAAACGCGACCGTATCTTCTGTATGAGAACAAGTGAAAACCAAAATAGCCCCGCCTACTTAAACAGAACCGCATTCAGATTTTTTAATAATAGGGTTTTAGAGAAGAGTTTGAATAATAAACAGATATCGTTAGATTCGTCAATATTTTTTAAAATCTTTTTTTTCTTTAACTTGTTAACAATGTTGTTTTTTAACAATGTTACCGGTATTCAATAGCAACGCGATCGGGGGCACATAAACTGTAAGTCTACTCTGGAATTATGCTTCGATTTGTCTACATGACTCAGTCTAGGTGGTCTGTTTGAAAGTTCAATTCCACCACGACAATGTCACCAATAATTGTCTTCCTATTTCCTTCAAATATTATATATTCAGTATAACATATCATCTCATTATACATTTCGAGAAACAATACATGCTGTACACAATTGTTACACGGTCACATCGTGAAATGTCATATCGGATTCTAAGAAATTCGACACCCAGAAGTGACAATCCACGCTTCCGTATAATACCTTGTTAATTTAAACTAAACACCTTAACGCCTAATCTGAATCAGGTATGTTATTTATTCGTTGTTGGCCAAGATGTGGCAGAAAAAAAAATCCCATCAATGCAACATTTCACTTCATTATCCAACATCGTACGCGGATGATAATTTTATTTGGAAACAAAGGAGCGTTTCATACGAACCGCGAGGTCTTTATTAAACATTGATTCAGCCGATATTTAGCAACAATTATTATGTCAAAAAATCAATTATATAACATTATAGTTGCCAAAAGAATAATCTGTTAGCTTTAGTCATGGTGAGCGATAATATTTGAACAACAATAGCAACTCTGTATTATCGTTTGCTGGATGCCTCATACAGTATTATGGTTTATTTTTTATAACCACAGCTGTATTATTATAGTTTAATGATTATCCTGTTCCCATATGTGTACAGGGAGGCTGGTGTGTCAATTATTAAGGCTAGGTATACGTTTAATTCTATGGTTGCGCGAAGCACTGTCGAAGAATCCTCACTGTAACTTTTTATTGAGAACAAAAAAAATGAATGTACATATAATCATGCAAACGTATAATCAGGAAACACAAAAGAAGAAGTCGATGGAATCTCTCAATATTTGCTTCCAATACCAAGTGTTGTCTTACTTTGAACTGGGTCTTCAATTTGCTGTTAAAATGTTAAAAAAATGCGTATTTATACAGCGAAGAAAATAATTCTGATAACACAGAAATAAAAGAATGCAGTTCAAAACTCGCCAATTTTTCTCAAGTTATTTGTACAAAAAAGGTCCATTATTCTGTTTTTAATTTAAATTACAGTTTATAATTTTCATTGCCTACCATTCTTTTTTCCACGGTTTATTAAAACTTGCTTTTTTTAATCTACCAATAAAAAATAGCCTCAATTATTCTAACAGCAAATCCATTCATTCTGATTTATAAAATTTATTAAATACTGTGTGTCATGTGTAGAAATTTTACTGTTGATAAAGAATAAAATTAACCAAGTTCAAGTTTACTTCCAAGGTTTCACTGAAAGTGGAAACATTTTTTTTCTTCTCTCCAAATTTAAATTAATCCGAATGGGCTAAATCTGACGAATAGGGTGTGTGAGGAGGCAATTCGAACTTTAACTCATCGATTTTGGCCATCGCGATAGCGGATGTGTGAACTGGTGCATTGTCTAGATGAAACAAAACTTTCTTCTTCGCCAAATGCGACAGTTTTTTCTTGATTTCATCACTCAAAAGCTGCAATAAGTTTGTATAATACTCGCCGTTAATTGTTTTTCCTTTTTGAAGATAATCAATGAAAATTATCCCACCCACATCCCAAAAACTGACCCCATGACCTTGCCTGCAGATGGAACTGTCTTCGCCTTCTTTGGAGCCGATTCTCCCCTTTCAGTCCATTGTTTCGACTGTTCCTTTACCTCTGGTGTAATGTGATGGATCCGTGTTTCATCCATGGTTATAACTCGACGCAAAAACTCGGCTTTATTGTTGTGAAACTTTGCCAAACACTCGATTGAAACATCCTCACGACGCTGTTTTTCTTCCAATGGGGGTAATCGCGGCACCCATCGTGCGCATAGCTTTCTAATGTCCAAATGATCAATCAACATGAGCTGTACAGCACTTTTTGAAATACCTACCATGTTTGCTAGTTCGCAAACGTTCGTTTCAGTCAAAAGTCTTCCAATACCATTTTGTGGATTTTCTTCATCGTTTCTGGCGTGGTCACCTCATTTGGTCGACCACAGCGATGTTCGTCTTGGCAGTTGCAAACTGCCACTGTTGTAAACGAAGGAGCATACTCCACCAGCGTAGAACCTAGCTCCACTTTGATATTGGTCGGACTGAGGCCTTTTAAATGAAAGTATTCAATCACATAACAATAACCAATTTTTTCCATGCTTACACACTCACTGAAAGCGTTCACTATTGATGGCTGCCAAACAAATACTAAACAACGTAACGTCGCCAAACTTCAAACTTAACGTTTATAAGGTTGGTACTTTCCACCATAGTCAATATTTTCAAACAACCGCTATCTATGCGTCAGGTCGGATACTTCTGGGACTATCCTCGGGTATGATATGGCGTGTTTAAGCATCTACCAAAAAACGCAGTAGCTTCTTATACATATGCCTAGTGGAGTATACATACAGGTTCACAAACATGTATCCGAAGCAGTGCACGCGATTGTGCTAAAATTTGAGTAGTTTTAAATACAACGTTCTGTAGGCGTTCGAGTACCTCTTTCTGACATACCACTTCGACGACACCACTCACGTTCGGTTTGCCATGGAACAAAGAAAGAAAACTTAATCATTGCGCATGATATAAAACCAGACGGATAAATCTACTTTGGGCTTGCATAATCTCCAGCGCTCATAAGGAACTAGCCGATCCGATGACGTCACCGTCTATTCTATTACAGTATCGGGCGATAATCGAGTCTTTCATCCTCTGCCGCGCTAATCGCGTATTTGCCTGTGCCGTAGTAATCCCATTCACTTTTATCATGGTAATCTCGTAAATGATTCGTAAAGCGCACAGCGCTAACGACGTCTAGGCTTTTGTCCTCGATTAAAAAAAAGCGGTACTAGTAGGTAGTTCTTTGAAAATAGGTATCAACGTGTGTATGAGTTCAGTGGCGGATTGTACAGGGTGGGGCGGGCAACTAGCTTATTTAGAAATGCAATTTAAAAAAAAGTAATGCAGATATACGAGCTGTGGCTATTAAATAACAAAACTGATGCTGCTACCAGCGCGCTGCGAGCGTGTCACGACAAGTTTGAACAGAACTGTGTCTGGTGATACTTTCCCCACCCTGAGCTCGCTGGACAAGCCAGTGGGTCGCTCAGTTTTACTGTAGCAGTCGTTTGAATTAGTCTACGCACCAGTGATGCGTCGGATGAACGTTAAGTGTTCAGATGGAGCAACGGGTTAATCTTTTGTTAGACTTTTTTGTTAAACTGACGAAAATTTTTACAGAGGCTTATGCAATGTTAAAGAAGTGTACGGGAATGAATGTTTATCCCGTACACAAGTTTTTGAATGGTTTAAACGGTTTAAGTGGACGTGAAACGACCGGAGACGATCCGCGCCCCGGACGGCCCTCAATGTCAAAAACGGACGAAAACGTTGAAAAAATGGGTACATTAATCCGCGAAGATTGTCGTCTAAGCATCCGAGGGCTTGCTGAAATAACAGGAATCGACAAAGAATGTGTTCGCCAGATTTTGCATGAATCGTTCAACAAGCGCAAAGTATGGGCAAAAATGGTGCCAAAACTCCTCACTCCCGAGCAAAAGGAATCAAGAATGAACGGTTGTGCTGACATTCTAAACAAATTGACACTGATCCAGGCTTGTTAGACACGGTGATTACTTGTGATGAATCGTGTTTTTTTACTTATGACCCCGAAACAAGCCGTTAAAGCAAAAGCGACGGAGGTTCTAAACCCGGTGATAGAAGCGGACTTCCAGCACTGCTTTCAACAATGGAAAAGTCATATGAAGGTGTAGAGATCGCCAAGGAGAATACACTGAATGCGAAAAAGTTGCTACTGTAATTGATAACGAATAAAAAGTGTTATGACAGCAATTCGGTTATACAGCATCAAGTACAACGTTTAAATTTTATGTTTGCACAGTTTTAAAGATAATATCAGGCAGATAGCGCATTATTCTTAATACACTGCGTTAATCGAACTAGGAAATTTCGTTCAACTCTTTTCAGCATATCGACGGGTATTTTAGTGACCGCTGTAAACAAGTTATTTTAGATAACCCCCTAAAAAATAGTCGCAGAAGGCTAAATCAGGCGACCGTGCTGGCCAGTGCAGATCGCCCTTCCAGGAGATGAGGCGTCCTGGAAAGCCCCAAAGCAGTTATTGACACACCCGCTGTGTGTGCCGTGGCACCGTCCTGCAGGAACCATACATCTCCCACATCTCCTTGAGTGTTGGCAGGAAAAACTCCTGAATCATGTGGACATAACGGGCAGTAGTCACCGAAACTGCCCGTTCGATTTTTTCAAACAATTTGTTCCAACTCACGACGGTGCACACCAAACAGTTACACGTTGTGAATGTAAGGGACGCTGATGAAGTTGTCTGGGGTTATCAGGGCTCCAATAGCGCATGTTCTGCTTATTTACAGATCCCGAAAGATGGAAGTGAGCCTCAATATTGGTCACGAATTATCAAACGTGGCTGTGCGTGGTGATTACAAATAGCACCTGCCAAAGTTTCTACTAGTTGAGTTCCTAACTGTTTTTCCAAGACGACTCCACATCATGCCATTGTTCACAAAAAAGTAAATTTTGACAAACATGTAATCCTTATTGCCAGAAGTGTTCAGAACTACCGTTATAATGAATTGTCGTTGTTTTTAACTTATGAAATAATACGGGTTATTACTCTTGGTTGGCTTATCGGATGATATCAAATCTCATTGTATTGTATAAATTTGTTGTACAAAAACCTATTGTATAAAATGTTGTGGAGCTTTTTTACTAATATTTGGAGGTTACGACCACCAAGAGATGATTCCTTCAACCCAGAATTTTCAGATGTTTAACAAATTTCAGTACCAAATTAGATATACCATTGAAAAAAACATTTTAATTGCACTAAAAGTCTACATAGTCTTGATCCCCCTTCATTTTTTATCACGAACCGCCACTGCATGAGAAGCTCCTTTGAAACGGGGAAAAGGTGGACACGAAATGAGATAATTTGAAGATGAGGCCTTGTTTCGACGACTTCGTCCCCAGACGTCACAGCAAGACCTTCATGACTAACAATGAAAGCTGTAATCAGTGGCTAAACAACCAAGCTAGCCAGCAACCAACAAAAAAGTCATCTTCATACTTGATTGCATAATTTTTGTTTTTTTTATACGTTTATCATTTTTTAAAAGACCTTAATAAAAACACACTTTTCAAGATTCTTGTTTTCGCGGAATAATATCATATTGTGTATGCTACTACAAAGAAAATAAAATTTGACTGGGAGTCTCGCCCCCCCCCCCCCAAGAATGTTTTCTGGCTGCACCACTGGCTGTAATAATGTAATAAGTTGCAAATAATGCAGACATTTTTTCAAGAATACATGTTGGAAATTATTTATGAATATGTCAGTAATTTGAATTTCCACTGCCGTCAACAAACATTTGATAACATTTTTTTCTTCAAAATATTTATTTAAGCCTCTCCTTTTCAAAACTTCAAAATATTTATTTAAGCCTCTCACCTTTGTATTCCTAGTTTTTACATTTCCTTTCTATAGTCTTTGTTTCTCGTTTAAAATGTCCAGATAGGCCCTTCGATGAGAACAGTGTGACCCTGTTTACCTTGTGATAAGAAAGCTACAATTCTCCATTTGACAATTTGAGATTTATTGTTTAAATACACTTGTTAAATACAATTGTAACACCTCGTTGACCTTGTCTGCCTAAATCCGTTAAAAAAAAAAGAAGTGTCGGTAATCTTTAACGCAAGAAACCTAGCCCTTTGAAATTTGGAACATCAATTGTTAATAACCTATTAAATCACATTTGGATATATCCGCGACAAAATCATCCCTAAAATGGAAAAACCTATACATCTATTTTTTATTATTATTATTACTGATAATATGACTATGTAAATGACCTATCCGTAAAGCTGGTGTGAGTCCTATGCTACCTTACGAAAATAACCAATCATTAAAAAAAAAACGTCGTCAAAGTTGGCCGAGGAAGAGAGATGTATTTCTATTTTTAATCTCTTAAATTTATCATTTTACTGAATTGTCAAGGATGTCACATTATGTGATAGGTACTTTTACCGGGTAGATAAAAAACATAAATAAAAACTTTATTAAAAAGAAACTGTATTTTCAGATAATATGACACTATTATTTGAAAGAAAATGATGATCGCCAATATTTATACTTGAGCTCTTATTTTAACGTGCTGCAGTATCCACGGGTTCCATTAATTTCTTCAATTTTATTGACAATGCGTTGGTGAAGGTCTTCCATATCACCAAAGCGAGTTTCAAAAAATTGTTTCCCTAGTAGTATGCGCACGAGCTCCATACATAACCTTCTTGCAATTCGTTGCCATGCAAGACTTGTAAAAAAAGGTGTTGTAAAACAAACTTGTAAAACAATCTTTTTCGAAAACAGCATCGTTATTGTTTTTTTTTCTTTCGAATTCATGGCCAGAGCTTCTAGGCTATTAGCGCCGCATCGTTATTGTTAAAATGGTTAAATACCACTGGTAGAACTACAGTCTTTAAAAGTTCATCCAAATCATCTTTCAAAATTCGTTGACACATTGTATGTATAGGGCTGATTCACTTGTTGGCTCAGATGGCTAATTAATGTTCTTGAATTCCATTAACACTTGCCTAACCATTTCAACGTTTTCTAACCATTTCAACGTTTTCTTTTGTCGTTACTCTGGGTCTGTCACTTCCTTGTTTCCGATTAGTGCTTCCAGTTTGCCGATACAACTTAGGAAACGTTTTACTGATCGAGTGAATAACTGCGTCTGGAAAAACTTCCTCTAAGTCCTCATATGCAGCTCTCTTCGTATATATCCAGTTTCCATTAAGTCTACTGTCATTTCTAAAATAAATGTCAAGTGAAACACGCCTCTGTTCTTCATTAAATATGAATTCCATTTATTTTACAATTGTGACAGCCACTTCAAAAGTTTGACAACAAAGTTTCGCTTCGACATAACCGCTATTTCCATCTCTCTCGTTCATAGCCAGATTTGATGATATTTTTATTTAATGTCTCGTTACCAGAATATTAAATCCACCCACACGCCACTGGTTTTACTATTTACACGGCCCACTATTACCAAATTGTTAGTACAATAAATCCATCCACATTTTTACTGCAACGGTATCATCTCTGTGTGTCAACTTCGTCTAGAATAACCCAGTTTTTACGTACCCATAAAGAAATTTGTATACAACTTTATTTGCAATAATACCTTATATAATACGTCTCCATGCCATGTGGATCGCTATTTAAAACATATAAAAAAATCAGTTATTCTAACTTTTGCATGTCTGTCTAGACATACACTCACCGCCTGCCTTAAAAACTAGTAATTAAAAAAGTGCAAGCATATAGAACTAGTCGTAGGGCGTACACTAGTGATTTCTCGAGATTCTTATCCGGCTTTTTAGATCGAATTATAAATACATCAGATAAGTTTAGAGGCACATCCAAAGCGCAAATTTAACTCCAACATATCATTAATAATAAATTAGTACATTCCGTGTATATTTTATAGTTCGCGGTCAGTTAATGATCTGCTTCTACTTCAGGGCCGTAGTAGTGGCCGTGTGATCGATCTAAAGAGTAAAAAAGTCACATGTTCAAAAATGTTCGATCTCTGAAAAAAACTGCCTTAAGTTCTTGAACTTGAATTTCTTCAAACAGCACATTGTGATGTATGTAATAAAGAATTTTATAACTTTTAGTTACTGGGTTTTCTTCATTTCCATCAACGTCATTGTCAGTCTTAAACAAGATTGTTATTGCCAGAGGTACATGGAGGTTTTTTAGGGATTTTCGTTTAAACAGATGAGGAAAGACCCATTTCTACTTTTCATTAAGCATTCACTAGGCATTCACTAGTTCATAGTACAGTGAGCCAATGAAGGCCTAGAAGTCAACCTGGTAGTCTTTAGTCTATAGTCTCTTGTATCTTGACTCTCTCTAGTCTCTAGTCTCTAACCTAGCATTTAGCTTTTATCCTTTAGCCTTTAGCATTTTGCCGTTAGCTCTATTTCCAAACTACAACTTATAGATACGAACTTTTTTTTGTCCAGAGCAGCTCTGGAAAACTGAATCATTCAGCGTGTTAATCCAAATTGTAAAAATAACTAAAATAGGGAAAGGGATCACCTTTTAGGTTGGATACACCGGCAACCTTGTACGTACGCTAAAAATACGTTCTACTAAACAATAATTGCTAGCCACCGAATACCTCATTCCTTAGCTTTATCTGAGATACGATTAAGATAATTTCTGCCTACATTTACAGATCACAGATACCCGCTGTAGGCACGGAGATTTTAACTTGACAAAGGTAAGCGTTGAAACGAGAAAAAAATATATTTTAATGTGCTGCTAATAATAGCACTGATCAAGTATATATACTCTTAAAATACTGTTTAAAAAACAACAGTTTATTTTGCGTATATTTATACTTCTATATAAAAATAACTTCTATATAAATAGTTAAACTAGTTTATATTACTGTTTTAATTAAATGAATGTAGTTGTTTATACTGACAGCTCCCTTGATTTTACCAAATGGTAAAAGTGAGTGACCCAATTGTTACGGGAATCCTCGAAAGTGGGCGTGGATATAACATTACGTCACAGAAGCCACTATGCAATAAGATTATCGTTAACCATATTCACACCTACATACTTACGGCTTTACTGTGAAGATTAAGGGAGACGGTATGTACATATACAGGGTGTATCATTATTAAAAATGGGCCACAGCCCAACTACACTTTCTTTGGATAAAAATATTACAATGTAACCAAACTTATCTTAGACCAAAAGTTATTGATAACCAGTGGCGGCCGGTGGAATTTGACATGCTCGTATTTTCGTAAGGAGGCATGGGAACCACACCATAATTTCGGGGGTGGTTACTAGACGTAGGACTATAATGGCAAAAAAATCTTCAGGGAAAACTTGCGAATTTTGTTTCCAAAAAAAGATCTTGGAAACTGGATATTTAAATTTTTGGAATTTTTATTGAAAATATCGTTTTTTTCATCAGTTATCAACAGAAGAGTTTAACAGTCGGTTCGAATGACCGTTTTAAAAGTATTTGCGTTTAAAGTGTTCAGTACAACAACAAAGTTGTTCTTTCATTTACAAAGAAAAAAAATCCCAAAACAAAAAAAACATCATAAGTATGATATAAAAAAAATATTACAGCAGTAATAAATTAATCAAAATCATTTTCAACAACTTGTCCTCGCAACAAGTCCAATATTAAAATGCATATCCTAAAAAGTACTTATAGATATGGATATTATTTACAAGTATTGGATCTTCAAATTACTACTACTTTGCTAAACAAATAAAATACTCATTAAAATACCATCGTTGATTTCAAGACAACAAATACAATAATTTAAACATCTTAAATTACTTTAATTTTGAGAAAATTCAATTTGCCTTCAAATTTCAAAGAGAAGTATGTAATTCCCTCATGTAATTACAATTTGATTACTCCTTGCATGAGCGGGATGAGCACGTACTCGTATTTTGAACCTGTTCATACAGTGAGTTGAGAGAAGATAATTAAATTTACGTGTATGTACCGGGTGAAAGGTTGAAAATGAATTTGAAAGGTTTTTTCCGTAAAAAAAAAAATTACGGAATTTTCAACGTATTGAACACAGGTGGCAAACCAAAGGCCTTGACCTTGTACCCTCAAATATGTGTTTATTCAAACTAAACCAAATAAAATATTCACTCATTAAAAGATAGGAGAATACATCGAGTCAAGTGAAAGTCTCAGATATACATTAAAATAGACCTATTGAAAATTATATTTTGTCTTACATTTAGTACAACAAAATATGAACAAACATTCCATGTTTGTATTCCACAGATTTCTTCAAAAGAGTCAAATATTTGTGAAGAAATAATAATCATTCTGGCCCATTGACTATGTAATTCCAATATACATTACACTTGTCTTTAAAGTTATTACCCACGTGATGTTTAGCTCATAAAGAGAACATTATATTTTTTTAATCATAAAGCAAGTGTCATGTACAATAAATGAAACGACAAAGCCGGGAATGCTGTGAACATAGAATTGTCATTTTTAAAATAAGTTAACTAATATGTAGGTACTCCTACGTGGTGTGTCAATTAAGTAATGAGAGTGGCAACGTAACGCCCGATCTAGCAACACTGCGGAGACGGAACTTGGAAGGTCGGTAGATTTATTTAATTAATTTTGAGCAACGGTGTGATATCAAGTTTTGCTTCAGACTTGGACACATCGCAACCGATACTTTTGCAAAAATTCAACGCGCCTACGGAGAGAGTATTTTTTTGAGTGACGAGAGCCCAGGTTTTTTGATGAACCACACAGCAGAAGGCCTTCATCTTCAAGACCTCATGAGAATGTCTATAGAAGACAGGATCTTGTGGGTTTAGATCGTCGGTTGACAACAAGAATGATCGGGAAAGAGTTAAGTTTGAATCACATCACTGTTCATCAGATTTTGACTAACGAATTGGGAATGAGAAAAATCTGCGCAAAAATGGTTCCAAAAAAAACTTTCGCAGGAACAAAAAGACATTAGAAGAGATAGGTGTCTTAACTTTTTGGAATCGATTGAAAGTGATCCTCATTTTATGGAACGTATCATTAATGGTGATGAAACTTGGGTGTTTGAGTACGACCCGGAAACCAAGTGCCAAAGCATGGAAATGGCACACTTCAAGCTCTCCAAGACCCAAAAAAACAGAATGAGCAAGTCGAAGATCAAATGCATGCTGATTTGCTTTTTTGATAGCCAGGGAATTGTCCACAACGAATTTGTGCCTCCAGGCCAAACAGTAAATAATCAGATTTTTAGAGAGGGGTTCTTGGAAAACTTCGAAAAAGGGCTATGCGTGTGAGACCAAACAACTGTATGTTGCAAATGCGCCTTGTCACAACCATTTCAGTAAACGAATTTTTAGCCAGTAAAACATTCATGTGGCTCCTCAGCCTCCATATTCGCCTGACTTGAGTCCTTCGAACAATCATCTCAATGGACGTCATTTTGGGTCCATTGAAAACATTCAAACGGCTGGAACCGACCAACTGAAGACTATTCCAGAGTATGAGTTCCAGCACTGCTATGAGGAATGGAAGAACCGTCTCCAGCGTTGTGTGGCTTCCCAAGGAAGTTATTTTGAAGGAGACAATACTGAATTGTAATTTTATTCGAATAAAAAAAATACATAAAAAATCAGTATCATTACTTAATTTACACACCTCGTATATGCTGCATACGTCTAACGGACAACATTAAAATATTCATGGAACATAAATATGTATTTCATACATAAAACATTACAAATTCACCTCTCAAACACTGTATAAGGGCACCACCAAGTATGAGACGTTAAAATAAAAAAGAAAAAATTAATAATAGTTATTCATTTTCTGGGTTTGGTCAAAGAACCCAGGCATTATATGGATATTCGCGACGAAATTATTCTATTATTGTTGTAATTGTTGTGGGACTTCTAAATATAGCTCTAGAAGCGGTTATGAATAATTTGACTGAGCTCATTTCGGCCGTATGCGATACTCTTAAATATGGCATGTAATATGTATGGGAGGCAATTACTATGTCCCTAATTAACGACGTTTTTTTCTACACATATTACTATTATAGTAGTAAGAGCCATGTTGGTAACGTGGGAAATTAAATGGCAGTTAGCTGGTCCTTTTTTTATTTATATTTTATTATAAAGATAATTGGATATGGATAATTGTGACTATTAAACATAAAATCCATAAAAGTGCATCATTTATAGGCCGGTTGGTGGGTAGCTGAATTCGAAAATAAGTCATGGGAAAGCTTTTGTTATTTTAACCGCTTCATTTGTGGTTCAATATGAGGAATAATCCTCATATTTAGAGGGAAAAAATGAGTTTTCCCTCTTCGCCGAGGTAAACTTTCGAAGCTTGAAGTTTTTCTAAGATTACTCGAAAACTACGCATACATTGAAGAATTTTGTAAAGGTTATAGAGATCTGAAATTCTCTCTTGAAAGTAAATGAGTACCTATACTGCAAAAAAAGTACCTATACTGCATTTACTGAAAGTTATATATACTACTTATGTAGTACCTCTTGTCAAAGTTGCGACCACTTTTCAAAAAACAATGTGTCCAAATGAAATAAGTATTGGAATGCAGACCTTCTAAAACTAGTAACTACCACACTAGCTTATTGATATTCATACTACTTTTTCTTTTACAAAAGTATAGGCTTTTTAGTTGTCCAACTACAGAGATCACTCAAAAGCTTATATTTCAAGACTGGCCAAAGAAAAGAGGAAATATGGATCATTGGATTAATTAGGTAAGTATCAAAATTTAACACTTTCCGTTTATTTAGTTTCAGCTGAGTCGTCTTCTTTATCACTCAATTGGAGCATCGGTTTATTGATACCATCATCGTCTGCTGCATACAAGGTATGTAAATTAAGTAATGAGACTGATCTTTTTAATTTTTTTAAATCGAATAGAATTACAGTTCAGTATTGTCTCCTTCAAAATAACTTCCTTGGGAAGCCACACAGCGCTGGAGACGGTTCTTCCATTCCTCATAGCAGTGCTGGAACTCATATACTGGAATAGCCTTCAGCTGGTCGGTTACAGCCATTTGAATGTTTTCAAGACAGGCGCATAAGGAGAGTGGTGTGATTCTAATTTTACTCTTCCCCAATCATTTTTGGCGTCTGAACGCACAAGATCCCGTATTCTATCGACATATTCATAAATTCTTGAAGATGAAGGCCTTCCGCTGCGTGGTTCATCCTCAATCGACTCTCTTCCTTCTGAGAATGCCCTAAACCACCGAAAAACTTGGGCTCCTGACTGTCTCCGTAGGCGTGTTGAAGTTTTGCAAAAGTATCCGTTGCGCTGTGTCCAAGTAAAACCTGATAGCACACCGTTGCTCAAAATTAATGTCACTCATTTGTAAAACGCACTAGAAAAAACCTGTTTACGAAAACAGCCACAAAGAACAAACAAATGACTCTAACAAGTTCAAACGTGTACTGAAGGTGCATTACATGGGAACCTACCGCCCTTCCCGTCCCGTCTCCTCAGTGTTGCTAGATCGGGCGCTACGTTGCCAGTCTCATTACTTTTTTTACACACCTCGTACATCAGCTTCGGAATAGGCGTTAATATACGAATCCTCTTTGTACATAGTTTGCACAAATCATTGAGCAATTTTTCTGCAACTGCAGGTGACTCTACGCCTTTTGGTGCACTAGATATAAGCCACTGCGGAGCAGGTTCTTTAATGGTGGTAACAGGAGCCAGACCACATCTGCTGTTCGCCAACCACAGCTCATCGGATTCATAACGGTTACCTAACTACATTTGAACTTGATTACACGCCCTCAAGCTCTGTTAACGTGCAGCTTCCAGGTTTGGAGGTAAGGAAATCAAATCAAACTTAGTTTTCACACGAGATTCTGGTAACAGCTGAAACCTTAAGTTGCTCAAGGCATCATCACTCTTAACTTCGTAGAGTGCTACCAAGAATGTTTGCCCTGCATCTACTATGAATATATGCATACGTGAGTAACTTTCAGAAGTTTCTCATTCTAAACAACCAGTTTAACAAACCTTTCTCCTTGGCTGTAAAGTGAGGATATCATATCACTGAAAGAGTAGAGGAATAAAAGTGAGTTTTTCAGAATGTTCATTCTGAAATTCAGAATTTACGTAAGATGCGGGATCTGTGAATATCGTCAGTATTATACCGGCATACAGGAGGGTGGAAGTAAAACAATCACACGAATCATCTCGTATCTCGCCATTCCGAGAACAAAGCTCCGAGATTAACTTATCGCTTTCGCTAAAGGAATCGTAACTGATAAACCGCTGACGTGAATTCGTCCTTGAAGTATTAAGATAACGGCTCCTAATCAGAGCCTTAACCTTTGCAGAGATTATGGGGAGGTCGTCGAATGACAACATGCTACAAACGAACCGGCTGCTTTTCATAATCTTGGTCTACATCGGCAGATTATTTATCATCATCCGGATGGCTGGTGCGTAAGCGCTGATAAAACCTCAGGTGTGCAGCGGAATTCCTTGCGTTTTACAAGATCAAAAATATACGTAAAAGCCCGTTGTTTGTTCAAACATTTACAAAGCAGCGACGTATATCGATATTAAGTAATTGTTGATCGGGATTTTAATTCAGTTCGATAGATCAGTTCGTTTTATCATACGAGGACTTAAGAATAATAAAGGAAACCAACTTCCAAGCAGAAGATTATGTAATAATGTACCTTAAGAGCAAACTAAAACCATTTTGTTCAAGAAAGTGTCTTGATGCCTTCTACGGTTCTATTTCTTCTAAGTGATATATACTACTTCCAAAAGTTGACATAAAGCGAAAAGCAAAAAAAATTTTTAACCTTCCTGCTGGATATGGTAGTACTGATTCGATATTTACAGAAGATTTGAACTATAAGGTATACTCAACTAACTGCTTAGTTGTGACTGCGTCTCACAAATGAGAGACTATGAGCATCTTTTACTTCCTAATACCCAGTCTTTTATCTAGACCTTCACTTCTTTTGCCATATATGTTTTAGCATCCTTTTCTTTTTCCTATTAGGTGATGACATTTTCGTAATGAACCATGGCAACAACACAACCACACAATGTTTTAAGACAAGTTTAATAACAGTTTTTTTGCCGTCGTAGCCGTAATGTCTAATAATCTGCTTCTAAAATATGTGTGTCCTATGATCTGCTGCGTTTGTAGAACCTCCAAAGTCATCTATCCTACTCAGCATTCTCTAAAATATTTTGCTCCAGCCATTTGCTCCAGCATTTCTTCCATTTCTTGAACCATCCAATTGACCTGATCCGATATAATGTTTCATCAAAAGATTTGTTTTCCAACTGGCATATTAATGATCAAATAATGGTCTGTTAGATAGTTTGATAATGTTGATAAAACGCCAATTATCGTAGAAATTCAAAAGAGACAATGACTCTGATCATCGTAGTTATGAGTAGTTCGCAGTTAAGTGTATTGACTAACGAATCACGTCTGCAGAATCACTTTGAGGCTCGAAACTCGTGCAAATTTGAAGCCCTTTAGCAAAAATGTACCGGTATGATTTCCCTTTTGAGATCAATGAACGGTTTTACACATTGATGGCAAGACTGTTCCTCCAATGAAAAGTTGTATTAGAAGTAATCAATTTCCTTACCAATGGGCGAATATATCGTCAGTCCGTAAGATACATACCTTCTTCGTTAGTATTTTTCATCTGTGATGATGTTGCGGAATGAGAATTGTAGATTTTCTTTCTACTGATCCCCTCATCTGTGGTGTCTGAAACATTTCTTATTTCGAGAAAGTTTACACTCACTTTTAATTCACTATTACGACACAACTAACAAAAAGACATTGCCTTGTTAAACAATTAAAATTTACAACGATCAAAATTTTATTGAAAATGGAATAACAGAAAATGTGAACATACTTGACTATTGAGACACGCTGTTTATATCTCCTGGTAATATTGTAAGGCATCTGATACACAGTAAAACCTCTCAGAGTAATAACACGCTTGCATAGATAATTTTCTCAGATATGTATGTATTTATGTACCTCAAAATCTCATCACGGACAGTTCGACGGATGAAAATATAAGCTACGTTTACGATTAACCCGGCCAAATAACGCCTACTTAACAGAACAAAAACATAACTAGACAGAGAAACCTACTTTCCAAACTCAACAAATACCTACGAAAGAAAAAGTATAAACGGGTAAAAGACTTAACCCTCTATTTTTTCTTGGTAGAAAGGTGTTAAATGGGTAATTTCGAGTTATTAACATTTTCTATATACAGTGAGGATAAAAAAAATATATTTTTGCATTAATTTATGACACATGTTAACATGTCGCGTACAATGTTTAGATTTGCCGTAAGTTTAGTTAGGGTTCCATGCTCCAAAATTACGAGACTGAGTCTTAACGGTACAACCTCATTATGCCTAGACACGTTGATGACCTCGCATAACCTCAGCAAACAAATGCTTCAAACGTAATCAAAACACCGACAAAACTGTACTCCATAGAGGCAAGGTCAAAAGATACGTTACTATTTCCTGCCTCGAGTAAAATCGTATTCGTCTGTTTATACACAATCGAAAAAAATTGATTCACCTAAGCGCAATGAAAATATACTTGAAATTTTAAAATGTACTAAATCTAAAGCAATTTACATGATTTATCAAACTACCTGCAATTAACTATTTAGGTACTACAATCTCAGAATTCAATTTTCGTCAATTATTTATTTGCAACATATCAAATTTTTAGTATGCTCATGCCAGTGTCAAGTTTTGCTAAAAATGTTTCAAGATACACTGTTTTTGGGCTGGAATTATGGTGTTAACAGTATCTTCAAATGGTTCAAACAAATTTAAATGATTTGTAAAATAATATATTTCAGCTCAAATAACAGAGTTGGCATCGACTGTTGGTATACCTATAGCAAAAGTCACTTATAAAAAAAGTGACGGTAAAAAATATTTTTTATCCTCTTTTTAGGCCTGGAGTATTTGCTTTTTTATACAGAATCTCAATATAAATCCAGATACTTGTGCCCAATCTAAACGACCCTTAACATAGATAGTGATACCGCAGGAGTATCGCAAACAGAAAAATTTGACAGGGACATATGTAGTTTAACACGTGCTCTTTCCGATGATTTTCTTGCACATTTTTTTTAAGCAAATTTTCAAGGGGTTTCCGGTCTGCAATGGACCTGGAACCTCACTAACCGGTGGAATAAATGAATTGAACTTTAAGTATACGTGGTTTATAAAAGATCGATTTATTCCCTTATGCTTTCAAAATGGCGCCTGAACTGCAAAATTTTTGCGTAAAAATTCGAGAATTAGAAAATGATGCTTTTACAAAAAATTGTCAAGAACAAAAAATTCTTAAAATCATTCAGGGAATGCACTGGATTTTTTTTTCAGATTTTTTTTAAATTCTGCAAGAATTGACTATTTGTAAAATCCAAAAAATTGCTCAAAAAAATTTTGAAATTCTAGTGCATTCATTGAGTGTTTTTAAGAACTTTTTATTCTTGACAATTTTTTTGTAAAAGTGGATCATTTTCCAATAAAAAATTCTTGAATTTTTATGCAAAAATTTTGAATTTCACCGTTTCGTGAGATTCCAGGTCCATTGCAGACCGGAAACCCTTTGAAAATTTGATTAAAAGAAATGCGCAAAAAAACGTGTTTTTTTAAAAAAACTGCTGTTTTCCTAATCAAAAATTTTTTGGAGGAATTTCATGGACACCATCGGAAAGGGCACATCTTAAACTTCAAAAATATGTCCCTGTCAATTTTTTCTGTCGTAAATAGTATTAGTTATGAGGCGCTGGAGAGCGATGTACCGGGAGTGGCGTTTTCCGAAACCGATTAAACGGCCGAAACGGGTTAAAAAATATTATACTTGTTTCACCCAAATTAGAGTCGTATCATCGTCTCCAAAATAATATTATAAAGTTATTGGTGTTGCCACAATCTGAATAATTATTTTTATAATAACTATTGACGATATGCAAAAATATATAATACCTAATAGGAAAAAATATAATAATAAACATTCTACTAATGTTGGGTGTAATCGGGGAAAATAAAAATAAATGCATGGACCGGTATCCATCCCTAGTACTGGAAGAAATTTAGTCAGGTGCCTTAATAATGGATCGTTTACACATTTGTAATATTATTTTGTGACAATATAAAATGTATATTGCCCCACATTGCTCCAGTAGTTAACGTTAGCGTCCTTTAGTATTTATTTTATTTGTTATTTCGATATAATAGACAATACACGTTGTGCAAGGTTTACACATAATATTTTTTCTGACAGGAAAATTTCATGTCATAATTTCGTGTCATAATAAATCCAGAAAGATAAAAAAAATTAAATAGAACAGCCACGAACAAAGATACACAAATATAATTTATTATTCGTTTATCTGACGAAAGTCATGGCGCGGTTAAAAAGAGTATATACAAACTTGACGCAACCTATAGTAACGATGATTTTAGTCAATGTACCTTAAAGATGAACACAAATTTCCAGGCCATAAATAAAAAACCTTATCGCGTCCTTTGGCCTAGATTATAGAGAAGCGACCGCGTTGGTGAAAAGAAAGAGTTCAATGACGTTTGAGCAAACACCGAAGGTGTGAACTCACAACTATGTGATTTTTAATAGGGTTGTAAAAAACACGTTTATTTTCAAGTAAACTAAACAGGTCTCTGACTTTCTAGTTCCAAACCTCTAAGGTCTAACACATTGCGTAATTTATTGTGTACTAGCTGACCCGACTGACGTCCTGCCCTTTCAGTGTAAAATTTTGCGAATAACTTGAATATGGCACTACTTATCGGAGCTTAGCATGGCTACGAACCATTATATCAAAAGATATATTACAGGAATATGACCTCAATCAGTTAAGTCGTTCAAGTGTTACACGATCTCTAACAGACGCACACGAAAGAATATTTGTCAGTAGAAAAATATCGTAAAAAAAATAAATCCGACGTGTATCTATGTATTCCCAAGCATTTTGACACACTGAACACGAATCCTACATCTGTTTTGTACGATTGGCTCTTGCATTTTTTCTAACTTACAAAAACACCTTAGGAATGCCCGAAAAATCCCAAGCAAATAAATAAAAAACACCTAAAAAAATGACCAAAAGCCAAAACAAATAAATTTAAATTTTTAACCAAAAAATTTTTACCTAACATAACCTGAGAGAAGAACTTTTAAACCAAAAACTTAAATATATTGTAAATTAAGACAAGAACTATTAAGTTCCTTATGCAGGAACTTATGAGGTTTAAAGTTATTGGTTTAGAGTTCTTTGTGTAAAGTTACTGTCTTGAAATATTTTACATTTTACATATTTCGGAACATCGAATTTACTAAAAACAAGGCAATAATTTTACACAAAGAACTGTAAATCAAGAACTCTAGATCTAACAAAACTTAAGACAATAACTTTGCACCAAGAACTCTAAATGTAACATATTTTAAGACAGAAACTTTACACAAAGAACCCTAAACCATGAACTCTAAACCTTAATAGTTCTTGCCTTAGGAATTTAAGAGTTCTTGTCTTAATTTATAACAGGTTTAAGTTTTTGGTTTAAAATTCTTGTCTCAGGTTATGTTAGGTTTAAAAGTTTTGGTTTAAGCTTTTGATTTATTTGTTTTGGATTTTTGGGCAGTTTGTAGGTGTTTTTTGAGGTTATGTTAAAATTTCTAACTAACAGGCCAACTCAGACCTCAGATTCGATCTCAGCGCCTCTTACTTGTTTCTAGATTTATCGGGCATTCTTAAGGTGTTTTTTGAGGTTAGGAAAAATACATGAGCCAATCGGACAAAACGAACATCGGTTTCGGGTTCAGCAGGTCAAAATGCATGGAAAAACATAGATTTGCCTTCCAGCATTCGACTTTTATTTTTTTGCGTGTCTGTATTATACATGCAAACAACTAGATGTGTAAAAGGTGCGTTTTAATTAACTTTTTATTCTGTAGACATTTTTGAGAATGACACTGATACACTAGAATCGCTTTGTGTGCAGAAAAGTAACCACAGTTTTTTCCCAAAAGCGTTTCGTTTTATTTAAAAAAAAAAAAGAAATATTTTAAACCCCGACAAGTATTTGAAAATATTATCAGTCAAGCTCTAAGCTATTTTTTAATGAAAGCCGAAATATTTTTGGAAGATAACTGTGATTCATTTTTTTTTCATTACTGTTTTCCAAAGAATAAATGGAACCCGTGATACTGTAATAAAAAAGTTTCTTTATCGATAATTCGTAATTAGTTCACTTGTAAAACTGGAGCCTTGTAATTCACAAAGTTATTGAATAAATAGGGAAAAAATGAAGAAGAAATTAAAGTGTGTCACCTTCCTTGTATGTCGAAAACTTAGCGTTCATTTTTGAAAAAAAAAACAAACAGCAATATGAGCCTGGGAATGTAATTGTTTAATTCTCGACATGCAAGGTGATAAACTTCTGGAGTTTCTCTCTATTTAGGTACCTACTCAATAACAGCGAGACGTATTTCCAGTTTTACAAATGAATTAGGTAGTCTAATGAAGCTCATTCATTGCACGACTTTTCGTAGAGATACTGACAATTCGAAATTTGTTTCGTTACCATATGAACCTAAATTCACCCGCTAACTAGAATTTGTTTTAAAAAATATTATTATCAATTTGGTTTATAATTCTAAAGATAAACTACAGACGCTTTTGGGCAACGCCAAAGACAAAATCAACAATAACGAAAAGTCAGCAATATACGAAATAGGTTATAAAGACTGATCAGAAGTATATTGGGCAAACAAAATGATCTATTTTGACTATATTTAAAGAACACATGGCTCATTTGAAATATGACAGAACGGAAAAATCTTGTGTTGCCCAATGTGCTTATAACAACAACCATCGGATAGGCATAAATAATTTAAAATTAATTGTAAATGTAACAAACAGTAGACAGTTGGATGCTTTTGAAAGTTTAGAAATCATTAAGTCTAACAGTAGTATGAATAAGGACAATAGTCCGATACCCACCAGTCCACTATTTGCTCTGATAAACAAAATGTTACGGTTCAGTGAACCGTGGCAACAAATTTAGTATAAATAGTGCAAGTTTGTGGGTTAGAATTTAGTTTTAATCTTCTCCTGAAGATGCCAACTTAGTTGGCGAAACGTGGAGGCGTCGAGAAAAGTATAGTAATTCGGTGTCTCGTGGAAAACGTCCAGTTTTTTGTTTCTACGCCGAAGGTTCTAGTACCCACTCCAGGAACATTAGAACGTTGCAAACAAACACCCAAATTCGTCTACCCATGACTAGACGCGAATGTCTAATTAGCCCAATCAACGGGGAGAAAACCGGTCACTAATTGTTATCACCAAACAAAAAATATGGTCGTATAGAGAAGCAAATTCTAAGAAAGATAGCGTTTTTTGCGACTCGAGTTTTAATGGCGAACATAACCAAAAAAAATTCGCAAAAGTCAAACAAAGGGTTTTTTGCAAATAAAAAAAAGCTTCAAGTCCTACACAAGAAAGTTAAATTAGAAAGTTGTAGGTCTTAAAAATGCGCGTCGAATGAGATGTGAACGAAAAAAAAATCGGTTCATAAACATTTGAGAAAAATTTAAAAAAACGTCAAAATTCGCGTTTTCGTATTTTTGCTGTATACATTCCAATTTTGTTTGAACAGACTTCTTGTTAACTAGAAGTACAGCCCAAGACAAGCGGAAAATGACGCTTTTTTTCAAAAATTCAAAAAAGTTTTATATTGTAACGATTTAAAAAAAAAAGACGTTTTCAAAAATCAACTTTTACAGACGCAAAAATGATCGTACAGAAACAATCATGGGCTCATTTTATTCGCGAAGACTTGTACTTTCATGCTATTAAAAAAACAAATCGCTTTTATTTAATTTTTGCATAAAAAAAATGCGTTTTAAAATTGTATCATTTTTTTCGAATCGGTTTTTTTCGAATAACTTTTTTTAATTTTGGTTTTACATTTTTGGCCGTTGCATATTTGAAAACTGCCATTGAAAACACGCATTTAAAAAAAGATCCTACGACCTCATGGAGCCGAGATATATATATATATATATATATATATATATATATTTTTAATTCCTGACAGCGCTGTATACGTCCGATTGACTTCATTTTTACACGAAATACATCTCAAAGACTTTTACTTTCTTAAAAAAAATATTTCAAATCATTTCGCATAAATTAAGTTGACATAATTGTTTGCGAAAGTACAGCGCTGGTTGCGGCACGCGCTAGCCAGGGCGACGGCGAGTGGAGGGACACTCCGCTTGGGCGTATCAACAAATAAACACGATTTCTAGTCTATCAGGCTCGCAAAATTATCTTTTCCTCAGCTTAAAAAAAATTATCTCGGCTCTCTGAGGTCGTAGGACCTTCATTTTTTTTTAAATGCGTGTTTTGAATGGCACTTTTCAAATATGCAACGGTCAAAAATGTAAAACCAAAATTAAAAAAGTTATTCGAAAAAAGCCGGTTCGAAAATTGATACAATTTTACAACGCATTTTTTTATGCAAAAATTAAATAAAAGCGATTTGGTTTTTTAATAGCATGAAAGTACAAGTCTTCGCGAATAAAATGAGCCCACGATCGTTTCTGTACGATCTTTTTTGGCGTCTGTAAAAGTTGATTTTTGAAAACGTCTTTTTTTTTAAATCGTTACAACTCGAAAAAATAAAGCTTTTTTGAATTTTTCGAAAAAAGTGTCATTTTCCGCTTGTCTTGGGCTGTACTTCTAGTTAACAAGAAGTATGTTCAAACAAAATTGGAATGTATACATCAAAAATACGAAAACGCGAATTTTGACGTTTTTTTAAATTTTTCTCAAATGTTTATGAACCGATTTTTTCCGTTCACATCTCATTCGACGCGCATTTTTAAGACCTACAACTTTCTAATTTAACGTGTAGGTCTTGAAGCTTTTTTTTTATTTGCAAAAAAACGTTTTCTTGACTTTCGCGAATTTTTTTGGTTATGTTCGCCATTAAAACTCGAGTCGCAAAAAACGCTATCTTTCTTAGAATTATTTTCTCTATACGACCATATTTTTCGTTTGCTGATAACAATTAGTGACCAATTTACATGGGAGCTTTCGCTCGTTGATTGGACTATAATAGCCACCCACTGTTTACGAAAGTTTTAAAATAGTTGCGAATTAATAGAGAACTATTCCAGTTCCGTGAGACACCCACCGCACTGGTCACAGTTTATTTTCGATTCGGGATACTTTCGAAACAAAAACACATCCTCTGTTTCAGCTGTGAGAATTATAGTTTTCACACAACTACTGTTGTCTGACAGCGTACGCGCCATAAGGAAAAATATACAAAACGTGGACGCGTTCCGTATGCGTTTGTAAAGACCAATATCGCGAATTAGGAAGTAGATTCTCGATACAAATACATACATGACAGCGTTAAAGATAAATATACATTACAAAATTACCGACACAATTTCAACAAACCGTTCTCGTGCGATTGTTGGCTCCTGTGTATATTTTAAATTTCACTTATCAAACAAACAACATTCTCTGATGCGTTACTCTTAAATACATACATACACTATAGGAAAGTGCAAGATTTCAAAGCCGAGCATTCATAGATAAGAAAAGAATAAACTCTGACAGATAGAGGAACTGACAGAGAAATATTATATCCATAGTTGCCAGACTTACATGTCATTTTAAAACTCTATGGGCGTTATTCTCTGTCTTTCGTGATAGGGTAGCAATAAAATATGTAGGCGGGACGTGTGAATTGAATTATTATATCGTTATTGGTCTACGGAAAATGAGCACTAGAGTATTCCTGTGCGTACGCACTACGCAGTATCCCGAGAAGTTAAATGTAAGTTGGTATTCTAGGCGATTCCATCGTTAGGCCATTTTTATAAACGGTTCCTTAAATGACAACAAATATTTAACAAATAAAACAAACTGTTTAGGGACATGAACATGAAAGACCACGAAATTTAAATGATTTACGGGCCAGAATTTTACAAGTCCTAAATTGTTACGCTTAAGAAATGTTAGAACGCGTAAGAACTGAATTTTACGATAGACCAGGGTTTTGCGAAGAACAAAGGGGCGACATTTTGAACCACTTATTCAATAGGCATTTTTTTCTTTCTTTCGTCTTATAACCGGGTTGATTTATATTTATATCTTTTTATTTTTTATAGAACTTCAATTTTATTTTCTTGCAGACCGGTTAGTTAAGCAATACAAAAATTTGAAAATAAATACAATTATGTTCGTACACTTCTTTTAAGTGTATGGGATAATTTTAAGTCAGAATTACGTAAGAATTTCGTTTCATACAGCTAAGTCGATGTGCACCCTCACCGCTGCGAAAAAGTACTAAGAAGTACTCACACTCACTCAAGTTCGTTAGGTGATGGGCGGTGTCTATCCACCTCCACATTCCAGTTTCTGACGCGCAGATAACGTTTTACATCATACGTTTCTAATAAGTACACAAGCGTGAAACACTGGTGCATCTAACTGTCTTTGTCTGTCCTTACTGGTGTCTTTTAACTTATTCTCTTCTACACATGTATCGCCAATATGTAATGGTGCAATTTCCTACCCTAGTATACCGCGTTCGTTTATACCTGCAGACTAAAATGTAGACCAGCAACAGTGGTGGCTGGATGAAACTGAAATTATCGTATTTTCGTAAGAAAACATGGGGTTTTGATTTTGATTTTGGTTTCCAGTGCAGCTGGTCAGGTTTAAACCGCTCCCAGCACTGCAGTCTCTTGCCCACCACGTTGTATCACCATACTGCTTTATGTCAATGTTAATACAAATTAAAAATGGTGGTAGATAGCGACAGAAGACTGGAATTCTGTGAAAATATATCCACTAAAATTGACCAACAACCAGACTATGTAACACAACTTGTTTTGGTCACGAACGCACTTTGTGCCTCAATGGAAATGTTAACACTCAAAATGTGAGCTACTGGAGTGACACAAATCTTCACATGTTTCGTAAAAAACATACACAGCAAAAATAAATGTCTAAGCAGGTATTCTAGGAAACCACACAGTTGGGCCTGCATTGTTAAATACTAACTTAACGGGTGAAGTGTATCTGGAGATGACACAAAACGCAATTGAGCCGTTGAATCATGAAATTCTGGAAGACAATCCAGATGAATTTGGTAACTTCGAAATAACGTTCCAACAAGATGGCGCTCTTGCACATTATTATGGTGCAGTAGGACGTTATCTGGAGAGGTCCGATGGAATGGCCATCTCGGTCACCGGACCTCACACCTTTAGATTTCTATCTGTGGGGGTATCTTACATCTAAGGTTTACGCTACAGAACCTGACGATATTGACGTTTAAAAACAATGGATTATTGAAGAATATAAGGAGTACAATGATTTACTGTCAGGAAGTAGATGGAGCACATTTTGTGACAAAAGTTACACAGGGTGATTCTTAAGTTGTGTAATATTTTATAATAGTATAATACCGTTTTTCAATAAATTCAAGAATAAAAAAGTTACGTCAGTAATTTCGAAAATAGCATTTATCCGGGCCTGCCTTAAATAAAGAAGAGGGAAAATCAAAACACAGTAGAAAAACAAACCTAATGTTTATCGCTTCTTGTATCAACCATTTATTCCGAATATTCTCTCATCTTAAACTTTTTTTTGTAAATTCCAACGTGAATTTGTATCGTGACTGTTGGTAAATAATTTCGTTATACAATTTTTTCTTTAAAAAGTTATGTTATTTTTGAAATTAAGAATAGTCACTTTTTTATTTTTGAGTTTCTTGAAAAACATCATTTGTAACAAATGTTTGTTTTGAATAGATCTACACGCTGTTAAAAAAAATTAGGAATCACCCTGTATACCGCTCAACCTAGGAATCACCCTGTATATCATCTAGATATACAGGGTGATGTCCGAACACTTTTTAGAGGACACATGACAGAATTATGTTTACTTCACAGTGTATGTATTCTAATTATATTTTAAATAAAGTTACTGAACCTGACATGTTTTCATCTTTACTCATAAATATACCTATTGTATAGTATAGTAATATTTAGAATGTAATTTGATATGTATTTATTTGCGTCCCGATTAACGTTAGGTGTTGATTATACTTTTATACTAACTATCATTTTCTTTATTTTCTTTAACATACATATATTTATATATTGATTTATTTAATTAATTTGTATGTACGTTTACTTTGTTAAGATGAAGGAAACAAAAACCCGTTATTCTCTAAACAGTTCTCTACGGAAACTTTTAGTTTCATCATTTTGCAATACTTTTCTAGAGGTATTGACAAATACCGTTGACATAACATTAATTATTGAAATAACTGGACATTCGTAACCTCCCAGACACATCAATTTCTTACTTAACACGTTGAACTTGAATAATCGCTTACATGTTGACGCTGCTAGGATTATTTGGGGCACAGAAAAATCATGTTTCGCTCCGTGTCAAAGCAAAGGTCACTTTTTAGAATACAAATATTTTATACCTACTTGTTATACTCAATCGGATATGAAGAAAATATAAGAAAAACTATTTTGATTCGAGGTTTTCTTAAACCATAACACACTAACCGAAATATAAGTACATATGGGGCATTTCACGCCAACTAAGTGAGGTCAAAAAAATATTTCTGTTTGAAACATATCACAATCGATAGTACTTGCTAAAAAACTAACTTCTCTAAAATTTTAGATTTTTTGAGCCACAAGGAAAGGGATGGTGAGGGTGAGAAAATACAAATTTTCGTTTCGACTCTAAAATTTCAATCTTTCTCGGTAAGATAATGAAAAAAATTAAAAGAAGGTTGCAATGGTTTTCTATGTGTTTTTTGCGTAGAATATGATAACAATATTTTCAAAATTATTGGGGGTAGTTTTCACCCTTATTTTGAGGATTGAAAGTTTAAAATCGAAATTTCTAAAAGTATGACACGAATTTTTTTTCATTTTTTTTAAATTTCTTTCTTTTTTTTGTACTTTCGATTAATTTTTAATTCATAATGTGCGTCGACCAGGAACTGGCCCAAAAAACGGCCCAAAGGTGAAAAAACGTGGTTTTCGCCTATTTAGCGTGTGAGATAGTAAATGGCAAGTGAATAATATATTCCAGGGTTTTTGGGGTCGCTGATTACGAATCTAACGTCAGATTTTCAAAAAACAAAATGACGGATACAGTATGGTAGTCAACTTTTAAAAAAATGGCTAAATTTTGAAATTTAAAAAATACCATTGTATAAAAATACCACCACTTTTGGGCCATTTTTTGGGCCAGTTCCTGGTCGACGCCCATTATGAATTAAAAATTAATCGAAAGTACAAAAAAAAGAAAAAAATTGAAATAAAAAATGAAAACAAAAAATCGTGTCATACTTTTCGAAATTTCGATTTTAAACTTTCAATCCTCAAAATAAGGGTGAAAACTACCCCAATAATTTTGAAAATATTTTTATCGTATTCTACGCAAAAAAAAAAACGAAAACCATTGCAACCTTCTTTTTTAGTTTATTTCATTTTTTTTTATTGAGAAAGATTGAAATTTTAGAGTAGAAACGAAAATTTGTATTTTCTCACCCTCACCATCCCTCTCCTTGTGGCTCAAAAAATCTTAAATTTTAGGGAAGTTGGTTTTTTAGCAAGTACTATCGATTGTGATATGTTTCAAACAGAAATTTTTTTTGACCTCACAGTTGGCGTGAAATGCCCCATATATGTAATCAAATCAGGTGAACGCATTGAAATTTAAATGAGCAACAATTTATTTCCATAAATTTTGCGTTACACGTGCTATCTGACTTACATTTTTTCTATTTCTTTGTTCAAATCGGACAAATTTAAAAGACAACCCACTTGGAGGACTTCAACTTCAATTTCCGGTCTGTCATATTTCTATTTTGATACGAAACATTTACGTAGTATCATTTGCAATTTTAACATCTAATCTATTACAAAATAAACTTTTAAATTCGATCTGGTTATTATACCAACTAGACGAGTAATATCAAATTTCAGTCAGAAAAATAAATTCAGCTCTTTGTCTGTGACTGTGTGATAAATCAATATCGTAGACAAATAGAATATGCTGCATAATAGTACAGAGTAAGGTCTACCTACATACATATAAACATTATTTTGCAAAAAAAAATAGCCATTTAAAATCGAAAATTTGAAATACTTTGAAAATTATTAGACACTGAGATGCACGAAATATCTTTAGAAAGCCCCGTAGAATCCGAAAATCAATTATAATCAATTATATACAGGGTATTCCATTTAAAATAACCAAGTTGACATCTACCATATGTACCTTCGGTATAAGCGGAACTCTCAATCTGTCAAAATATTTTAGTTCAATAGAAAGAATTGACTTTACCGCAAAATTTTAAGAATTTTAATGTACCCAATGTTTTAGATATATATCAATATACATAGGCCCACTACGGTGAGACACCCGGTATTTGGAGACAATATTGGTTTCCGTTAAACGCCAAGAAAGTTGCAGAAGTGTTAAAATCTTAAGTGACACATCCTCTATAGCCATCAAAGACAGAAACAAAATCTGTATCGATAATAAAAGATATCACACTTAAATGGTACTAAAAGAACGTTTAAAAATGACTTCAAACAGAGAGAACCTCACATTTTCTGGAGTTATTCAGCAAAAAGCATTATTTATCCGCTTCATTTCCATACTGCATAAATAATGTACAAAAAGGTCAATTATTTTTAGTTTAATCGAATGTTCAATCAAAGAGCGAAAACATAGGAATCTACACCTCTACAGGGTGGTCCAACGAAAAGTTCCCACAGGGATTATTTTGGCAACCAGTGATTTGATATAGAAACGCAGAAACGGCTAGATTTTGGTTGCTAAGTGGACACAATTTTCTTTTACAATTTCACCTCATTCGCGCAAGGTCCATATTCCTAAAAAAATCTTAAATTGCAATAGTCACAGGATACATCATTTGAAGGGTCTCCTCACTTTCTCTGTAGTGGTGTTTTATTTTTTAAATTTGATTCAGTCTTGAAAAAATTCGTTTCAGGACCTACAGAATCAAATTTTAAAAACAAAACGTCACTGAAAAGAGAATGAAGAGACCTTTCAAGTAATTTGTCATACCAACCTATCAAGATTATCGGTACTAGATCCCTGAAAAAATCTTAAATGGTAACGACGATTAAATGACTCATCACTTGAAAGGTATCTTCATTCTCTGTTCAGTGATGTTTTATAAATTGAATTTGACTCAGTAACTCCTGGGGAAATGCCTCTGAAAGTTGTCAAATATCTATGCTATTTGTCAAAGACGTTTAACCCTTTAACAGCGGGAGTGGTCAATATATGGACCAACCAGGGGACACAAAATATTTTGTGTTTCTTCAGGGAAAATTTGATCCGCTGAATAACAACAATCCGTTGATATTTTGAAGAACAATAGTGTAAAATTCCTGGAAGCATCCTTGACCTTGAAAATTGCTGTTTCAAGATTTTTTTTTTTTGCTATTTCAGCTTGAAAGTTGGCATACGTTTTTTGATGCGCTGAATACGAAAAAAAAGAACAATACCACGTATCGAGAAACTCATCTCATCTTCAAGGTGAATTTAAGGTAAAAAAAAAGGTGAATTAAGGTCAAAATTTAAGGTTGAAATTATTATTTGTTTCGTCTTGACTTTGGCCAACTCTGACCTTGGCCTTTGAAAAAGAGTTCTGGCCTTGGCCTTGGCTAAAATGGTCTTCGTCCCACCAACCATGACCTTCGCCTGTTTCCTAAAGGTGGGCATGAAACAGTCATTATTTGAGAAATAGGCGAGTAAAAGTGAGTAAAAGCGCTTGCAAATGATGTATAGTCATTCAACAGCCTCTTCGTGACACACTTTAGGCAGTAAGTATGTTTACTGCCCACTGCTTGTCTATAATACCTGGTGTCCTTGAAATATTCAAAAAATGCGGATATACCAACTTTTACCCACCAAATAGTAAAGTAATAAAATCAGTACCAACGAGGCCAAAATAGTAAAAAAAAGACCTTGGAATGGCGACTTTCAGAGTCAAGGATGCCTCCAAGACCCCCGAAGAACAAAACACCTCTAAACAGAGAATGGAGACCTTTCAAGTGATCATTTGACCATTGTCGCCATTTAATATTTTTCAGGGGTTACTACCACGTCTATGCACCTTGCGCGAATAAAGTGTAAAATTCTAAGGTGTTCCTAGTAACCAAAATCGTCTTGTTTCAGTGTTTCCGTGATGAATTCCAAAACAATCCGGGTGACAATTTTTCGATGTGCCACCCTATACAGCCGCCACTTTTCTTTCATAAGTGTATTTAAACAATTAGGCTGATTTAGAATAGCGTAAACATAAAATAAAACCGGTTCTATTTTTGCGCCTGCTTATTTGATTTTCTGAAATTTTCGCGTGTTACGCAACCGCATAGTACTAGTAGCTAATAATAGGCCGGCATATTGTGCATAGAATTCCCGTTAAGCAAACTAGAAAATATGCGTAACTACGCGTATCGAAAAAAAAAAAAGTATCCAAACCAAAGATCGGAGTAACAAACACACATTTAAGTTGGGTTATTTTTGGCACCCGCGATAAGCTATTTCATAACACGAAACTAGTAAAATAATTAAACGAGTACTGCTGCTGATAATATTTCTAAATAGACGGCACATTAGCTTTGCGTTAAAATGGTAATAGTATACAGGATTTATCGCTGAAACCGTTTTTTAGTTATCGAAATTCTCTTAGCTATTTAAAATTTTACAAAACGTTGAAAATTTAATACAGGGCCTGTAGTATTTTTTAGTAGAACCCCTCTACACTTTGCATTCAATCATTCATTATAAGAACGAGGTGTTAAAATTTTTAACAAAAAAAATAAGAACAAAAGAAGAAGTGTTGCATTTGAAAAATAAATACAAGTTTCCATCAGGTAATTCATTTTCATTTAACACTCAAAAGTGGACGTCCTGTATAAACAATGTGCACCAGTCTACCAGGTGGTCTACATTTTAGGTATAGGAAATACTACCAAGTATAGAAAAGGAATGAAAAACGATAACACAGGACCACAATTTTTTTTTCATGTGCGGAATACTACGCTATGCCTACTATATATTTTTTGGGTCGCTGATTACGAATCCGGGCTTACTTTTGCTTGATCAGCTAACCTATCCTCAAAAAACGATCAAAAACTGAAAAAAATCGAGTTCATAAATTGAATAGCACACGGGACCTGAATTTTTAAACTTGATAGCCCCTTCAACTGCACTCCTAGCCTCTTAACCTAACCTCAAAAACCCCCAAAAACTAAAGAAAAAACGAGTCTAAAAACTCAACAGCACACTTGACCTTACTCGATCAATATGTATATATATATTATTTTTTTTCGTTCCTAGCGTAGGTGCCCCTGTCCTAAACAGGTAAGTCCTGGAGAAGTGGTACCTCCACGTGATCCAGGATGGGTAACGCTAAATCCACTTCAGCATATTACTGTTTTCAGGGTGGTGGAATTTCAGATTTTAGAGATACTTTTTCATAACGTCGCTAGTTACTGGTGAAGCAATATATCCTATTCACCAATTTATCGCTAGAAACGACGACTGAAGATACATATCATCAACATCATTCAAAGACAAGAGGCTATGGGTTAATGTTTGAAGGCTTCGTTTTGCATCAGTTAAAGACATAAATTGAAAAGTCTATTTACAATAAATATTTACTTTATTATTATTATAAAGTTTTACAATATTTAGGTCCAGTATGCTGTTGAGTTTTTAGACTCGTTTTTCTTAGTTTTTGGGGGTTTAGTTTTAGGGGTTTGAAGATTTGCATTCGGAGATTTTGATGTTCGGGAGTTCAGTTAAAAGGGCTATCAAATTTAAAAATGCAGGTGAGGTGTGCTGTTGAGTTTTTAGACTCTTTTTTTTTAGTTTTTGAGGGTTTTGGAGGTTAGGTTAAGAGGCTAGGAGTTTGAAAATTTGGATTCGGAGATTTTCAGTTCAATTGAAGGGGCTATCAAGTTTAAAAAATTCAGGTCCTGTGTGCTATTCAATTTTTGAACTCGATTTTTTTAGTTCTTGAGCGTTTTTGGGGTTAGGTTAGCTGATCAAGCAAAAGTAAGCCCGGATTCGTAATCAGCGACCCAAAAAACATATAGTAGGCATAGTGTAGGATTCCGCACATAAAAAAAAATTGTGGTCTTATGTAATTATAAAGGGAAGAATCCTACTTGAGAAAACCCCAATACTTTTGCATGGGAATTGTTCCATTGGCTTTTGCTGGTGAAGGTGATATTTTGTGTAAGTGTTGTTTGTGTTGTTTGTGCATGTTTTGTTTTGTGCATCATCACCTTCACCAGCAAAAGCCAATGGAACAATTTCCATGCAAAAGTATTGGGGTTTTCTCAAGTAGGATTCTTCCATTACAAACGATATTATAATATACAGTACCTTCTATTTAAATCAACCGACTTGAAGAAATGATAAGGTTGTCCCTTAATCCTCTAATCACTTTGATAAATAAGATAATATGTTATAACGAACACTAGTACCCTCGCTAGCACCTGTGTCCAGTACCTCACCGCTTTTTATTCCGTAGAAAGAGGATAAAAAAGGAAGTGTTCCGTTCATTTTATAGTTGTCGTATGATTATTAAAGTAACTATAAAGCAATGAGTATACACTAAATATAGGCATTTAAAATAAAGTTAGCATTTACTTTTTCGGTGCAACCGGAAGTGCCAGAAATTTTAGCCATTATGAATGTATTTATTTAACATATTTCAGCCAGTAATACTGAAAACCCTCCAGACACATTTTCAGCCCCATATTACTTGTAGTTCTCCCAAAACGTTTAATAACTTGAGATCGCCAAAATGAGGCTCATTTCAGGGTCGCACTAGCCCATACATGCACCTACGAATAATAAATATATAGTCAGCATCATAGCAGATCGGACCTACAGCACTGGGATGACAGAGCGACATGCAGCTGAGATGGGGTTACATGATGGAGGTACATTATTGCCGTTAGGTTTTAGGATACGTCACGCTGACGCAGTTGGCACCACCAACCCACACAATTGTATCTAACGCAGTGGCGGTTGGTGATATTTCAGTTGTCCATATCTTGAAAACGACGCATGGGACCCACTTCACTTTTTAGGTGATGATGACCTATCCTCTTACAGAAAGGATTTATAGTAAAGAAACCGTCAAGCAAAGTTTGCGAAAAATTTTTCAAAATAACTGCAGCACCCCTTGGGATCTCAGTAACGCTCTGTAGAATATTTGCAGTATATATATATTTTTTTTCATAATCTAGAAACACTTATAAGGAGAGGTTTTTGGATTTGTTACAAAATATTTTTTTTCAAAGTTACGGCCATTTTAATTTTGGGAAACGAAATGTTCCTATAAAATTAAAATTTAGTTATGGCCATTTTAATTTTAATTTTATTTTTGCCTTAAATTTATAACATTATTTAATTGTCAAAGCTATCACATTATATGACAGCCATTATTTATTTTACAGTTGTGACAATCCCTTGTCAAAAGTTTGACATAACTGAAAAGCTTCGACATGGCCGCTATTTCTATATCTCTCATTCGTAGCCAGATTTGATGACGTTTTTGTTGGATGTATCTTTATTTAAGTCATCTCGAATTGGTGCAGAACAGTTTACATTAGTTTATAGTATTTGTGTTGTGTGAGTTGAGCGGGTTACACCTACCATACAACTTCCAAAAAACAGCAAGGAATTTTCTTCTACCCACCACCTTCCTGCGCCATTCAACTTTGTTAACAAGGATTTATAAGGTAAGACATCAGTTAATACCAGTTAATACGTAGGTAATTGTATGGGCTAGTGCGACCCTGTAATGATCCTCACTTTGGCGATCTCGATTTATTAAACGTAAAGTAGGTTATTACCTATTCATTGCAAAGCACCCTAATTCTAAAAATAAGATAATGCATAATTCTCACATTGGCTTCACATCGAGTCCAAAGTTACTCGCCCTGTATATCTTTCAGCCACCAATGTCAAAATTTTAGTGGATAGAATATTAATGTTTATGATAATTTTCAATGTTATTGCTCGTAGGTTGCCTTTTTAAAAAACAAATAAGCCACCAAATCGTTAATATTGCAACGAAAAAAAATACATAAATATTGTACGTGTGTACCGTGTACCTCTATGTATCCACTTGCGAGCGAAAATTAAAATATATTTTGCTCTCTAGACCTCCCAAAATAACACATACCAGATTAAATTATTGAGAAACCAGATAACAAAACAGTTTGCCAATAAAAAATAATTACATAATTAATAATCTCTGATATTTGTATTTTAATTTTTTTAGAGATCCTTAACTTCTATTTAACATATTAAACGGACTTTTTTTGCTCACAGGAACGACATTTAATTTAATAGTTGTAAAACCCGTATCCTATAAAAATTAACATCAGATAAGAACTTTTATTTAGAATCTGTATTGTCTATATAATTAATATATTTTTTGACGTCTGTTCGTATCGCAAACTATAAGAAGTAATATCTCCTGTTTTTTTTTTTTTAATATTTTTTGCCCGTCTACATACAGATATGGTTTAAAAAAACGGGCACGAAATGTGCCTAGGTAACTCAACTTGAATTACATCGGTTACTAATGTTTCTAAACAAATATTACTTAGGTGCCAGAATTAAATAAATTCATCGAGCTGTATTAGAAAAAAATCGCTGACTGTTACCGTAACTGTGAGGTCAAACACCCACAGAATATTGTTATTAATTATTTAACTGTCAAAGTAAATAAAGAGAACTGTGCTTTTACCCGAAAAAAAATTATAATGTTATTTACTGATCGATCTGGCAGTACAGTGGATCAAATTAAAAAAAATGCAAAAAAAATAATAAACTACCTACGTATCTACTCGTACTTACACCTCCAAAACACCATTAAAATTAGCTATCGTCTGGGAAGTGTTCAAGGAAGTATTATCGCATACACACAAGTTCATATATACACGTAGGTAATTCTCCTTTTATGTTGAACAATTTCATAGTCAATCAATGAGCTATTGTGGGCGGGAGACATACCTAATATAATCAGAATATAACTTTATTGCTGAAACCAAAACCTGAGCAAAATCAAACCTTAAAATAAGCGGCGAAAATAAATACCGTGTTCTGACTGGTCGTTGGCCCAATTAAATGAGGATCAATGGGATCATAAAAATAAACTTGAAACACATAAAAATCACGATAGTAGTCTAAAAAAAAACATAATGTATCTCATTATGTAAGCATAAAAATATGTATATCGGTATTGATGATATAAAATTTATAGTTTTTAATAAAACGAATCTTTTAAGGAAGTAGTTTTATGTGCAAATCCACACCGTTTTAGGGGGGCAATAAAACGCGATTTGCGGTCCTTGGAGACCGCGAAATTTCCTAACCTCCAAATTCCATTTAACTATTCGTCTATCGTACGGTGAAAATCGGATAAAAAACTTACCGGAAATGCGAAAATCCACACTCGGTCACGGATACAACGCACCACAATGTTAAAAAAGTCGCTTCGTATCAGTTTTAATTCAAAAAAACGCGAAAAATCGACCAACAATTACGCTATGCCGGTAAATTCGAACTCACGTTGTTAAACCGCTTGCGTAGACGCGAACACGGGCTACCACGAAGTCGGTGCGGTTCAAACTGACTACGCTAACGCGGAGCATAAGCTTGATTCTTGATTAACTTCAGTTGTTCCTTCTTCGAGTTGGTTCCCACCTCGGCCACTCGAGAAGTTAGTTTTCCATGCTGAACTCCACTGACTGTCGTTTTTCCTTATTCGTACGTCGTTATTTAAAATGCAATTTTCTGCTACGATTGAAATGAATAATATAATTTAAAGATTTTTTAGTTTTTTCCTTGATTCTTGAGAGAAAAACGTTAGAATTTGTGTATTTTGGAATTTCTCTAGTGAAACTTATTGGAAAAGCATCATGCGAGCTTGTGCGATATTTGCGTGATTTTCAGTGGTAGTTATTAATTCGACTAATACATGTGTTAACTCCATTTAACATGCTACAATGCATGTTACATGTTACACATACATGTTACACATACATGTTACACATACATGTTACACATACATGTTACACATACGTGTTACACATATATGTTACACATACATGTTACACATACATGTTACACATTTAATTGAAATTATAATTAACTAAGTACTTTTCTACTGAATTCGAATTGGCAAATTACAAAATTTCAATAGAAAGTTTTAAAACAAGATACGTTCCCGATATATGGGAAAAATTGTTATTCTTGACATGATATAAAAAACTTTTTAGACAGTGGAGTGCCCAGAAATTTGTTCTAAGGGGGTTGACTATACGTGCTTATAGCATGATGAGGGGGGAGTTTGTTGGACTATCAAAAAAATATGTTTAGAAAAAAATGCTTAAAAATTAATTTTAAGCGCGTGTGTCAAATTTGAAGCAAAAACGTCAATATATTAGAAATACCATATTTTTCTTCGTAGTACGTCTATGAAATGTGATTATGCAACTTTTGCGTTTGTAATAGTTACAATTACAGAAAAGTAATAGCTCTGCATTAAAAACAGTAGAATATGTCTATGAACATTTGTAGAACGGTAAAAAGAAAAAACAATTAGCGCTAGGTTGTTCCGTGTTGCAAATGACCTATAAATATCGGGCTAGAGCAGTTTTTAATAAATGTATAGTGCCAACATATTATCAGAAAAGGATTTTAGATTTAGGAAAAGTATTGAGATTTCAGAAATTATTTATTTTAATTGAATTTGACGACATTGTTTCACAACTAAACCATCTGTTAGATACAAATTTCATACTTATCCTTGAAATCAAAATTCTGTTTAGCTTTTATTTTTGTTCATAAGGTTAAATAATTTTTTCGAAAAGGGGCCTGCTCCCTCTTGGCTACGCCCATGTCTGTAGGCATGCTAGACATAGGTAGTAATATTGTTATACATATTAAATATTGTATAATTATAAACAGTTTTGAACATTTAATTAAACTGTAGTATATTAAGAATATAGTACCTACCCCTGTATTTTTTTATTTATTAATAAATTTGGATTGAAAATTTGAGTCAACATGTAGGCTGGGCAAAAATGAAATATACTTTACAGAAGCAGAAGATAGTAGCATACAAACCCAAATTTGTAATAAAAAAAACATAGCTTTTTTTATTTCCAACGAAACATGAACCTGTTTTGAATAATGTCAAAGACAGTGGCGTAATTGTTTTTGTTATTACTAAATAAAGTCCCGAATGAATTTTCTCAATTAATAAACCCCGAAATAATTGATATAATAGGCGTTGATTGAAGAAATAATATGTGCTTTATGGGGCACACTGCACCCTCTCAAAAACTATGAGTTAAAACGACTTTTACAATGTACACATTTTTTATGTAAAGTAGGTAGGAAAACATAAACTTTTAACCTAAAATGAAGTACCTTGAACCATGAAAAAGTTCTATCGCGTTTAATAACTTCAGACTGTTGCATTTAGTTGTCCTTTACCAGCTACAACCAAACTATTAATAGATTTAAATTTCACAAAAAAAAGAAAACACAATCCAAAATGTCATGTCAATATTCAGAAGTTGTGAAAAAAAAATATATTGAACTGAAAAAAAAATTTGACACCCTGTATCTCCACTACTGAACGTTTTGTATATGGCAAATGTAGCTAAATCGTAGTATAATATTTTTACAGTAAGAATATGTGAGTGAAGTTTGGTCCATTACATAGGGACCACACTATATACAGACTAGTAGATAAGTAGGTACGGTATGTTGAATTTTTTACATATGTATCATGCTTTCAAAATAATGAAAAATAAATTGTTAAAATAAATTAATATACCAATATCTGTAAATGTCCCCAATAAAATGTTTTATTAAACATCCATGTAGTAACATACATCATTATACTAAAACCACGTTAATGATGTTAACATTATATTATACATGTATATGGTATAATGGTATGCATGTAGGCATTCGGACTGTGATGGTAAGTAACCCATATTTTATCAGAAATTTATGGTACTATTACTGTGATATATCTCCTCTGAATGGTTCATTCATTATTATATAGCCTTCATCCTCCATTACTCCTTACACAATTGCCCTGTTAGAAGATTTATTTCGTAGAAATAAAACTCTGACGTATAAGAAGCTTATTAAGATAAGGAACAAATGTTTCTTTTTGATCCACGTAAAGTACAAGTATAAGACAAACTTCTAACAAACTATTCACTTCTTGGCTTTGACGTTGGATTGCAACTTTTGTTGTGATATTAGGTACTCATTATTCGGCAAAAGTAATGCTGAATTAATGTTTAATAATTAATAATGAAGTACCTACTGAAAGCTAAACATATTAATATCTATTAACTTGAGCACCAACTGTATTTCTACTGAAGATAAACGATACCTATATCTTTTGGTATGTAAAACAAAGGGATTTCAAAGAACGTTTGTTTTTCAGACTTGAACTTAACTTAAATAAGCAGGTTTAATAAAATAAATGTGTGTACATGATTTTACTTGACCCATAGTGTATTTGTGTATTATGAAGTACAGGATTTTATCGGTTATTTTACCTATTATTAAAGAAACGTTTAAATCAATTAAAATATACTATGTAAATGTATAAACTCCTGAATTCATATTGTAAAAAATGTATATTTTTTAAGCTATAATTTTGAATTAAAATGCCTCATAATAAAGTGTTTCTTTATTGAGGAAAATACTGTAAAAGCAAAACTTTCACCTTGAAGGCAACTCAAATAATGCAATAAATAAAAAATGTGATTAATAAGTAATAAAGATATTTTTATTATTATTATTAAGGGTTCCTGAGACGAAAGTCTACGGTAACGCTCCTGTTATGTAAGTATGAACAATTATAACTCAGTTATTATAAGCCAAGGCAGTGGCGGTGCGTGATATTTCAGTTAGCCATATCTTGAAAACGACGCATGGGACCCACTTCACTTTTTAGGTGATGACTATACACATCTTACAGAAAGGATTTATAGTGAAAAAAATCGTCTGCAAAGTTTGCGAAAAAAATTTCAAAAACACTGGAGCACTCCCTGGGTTCTCAGTAACGCTCTGTGGGATATTTGCAGTATATTTTTTTTCATAATCTAGAAACAAATATAAGGAGACGTTTTTCGATTTGTTGCAAAATATTTTTTTTTTCAAAAAGTTATGGCCATTTTAATTATATAGGAACATTTTGTTTCCCAAAATTAAAATGGCCATAACTTTGTGAAATAAAAATATTTTGTAGTCATCACCTAAAACGTGAAGTGGGTCCCATGCGTCGTTTTCAAGATATGACTGAACTGAAATATCACGCACCGCCACTGAGCCAAGGCTAGTGATATACCTTCCCACGATATTTTCCCATGAATTAAAAGAAAAAGTTACGTTATGGAAAAAAATAACTGAATAATAATAACTATTAGGTCTACAAATTCATACTTCATTGCTACACAAAACCAAGTATGAATCAGACTGTTAACAAAGAGTTACTAATTGCCTATAGTAAATGAATTCGAATAAAATAAAAATTGCATTGTATTTTGCATAGGTAATTTTCATATCATAATCAACCAACAATAATATATTACAATCATTATAATTACATTCTTCTTCTTCTACGAGTTTAAATTGTATTGTTTGACAAGCGTTTTTATAGTAAGTAGGTATGTAGTTCTAAAAATGAAACCTCTCACTTTCGAAAACACCCTGTATTTTTAAAAAATGGTAAACACGTTTGGTCGTTTAAGATCCTACCCATAAAGGCTCAGTATGATCTTGGCTACATATGAGGCACGATAATTTATTGTTTTCCTTATTCATGATCATCTTCGTTTCTTCGCCTTCTTCGATATATTCTCAATGCACCCAACATTCTTCTGGCTACCTGGTTCTCCTATCTTAGTTTTTTCTTTGGGGCCTTGAATGCTTGATGAAATGCATTTCTTGTTCATTTTTTACCCTATCCACTTTACCTTGTTCACTTTGACCGGAAATGGTTGGCAGTTAATACCGCCAAAAATGCTTCAAATCATAATACTTACCTCGCTAGATATTTTAAAAAACCTTCGTAAAATTAAAATCTACTTACTGTGGATACGTTTACACTCTCGACAGATGATAGAAACTGTCATGGTGGCATCGGAAAGGAAACAGTAATTTGCTACTCTCGAGTCCCTCTTAAGTCACCTTCGCTTAATTGACATATCCTCTTATGTCACCACGTTTCTCCCTATTATGTCACGAAACTCTCCCTCTTAAGTCGCCGCCTGTAAAAGTTTTAGAACCAGGTTTGGAAATTGAATTCTCGTGTAATACATTAAATATAGACACCTAACCTTTAAAATAGGTTAGGTGTCTTTTAAAATATTTAACCTTTAAAATATTCACTCAAGCGGAAAATTGAACTTTGTCACGCACGACTGGGTATACTTACGTTGATTTTTTTTTTCATTCAGCTGGCTCTTTTTTCATTATAACAAGTGCTGTGGTACATCTCTAAAAATGTCTTTTTGCAACTAAAAACACGAAAAAGTTGAGGTTATGATGGCTTTTAGCCGCGACTTAAGAGAGAATAAATTTCGCGACTTAAGCGAGAAGATGATGCACGGATTTGGTAACTTAAGAGGGAATCGAATGTAAATTCAAGCTACGTGGCGCTATCTATGAGGAATTGTGGAAAACGACAATTACTTCCTTTGTACGGGCTATCCGCTTTGCCTGGGCTTCCCCAACATTACACACTGAAGTGAAACATCTTTATGTGTACATAGTATTCCACTCTTAATAGGTCACAACGAAATTACATATTCTTAGGGTAAAAATATTACAATTTAACCAAACTTACCTTAGTCGAAAAGTTATTGGTAACCATGATACAGGGTGTCAAAATTATAATTTTATTTCCGTAAACAATTTCTTTAACAAACATTTTTTTTACAAAATAGGGTGGTTGGAGGTTTTTTGAGGAGAAGAATTTTAATTTGTCAATAATTTTGATGTAAGTTGAAGAGGGCGCTCTCTACAGCATTCTGAATACATAAAAAATGGTATAAGTTTTTTTGCGACTATTTATGTTGTTATTGAAATATTTATTTTTACATCATTTATTGACAGAAAAGGTATATAATTTAAATGATAAAGTAACACCTTTATCCCCTCTAAATTTTAAGCCGCAGCCCAAACGTTAATTTTGACTATAATTTTGAATTTGTTGTTGAATGTATTTTATACATTAATTTATTTTGTAGATCATGTACTACTGTTGTAAAGCCAAAGAGTGGATGAATTTCTAGATATTTGCACTTAAAGGTTGGTATGTTTTATTTCAAATTATCTTTTTTTTTACATCAGTAGTTTTTTACAAGTTTTCTAATATACTGTACAATTAGTTTTATTTAATTAACTCGAATTTTGATGTTTTTTTTACTCTGGTATTTTTTTTGTAAATACAACAACTTTGTTGATATACTGAAGACTGTACCTACAGGTACATCTACATCTAATTTTATTTGGAATAAGATACCCCTTTAAAAACAGATATTCGATGAGTTAATAAGATATCGAGATATGGATAAGTTTCATTTATGAAGTTATGTTGTTATAATTGCCAGTGAATTAAATTTTTTGAGGCAAAAAGGAAACTAGCATTTTTTTTAAAGAAGCCGTACATAAAATCTATTTTTAACTCGAGCGTTGTCTCGAGTCATCTATGCTATATATGTACATATGTATATACTCACAGAATTATGTTAAAAAATTATCTTAGTTTTGCTATTAAAAACTCAAATCGAATAAATACATCCTATATACACATAAAATAATGCATCTTTTTTACGCCATTTCATACACAATTTAATCTCATGATCCGAAAATGAGTGGGTACCTAGCGATATAATTCAGTTATGGTTCGTATTTATATTCTAATTTAGATTCCAGTTTTTTGTTTAAATCCATTTAAAATACTTAAATATAAATTCCAATTTAGATTCCCCGTTTTTTATACGCTCAGATCTGTAATTAAATAATTCTGGCCGATGTCATGCATATAGGCCACTTAGTTTTTAAAGTAAATCTAATAGATGCACAAGTTTTGAAAAAAAGTTTGCCAAGCAATGCCAAACCTTTTATTTTTTTAACAAATAGATAAAATCGTTATTTTATTTCATTGTATTTAAACATTGAATAACTAAAACTTATTTAATTTTTTTGCATTCATGATCGTAAATATTGTCCACTAAATGATATTTTTTTAGTACTTATAATTTTGAAGTACTTATAATAACGAAATAACAAAAAAAAAATTAAAAACATAGGTACATAAAATTACTTGAGTTTTGTGTCCGATATAAATAAGAGTGAAAAATTATTTAATTTCATTATATTTTTGACAATGATTTTGTTAAAATTAGGCTTAAAAATTCGGGGTACTTACTCAAAAATAAAACTTAAATATGTAATATGTTTATACCTATATTAACTATCAATTACTAAATCAGGCGTACAGAAATTAAAAATAATAAGTAAACCTGATGAACTTCGAACATTTTTCAAAAATCAATTGACATAAATTATCAATTATTTTGATATATAAATTCGTAAAAGTTGGAATCCTCTGGGCCCAACGTAAATCCGCCCCATATGAATTTTTTATTATTTTTTTTTATGTATTATGACTAGAGCACGGATCTCAACATTTAAATACGGAGTAACGGGTAACTCCTATGAAGTGAAAACTAATCGCTAAAAATTTTAAAATTACGCAATCAAATAAAATATGAATTACAATATACGTGCAATATATTCCACTACTAACAGTTACTAAAGTAATCTGTGACAACATAAAAATAAATGTAGCAAATGATCTGATTACTGCTTATATTTTACCACCACCAGTTTGGTAAAATTTTTTTTTTTTTTTTATTATTACATTGGGTCAGAATTTCTCAAATGTATCACCTGAATTACGTGAAAATTCAAATTTGATCGTCTTTGCATTTTTTCCATAACTGTTGACAGTGCAAATGAAAATCCAGTTGGATTTTTCAAAAAAAAAAATTGTTACAGATATAAACAATTGAGGTTTTTTATCATTTTTTTTTTTCAAAATATTCGTTACGGACGATCTAATTAACCAATATTTACGATATAAACGTAATTCTAATTCCCAAAGATTACTTTTCGATCGTGTATTTCTTTTAATCAAAAATATTTAATTTAAGTCAATATGTTATACAATTGTTTATAACAAATTGAAAAAAAAAATGTCTTCTTCACCTCCTTTTCACTCAAAAAAAATACCACATATGCAGCCTTTTATACTTATAAATATTCCGTTGAGAAAAAAAATGGCCCGCAATCGAAAAAAAGTTATTTTGTTTTAAACATTGTCGCGCAACGCTTGGAGCGCGCTTGGACTTGCCTAATAGGCAAGCTGACGCTCCGAGTGCGCTCCAAGGAGGTGAAGAAGACATTTTTTTTTTCAATTTGTTATAAACAATTGTATAACATATTGACTTAAATTAAATATTTTTGATTTAAAAAAATACATGATCGAAAAATAATATGTGGCAATTACAATTACGTTTATATCATAAATATTGGTTAATTAGATCGTCCGTAATGAATATTTTGGAAAAAAAATGATAAAAAACCTCAATTGTTTATATCCTTAACAATTTTTTTTGCAAAATCCAACTGGATTTTCGTTTGCACTGTCAACACCTATGGAAAAATGCAAAGACGAGCAAACTTGAATTTTCACGTAATTCAGGTGATACGTTTGAGAAATTCTGATCCCATTACATATGGGGTAGGTGCGAACCCTGTGCACCGAAGCCAGTGCTTATTGTGCCCCCACAGGCTACTCATTCCATTAGTCCTGTTTCTTAAGAAATTGAAGGATTTTCTAATGGAGCGTCTGTTACCTCTTTTTGGTATTATTTTTCACCCCGATTGTGGTGAAATGTCGCATGAGTAAGCCCTGTGAATAGTCCCAGCTGTCCATATCAGCTGGTTTCTACCCAGATTTATTAGATTTGTTCTCTTATTCCAAGATGATTCGTCAATGAACATCCGCGATTGTCTCAATCCGGGGACTTTTTGTCTTAATAGGTCCTTTATGACCCTCCTGACTATCCGGTAGGTCAAACCACAGGTGAGTTCTGGCCCAACTCTAAAAATGTTGTAAGTAAATACAAAAGTCTGCCCAATTCGATGGGATTTTGATAGGATTTTCGAAAACTACTCTGGAAATTTGCAAATCATTCACAATTAATAGGATCTAGATATAAAATCTTCAAATAAAAGTTGAGAGTTATTGTTTTCTACTCTAAATTTGTATATGTATTTATACATTTATCAGTTCGACGCTAGATGTCGCGACGCTTAACATATTTTTTGTTTTTGTTATGACCACTTATTGGGCATCGCGACGCCTGTGTCTGTAAATTCTGCTTAGCAATCCTGTATATAAGTATGATGAGAACTGAATCGATTTCTAAAACACAAAATACAGGTGGTCAAAAAAAAATGATAGTTGAACGTCGCAACGCCTAGCGGAATAGTACTTTTTCAAACCTTGTAAAAAAAACTTGAAAAAAAATCGTCTTTTACGCTGTACACTAAAGAATTTATAGATTTCTAAGGAACAAAAGATAGCGGGATAAAAGTGAAAATGACCTAATGATTGAGACTTGAGACTCCGCTTTCTACTCAATCAAGATTATTCCCGGACACCTTGAACGACTCGCGGCATTAACATCTGGACAATAACTGCTGATGAATATAATATGTCAAGACCATTCCCAATTCGGCGTTTCCGCGTGCTTCAATACCAATTAATGAAACAAACCCGATAAGATCTTGATATTTAGTGGATGACAAAAAAAAAACGGCTATTAATTAGTATTCCGATGACACCGAACGATTGGAATACATTATCCTGTAATGCTCTTTAATGCCTAACGAGCAGACATGCATATGCATGGAGAGTGGACACCATAAAGAAACAAAATTTGGTTTCTTTATGGTGGACACATTTTTGCTCCGGGTTATTTTTCAACGCGTTTATTAACGGACAGTGAGCAACGCCAGATTAAGAAAGAAACCTGCAATGATGAAAGCTCCACCTGCCGAAGAAACAAGCAAATTGTGTTAAAAATATGACGAACTGGAAAAAAACACTAAGTTTTCACCCTGAAAGGGGGTAAAAAAATTGGCCAGTAAATTTTCCACTTATCTAGTGGATGATTAAAATCGCTTTGTCCTGATTACAGACTCGCAAAAGGAGTCACAAGAGAAACGCATCATATCTGACGTAGTTTTCGATGCAGATCTGGATCCAGATTCAGATCTGGATGCAAAATCCTCCAAAAACGTTATTTCGAAATAACCTAACCCAAAACACATTCAGCTTAAATTTTTGCTCGTGTTTACCATCTAATCCCCCAGTACACTTATAGTTAAACACATATTTGTCCTGTCAAGGTTGTTAAGACTTTTAGGCAGGATTCGAACCCACTGACACAGACACAATGAATCGTTCAGACTGCCACACTATGCTATCATCTACAGACTATTGCACCCTTCCAAGAATTTACCTGATTGGTGTACTTCCAAAGAAACACAACCACATAAACCCCTTTAACAAAAAAGTCTGTAAAACTAACGATCTCCTCGAGCTTTTCCTACCAAAAATCTTCCAAGTCCATACCGAGTGTTACTAAACTGAATAGTGTGCAAAATGTTCTTTTACGTATTTTTCTTCATGTTGGGTCATGTTTTCGTAACACAATAGTTTTTTTGTTCTGCCTTTAATAAAAACCTTACTCAGAATACTATTTTGGTAGCGTTTCTCATCTCATTAATCAATAATAGTAAATAAAATCCGTGCTTAAGCTTAATGCAAACAAAAAATACATTTATTAATTATTTTTTTTTTAATTCAATTTTTTATTTTATTAATTATATCAGGTGACGTAAAAAAAGTAACACTTTAAATTCCTTCATTTTGCGAGCAAAATAAAGTCCCGGAGAAAGTAAAAATATATATATTTCTATTACAAAACCTGGGACAATATATATCTTTATTTTCCACAATTTTCAGTACCTAAGTACATACCTAATTTATTTTCTGTAATGTTTAGGCGACCCAAAATAATATAATAGGTATCTAAGTGTTGATGTTCATATGCAAAATTTTTATACAAATTAATGTTTATGCTGAATGTTAAAAGGTAAATAGCATAATGTAATTTGAGTGGTATAAAATTTTATTATACTGAATATTTTTTTTGTAACATACATCACTAAAGTAACTTTTTGCTTATGTGATATATAATACACCGAAGCAGTTAAGTCGGTTGCATATTTATAATGCATCTTCATAAAGTACATACATAATACATTTTTAGTACATTTTTTTGCAGTATATGAACTTTTTAAAACATATGGACGTCTATAAAAAAAATATACAATATTAAAAGTAGATTTTTTTTGTCCATGACGTCTGTAGTCATGGACAGTATAACATTGTCTTGCACTCAAAGTATCAAACTAATATCTTTTGTACTCAATTTACAAGACTAAACCATTCATTTAACTATCTAAATAACAATATGAATATAAAAAGATGACTAGAGTTCGGAAAGTTTACTCTCACGCATGGTACACTGCATTTAACTATCCAGCGCTCCAGCACGGGACCGGCGTACTACCGCGCATACGCGAGTCTTGGCAGGATCGGTCAGTGCCGTAGGTATGCAGGGCAAGAAATACGCGCGTATATAATTAACAAGGCGCTTAAAAATTCGGTTTATACTTTAATTATTATAGAGTTTTATAGTGCCGACCCTACGTTATGACGTACATTTCTGGACCCTAATGATGACAAATCATTGAAATCACATAGTAATCTTAATTGTACTTATTAACTTTTGAGCTTTAACAGGCTTACCGTTAGTAAGTGCTCTGGGAACGACATCTGGTGGATGCCTTTGTACGAAACACATCTAATCCCACTTATGCACACTAGAGAGCGATAAGTAACACCACCCTAAACCCTGTTACACAGCTCTTCAAAATTTTCTTATTGAAAATCTAGGAAAAAGCACTGAATCAAACCTTATAAATTTTAAGCAACTCAAATTTTCAGAATAGGGACGCAGTTTTCTACAACTGCGTTTTCCTTTGTTCTAAATGAAATGAAATGAACTCTCAAAGAATTTAATACCTAAAAACTATACTAATTTCTGAAATGTATTTAAAAATAAATATACGTGACACAAAATAAAACGCTCGTCAAAATTAGCGTAACACTTTTTAGATTAATGCCATTTGTCTTCTATTCGAGTTAGAGACTTCTGGTTTTTATTTTTCGGTAGTCTTTAGAGTTGGTTTGAATGTCCCGAAGGCGTTACGTTGTGACTTAAACGGTTCATCGTCCACACCCCAAAAAGTAACCCCATGTCGAAATTTAAATTCGCAAGATTTTGACGGCAATTTCAAAGACATACATGATGGAATAAGAAGTGCGTTGTCGGGTAAAAACTCCATCCCGGCACACATTAAGACCTCTTCAAGAAGTTCTGTGTATTTGGTCACTGTCCTATTTCTTCAACCCATTTCCAGACCCCCTAAGCCACCCCTTTGCATTTACGCAAGGTTTTGCATGGTTTGACCTGTGTTGGGCGATTCTATTGGTCTTAATGCTGCCTCATAAATGGGTGTGGGGTACCACAACTCGCTTTCACCCATTTACAACCCAAGCACCCCTCCAAGCCACACACTACTGACATCTTTGAAGGAGACGGACGACTCAGGGTGCACCAAAGGGAAATCATCCTCAGGAAAACTTTCACGAGTCACCCCACGCATCAAGACCTGCTTACAACCCCTTGGGGCGGCAAATTTTCAAGGGCCGTCCGCAGTGTGTTCCACTAATTTTGAAGGCCTGCAAGTAAGGCCATGATGGATGTCGGTGTGGCCTGAAGGGGAGAAGGATGAAAGTGAGTTGTGGTACCCCACCCCAATTTATTAGGCACCATTAGGATCAATGGATTCGCCCAAAAAATGTCAAACCACACAAAACCCAGCGTAAATGCAAAGGGGTGACTTACGGGGTCTGGAAATGGGTTGAAGAGATAGGACAGCCACCAAATACACAGAACTTATTGAGGAGGTCTTAATGTGTGCCGAGATGGAGTTTTTTCCCGACAGCGTCCTTTTTAGTCGATCCTGTTGTAGGTCTCTGATATTTACGTCAAAATCTTGCAAATTCAAATTTCGACATAGGGTTGCTTTTTAGGGTGTGGACGGCGAACCGTGTAAGTCACAGGGTAGCGACTTCGGGGTATTAAAACCAACTCTATAGACCACCGAAAATTAAAAACCGCAAGTCTCTAACTTGACTAGAAAGCAAATGGCGCTAGTCTAAAAAGTGTTACGCTAATTTTGCCGAGCAGTTTATTTCCATTACATATAAAACACTACCGTAATAAACAATATATAGTTTTATTAAATTTATGGACAAAGTACAATTTAAAATAAACTATTAAGGATACAAATCAAGCAAATATATGTGTATTTTCCTATAATTAGAGACAGTTACAAAAATATATACACAACATATTAACAAGGGAATATATGCTTTATCTCTTTTACTTCGAATAAAAATCATAAAACAAATTCAGATATTACCTAACGGAGATTAGGTTTGCAGAGTATCGCTACACTTTATTTCATTTTATTGTTACACGCTACAAAAATTAATTCCTTTATCTTTTGTTGAAACGAAAAAGCAATTATAGTAACTTTAGAGAGTATTGAAAAACTAACAATAAATATAACGTACGCGTAAAACAACAGAAATAGTCCACAGTTACTGGAACTCTTTACTGGGCGTTGAGATACCTAAGGCTTCCTCATAGCCCCTTGAACCGTGCTTCTTGGACTTGCTCTTACCTGAAATTCATGCGTATCAAACATCAAATTTAATTTTAATTCATCCCTCTTAAATCATACCTTCTTTATCCTTGGACTTTTTCTTTTCTTTCTTCTCCTTCTTAACTTTCTTAATTTTAGTCTGGCCCTTTTCTTCGTTTTCCTTATCTACTACTAACAGAGATTCTTTTTTTATGTTCACTGGTGCCCTTCTCTCGCCTCTTCTCGCTCTTTTTCTTACTGGGCTTTTCCTTCTCCGACTTGTTCTTAGAGTGTTTCTTCTCTTTTTTAGTTTTATCGTTCTTTTGTTCTGATTTGCTGCTGAAATTATGATCGGGCCTTAAAAAAAGATTGAGGTTACGTCATCAATTGTACCTAGAGATATTATTTCAGTTACAAGTAATTCAAGAGTTTAAGCAGGAAAATAGGATTAATGAGCCTTTTTCCTCGGAAGATATAAAAAAGATCCGCTAGGGGCAGCACCGGTGGGGGGGTACAAATGTTTTGAATTCTCTATTGACGACGTAAAACGTACTGAATTAAAATGGAATTAACGGAAGATGATGTACCTGGGACGAAATTAAAATTTGCAAAAGTACAAGATCATCTTGTCCGGGACTTAAAAAGATGACTTGCATGTCGTAAACTGCGCGAATTAAATAGGAAAACGTGGAGTAAAATATTTTCGACTCGTTTGCAGAGAGAAGGTGCTTCGCCGGTCCTACTAATTAGGTTGGGCCCCGGGGGCGGCGTGCTACAAAAAGCGTCTTCTAAAAGGTTCAAAGTAACCGATCGCATCGATTTTCGCCGCCGAAAACTCGAATCTGCTTCTAGACGAACGTTCGAAGTCGGGGCAAAAGGCGAGAATCCCGAAACACGACCTGATTCTCTCGCAAATATTTGAGCGAAAACCGTGGGGGACCCCCGACAGTCGCCATCCGCGTAAAATAGAAGTTCCGCCCGTTCTTTTGACTAGTTCGGTCCTCCACGCGCCCCATTAAACAATATCCCTAGCGGACCCCTCGAAAAATTCGGACAAATACCGTAAATGAGACACCGTCGAAAAAAAAAACGAATTGAAACAGAGCCGCGGCCGCTATCCGTCGCCTTCCGAAGAACCGGCCGTTTTCCAGTTTGGCTCACCGCCACGGAACGTCTTGCATCTCTCTCTAGAGCTATCGAAATGTACCCCCCCGGTGCGTCCCCTAGCGGATTTTTTTTAAGTCTTCCGAGGAAAAGGGCTCATACAAAGTTACTCACAAATCAAGGTCTATATCTAATGCCCTGTGAGGGTCGTCCTTGTGAGCATGGTCACTGTCGGAATCTGACAGTGTGGCTCCTTCTGGCAGCTCCATGTCCCTTTTCACCTCAACGGTAAATTCTTGTTGCACATTCTCATCAGAAGAACTAAACAAATAATCAGTTCACAAAAAAAAAAAAAAACTTCCAAATCTAAATAACAAATATAATTTAGTTACCTTTCTGAACGATGCTTCTTTTTACTTTTTTTCTTACTCTTCTTTTTGTCGGTACTCGTTTTAAGGTATTTATCTGATCGTTTATGACCTACAACCTTCAGAGGCACATTTAGATCTAACTCGGCAACGGGAATATTTTCTATGTCCTCCCTACCGTTGCCATTGCTACTCTCTGTCGAGTTACCTTTCAAGTAATGTGGATTGTTCTGCTGCTCGTACTTTCTCGCCTCTCGGCTCTAAAAAAAAACATATATTTAACAAAGATGTTACAGTAGGCAATACTAGTCAATTACAATGTTAGAAATATCTTCATCTCTTGATTAAGAAGAAATTATTAAAATTTGTACCTGTAACACTTGGTTTATTAACCCTTTCAAAATGTTTTTAAAGGCTTCAGAATCCTTCCATAAGGATATTAATGACCTTTACAATCCCTCAATAATTTTAAATTTTGTATTTTAAAAGTGTTTACATTGTAAACGTCCCTTCCCTCTTGGTATTTTTAGCAGTCAGTATTGTTATTATTATACTTACTCTTCTTATATCATCTTCAGTAGGTTCCTGTTGGTACTTCTCATTCCTTCCCTTATCTGTTTTAACAAACAGATTTTCCGTGAACTCAGGTTCGCTCTCCGAGTCGGATTCTTCTACGGGTTCGTTAATCCAGGCATCCAAGTCCAACCTAAAGGTAATTAACTTACTATTTGTCACAGAACGTGAATATTTTCAAACATCAGAAATGTCCGTATCTCAACTTATGACTGATTTCTTCACCTTCTATTAATTTTATCTGCCAGTGAAAATAAACGAGAATGATTCCTTGAGAAATCTATCTCATGAGCTTAACGGACTTATCGTTAGTGTGTGCTTTCGAGAAGGACATCTGATAGTTGATGACTCTGTCGGACCTATTAGAACATGTCTAATCCCATTTAAACGCTGAAGGTACCAAGGTACATAAAGAAGTTCACTTTCTATTAATTCTATTTAATCTATTTAATTTTTACCATGTTTTGAAAACGAATTAAATTAACTGATATAAAAACTTATCTGTAATATAAATTTTACCAGTGAAGAAATCGCCTATGATATGTTATATAAATCATCCTAAAGTCTTTTGAGAGGAACTCAAACAACGCTAATGTAATCAGAACTTACCCTTCTGGTACAGGAACTTTTTTCTGGGCTTTCGGTGCCACTGGGTTTAGTTCGCCATTGAATAAACTCAACAACTCAGCAGCAACGGTTGCCTCAGGGTTCATAACAGATTTACCTTCTAAGGGTTCATCGCTGTCTAATATTTTTGTATTCCCCATCGTTTTTTCTTAAAAAAAAAAGACAGTTTTTGTTTTTTTAAGAAAAATCTAATTTTGTTTTACTCACTAGCTGAAATCTCTTCTTGGACGATCTTCATTATAATGAGTGATGTACTGGCCCTCTCCTGAACCTCCAATTCTCCGGACTTTATACTTTCACTCATTTTCTCAGTTACTAGGTCGCACAGTCTCAAAATGTCGTCGTACTGCTCTTTTAGTTCATACTTTTCCATTACTGAGGCAAATATTTTTATTATGTTCTGTATGAAGACGGACTCGATGTGTTGTGGTAGAATTTTGTACTTAAGCAATGACAACAGAGTATCTTCTGGCTTCTGAAGTTCGCTGAAGAAGTAAAAATATTAAAAACATTGAAATTATATTTAGGGAGAGATATACCAAGGGAGATGCGATTCATTTTTTGTTTCACTTGTTCTATGCCAAAAAAGTGGTTGTGAAATATATATACGGGGTAAGTTTTTATTGCATATTTGGTCTATAGAATTCTTGTTTTAAAAAAAAAAAACGCCAAAATAGAATATGTGGTTTATATTTATTTTTTGCCACCTTTTTAAAATACAGCCTGATGTACAGGGTGTTCATATACTTCTGGGCGTCGACTAATTTCCTTATTTTATATGGAACACCCTATATATTTTTTCAAATTTGGAAAAAGCAAATTTTGAGACTACCTATACCCAAACCCAGGTGTTTTGCAGATATTTTATGTTTTTTAAAAAGGGTGTGACAAATGGAATGTGAGATATTCCATTTTTTATGAATCAACGATTCTGTAGACCAAATATGCACTATACTCACCCTGTATATATAATAGCACTGGATTTAAAAAATATAGTAAAGACCATGAGGACATACTTTTGAGTTTTGATGACTTGAGATTGACTTGATCATCAAATAACATTTAAACAAATCCAAAGGAATTATTTACCAATTAACAAAAAATACTGACTCATCGATTTATGTTAAGATTACCTCACAAATTCTCCACACAACCAAGCTGCAGCGTACAGTACTTCTTGCATTATGGTAAATTGAGAAGTTGAGGTGTATACTTCTAATAATTGAGCCATTTCGGCTACCGCAAAAGACCTGATAGCCTGTACTCTTATACAAACGTCCATCAATTGAGCACCAATTACGTGACCTACCAAAAGAAAAAGTTTAAAACTGCCAAGTTTAAATGGAAAAGCGCCAATCTTCAGAGACATGATATTTAAAATTGGTTTTAAATGACGTTGGTAAAGACAACATATTAGAAAAACAAGGTGTTATCTACAAGTCATTTATATTTCAATGAAATTTATTGGAGGCAATAGTAATACCTTGTTTGGAGCCAAATTCCATTTGGGCCAATTCCACTAGCACAGTAATATACCATTCAAAGTTGGTAATAAACTGATAATTATTCTGGGAACATATGAGAATGATCTTGCTTAAAAGTTCATCTCTGTACACAGTTCCCTCCGCTTTGTCCATGTGTACCATCAATTTCTTCACAATTTCCATCAAGTTCTTTTTGGAAACCTATTAGAGCAGAAGGCATAACAACACAATTTTTGGCGATAATCAAACGAAACGAGTTACTTACCATCCCATACAACAAATCCAGAGCCCTGAGTCTTATCGATTCGTCTTTATCTTCCAGACACTGCAAGATAAGGTCCTTGTGAGCCTGAACGCTCTTAGGATGGGTTTTTAGGATTTTCGACATCGCCAATAATCCCAAATATTTAACTACAATCATGGTTTAGTTATTTTTTATTTAAGGTTTAGTGGAAACCCGAAATTCTTACGATTTTGGTCGGAGTCTTCAATGAGGATTCTTAATTTTTGCACACAAAGCTGTATGCTTGCTGCGTGATTGGGCATTCCGGAAGAAATACTTATCAGGACTGCAATTACGGTGTTTATACACTCATACAGAAGGCTCATTGCAGAGGTGCTAACAAATTATTACATTAATATTAAAAAATATAAATTAGTTATTCCTAAATATATTAGCTACAAATTGATACAAGCAATCCATTTTCCAATCAAAAAGATACTTAATTCATATTCCTAATATTTTTAAATATTCTCCTACAAATATTTAACACACTACAGCTTTTATAATGCAAAAATAGCATAGTATGGCACAGTATGCTGGCTCATACAATACCTACCTATGAATGAGATTAGTTAGAGGTTCTATCAATTTTTTACCTAGCCTAGGTTCTAATGGGGTTAAGGCTCCAAACTAAAAAACAAAATATATTTTACTCTAAATCAATATTGTACTAAACAAAATTGTTGTGATATTTCCAAGTGTGCCAAATCGTTACAACCAAACAATTTTAAATACTAGGAAATAAAAGAGGCATCTACAATAGTATTATTGGAAACCTGTAGCAAACATGTTTTGTTTATTTTTTTTATGTAGTTTTCTTTTGCGGTTTCCGTTTATAAAAGCATTAAAGCATCAAAGTACATATGTTTAATTCAATTTTAATTCAAGTGGTATCCAAAAAACAGTAGGTACCTTGCAATTGTATTTATAAGGGGTTCAGTAAATTTTAAACCAATTGCTGGTTCCACCATAGTGAAAGATGAAAACTATACATAAAATGTTTCAGTTTCATGGCAACAAATGTTTAATAAAATTCTGTGTGATGTCTAAACATACAGTATTGGTGGTATCATCATATTATTGTTTTTTTATTTTATTTTTGAAAATATACTTGTAGATTAAAAAAGATTAAAGGCAGAAAAATAGAACAAAATAATTTAATTTGTACTTTTACTGGATGTTTTTAAAATTCAGTTTCGACAATACAGTATGTTGTAACAATCATTTACCCTATTATACTAACATTTAAATATTTACCAATTTTATAATCTTTATCAACATCCAATTATTGGTGCTCGTCGTCATTAATTTGAAAAAGATAGGAGCTAGACTTAAATAGTTTTTCGGATTCTTTCTCGCCAATTCACATACAACATTCACAGCTGCCGACTGAACTCCTATAGAAAAGAAATGGGTACAACACATAGATGAATAAACTTCTTCAATACATACCAGGGTCTGGATCTTCCAACTTCTCTTTAAGTCTAGGAAAGGCAGGCCTCAGTGCCTCTGGATATTTCAGAAACACTTTATACATCATCAGTACTGCTTTCTTTCTTATATACGGTTTTGTGGAGCTAAGCTGAAAAATGCGAATATAATAATGTTCATAACAAGTAAGTTAAAACTTACCAACGTTAATATGTCATTAGATAAATCTCTCGCTAGATCTGTACTAATGTAGCAACTTAGGGATGTAAGAGCTAACCCTGATTCGTATGGATTTTGGGAATTCAGTTCTTTTCTTATCATATTAGTAGTTAACATCAATAACTGGAAATCAATCGGGTGTATATTAAATTATTTTTATTTGTATACAAAAAGAAGAAATGTGTTTCTGAATTACTATAAAAAATGTGACGTACCTCTGAATCACAGTGGAAAGATTGACTTGCAGATAAATATCCTATTCTCTTTAAAGTAAACTTACTTGAACTCATTACCTCTATTATATTGAACCCCGCCCAGGATATATCATAGCCTAACATTTGGAGCTAAAAATGATTGAAACTCATATTTATAGAGAATTCATTTAAAACGATAGATTTCGTCAGATCACTTACATAAGTAAGTTTGGCTACGGCATTGCTTTTCACGGTTAAATTGTCTTGTCTGAGTTCTTGTTTAATATCTTCCATACACTGGGAGATATATTTGGCCTGAAACGTTCAAATTTTGCAGACAAAAAGAAATATGTCAACAACATAACCTAAAAAAAATTATTACCTCATTTTCCTTATTATTTCTAATTCCTCTCACCAAATCTGTCAGGTTCTTATCGAACATCCGTTCTATGTTCCCTTTTACCTTTTTCAAAGCCATTTTTCACTAAAAACTATTCAAAAATCAATAAAAACATTTCACAAACTTATTGCTCTGACATATTATGACTGCAAGAATCTTACGGTTTTGATTTTAGTTAAGTAGTTTAGCTTTGGATGGAAAATCATATATTTTTTCTCATATCACAGTTATTTGCAAATTGTACGATTTTTATCACTGACAAAAATCCGCAACACAAAACTAGAACCAGCAGCCATAGAGCCACGTTAAATATGTCAAATGTCAAATGAATTGACAGTTAAGTTCAATCCCATTAGCGTCTCGTCAAAAGGATTAATTACTCACAATCAAAAAAAATATTTATTTGGTGCTTAAAATTTAAAATACAGTGATCAGCAGAATACAGAATCGTCATATATCGCTGTAGATCAATTTTAAATTTAATATTTGCATAAGTTCATCAAAATAACTTTGCACACTCAAATAATAAAAAAGTAAATACTAAACAAAAAATAGGTATAAAATGAAAAATCATATACAGAACATACTAAACTCCAAATATATATCAAAACATCAAATAGGGGTCAAATGACTAAAGCAATAAAGAAGAGAGAATAGCTAGGGTATCTACAGTGTGAAAAAATAATCTCATTAAAATATGTATTTATCACTGGATACACAGCGTTTGGCTTGTGATTTGGAAACTTCAGTTTAGGTTTATTGAAATATCCCAACAAACCCTCAGAATTCAAGTGCCTAGTTCGCAGATAAAATTATCATGAGTCTTGACTCATGTTGGTATTGTGAATAGTTAATCTTATTACAAGTCGGAATCACATTATTCTTTTTTTATGACATCTACATACCGTATGTAAACTAAAGTCCATGCTCCAAATGTGAAGAGAAAGATTTATTAAGTGAGATAGACTCAGACGTTACCTAGACGAATCACAGCGAACTGCTCCCACTCCAATATGAATCGAACCACTACATCATCGTCATCATTGACCCGCCCACTGAGAGAGATGTCTTGTTAGGTGTGGCAATTATACCTATATGTCTTATTCTATCCTTCACTTAGGTCTTACTTTCTTTCCTTTTTCTTGCCTGACTAACAATTTAAGAATACATACATATACGGTATATAGCAGTGGCGACCAATAGAATTTGATATGCTCGTATTTTCGTTAAGAATCATGGGATCGATGTCATAATTTAAGGGGCGATTACTAGACCTAAGTAGAAGGCTGTAGTAGCAAAAAAAACTTCAAATAAAACTTGCACAAGGATTTTTTAAAGAACGCCTGCCTCCCCAGATTATCTTGAAAATAGCTCGCAAAATATATGCGAATTATTTTTCATATTCACAAGTACATAATCTTTTTATACTTTCGTGATTTTTCCAATTTTCGAAGCCTCTAACAAGATTTTCTGGTGAGGCAGGCGTTTTTTGATTTTTTTTTTGCAAGTGCATTTAATAAATGATATGAAATTCTATTTGCTATTATAGCCTTCTACTTGGGTCTACTAATCACCCCCTAAAATATAATATGGCTCCCATGCTTCCTTACGAAAATACGTGAATCTCAAATTCCACCAGCCGCCACTGCTATATAGATAATAAAAAACACGCCATGCCACATAAATTTATAATCTCTCTTCAAAAATACTGTTGTGTTAAACTACTGCATCAATACTATTGTGTTAGAGAGAGAGAGAATGTGCTCTTGAAAAATCGTAGGACACACGCCCAATTCCACAACTGCTACATGCACGATTCGAACCCACACAGATATATGTATCTGTCAGAGTACTCCCCATAAAGAAACCAAATTGGTTTCTTTATGGTACTCCCCATCTCTCACTTGCCACGTTACCCGCTGAACTATCACTCCAACCAACAAACAATAAATAAACTTGTGCTTAATTACAATTATTTAATGTTTTGTTTAACATTCAAATTAGGTCATATTTACGTTCGTGATATAGGATATCGCGTGCACATATGGTCTTATCGTGATCAAATAAAATCGCTGCAATCAAAAGGAATTCCCAAAAATATTTGAGTAGGTAAGTATGTACATGAAATAAATATGTTTGCGCGTCAATTTGGTAAATAGTTGTAAGTAGGTAAATGGAAGCAACTGATGTAATGAAAAAAAGTGTGGGTGTAATAAAAAAAGCGAATAGAATAAATGAGTCGATAAAGATCAATTCCAAACTTTTTTTAGAGATTAATCCCAATCTACAAATACGGTGTAATCATACACCATAATAAAAGATGGAAGTAACCAACTTTCTAACTAAATCTGTTTAGGGGTTGTGGGTTGAAAGAGAGTAAACTTTTGAATATAAGTAAAATAAAATTTATAGGGAAGTACCTACCTACATAATATTCAGTTTAGTTTAAAGTACACGAGTTACTAAAATAAAATATAGACTAATATTTATATACACACAGAAAAGAGTTTATTTGAATCCAATAAATATTTTAGTCAAAAGTAATTGCTGATTGCTTTATTTTAAAGAACATTTGTTGAAAACAAATGAACATTTTTTTGGCGCTATTTATTATATAGAAATGAACTGTTTCTGTGTACAAATGGAATTTCAAATAAGATTGTTAGTTTTATTTATCTATTGTCAAATTGAAGATTTTTTTACGAATTCATCTCAAATAATCACCTCGTCTAACAAGCCCGAATTAGTGTCAATGTTTTTTAGAATGTCAGCGCAAATGTTCACTCTTGATTACTTTTGCTCGGGAGTGAGGAGTTTTGGCACCATATTTGCGCAAACTTTGCGCATGTTGAACGATTCATGCAAAATCTGACGAACACATTCTTTGTCGATTGCTTTTATTTCAGCAAGCCCTCGGATGCTTAGACGACGATCTTCGCGGATTAATTTTTTCAATGTTTTCGTCCGTTTTTGACGTTGAAGACCGTCCGGGGCGCGGATCGTCTTCGGTCGTTTCACGTCCCTCTTTAAACCGTTTAAGCCATTTAAAAACTTGTGTGCGGGATAAACTTTCATTACCGTACACTTCTTTTAACATCGCATAAGCTTATATAAAAGTTTTTCCCAGTTTAACAAGAAACTTGAGATTAACCCGTTGCTCCATCTGAACATTTAATATTTTTTCGACGAGTCCCTAGTGCGTAGACTAATTCAAACGACTGCTACAGTCAAACTGAGCGACCCACTGGCTTGTGCAGCGAGCTCAGGGTGGGGAAAGTGTCACCAGACACAGTTCTGTTCAAACTTGTCGCGACACGCTCGCAGCGCGCTGGCAGCAGCATCAGTTCGGTTATTTAATAGCCACACCTCGTAGAAAAACAATGTGGAAAAACTGAGTCTTGAAGAAGAAAAACTTGATCAATTTCTGTATTCTAATAAATAAAATAGACTTTATAGGTACTATCTACTTATATCTTCCATAAAAATGGATTACAATGCCGATTTATTTAAACATATCGTCGATTTAAAGGTAAAACTGATTAAATAACACCAGCCTAATTGTAATAAAACTGCAATCATCTAACAAGAGACGAAAAAAGTTGCAATAATATGGGCCACGTAGTAAGCTAGTTAAAAAGCGGTACTAAATGTTTGGCACTTTGGAAACTTTTCGTCTCTTGTTAGAAAATCTCAGTTTTTTTACGAATCGGCTTGATGTTAGTTAATGAGTTTTACCTTTAAACCGACCGAACCACGTATAAAACGAGAAGTGTAGATTAGATAGTAATAAAAAAAATTAGTAAGACAACTGGCACTGGCCAAAAATGTATCCAAGATCATGGAGCAACATAATCAGTTAATAAACGAGGAAATTATTATAATTTATAGCAGTACAACCACACTCTCCATGTGCAGGCAGTAATCGAATTCAATTAATATTAATCGTCAGTGATGGTCACGCGACGTCCATCTGAAACGTCGGGGCGCAGGTCGCCGTTTTTACTAGGGTCAACTGGTCAGTTTGGTGTGAAAGTTGCTCCATGAACGGCACGCCAGTTCGTCAACACAAAAATATAAAAACACCAACCAGAGAATATAGTGTAATAAATAGTTGTTTTCTGCAAACATCGAAGGTAAGATTGTATCGTTAATACATAAAAACTGTCATTTACACACATATATACAGGGTGATTCGGAGACAAATGGTAGATAAAAAACATCTGGTGAGGTTAGAGGTAAAACTATGATGATTGACCCGAACGTCTCTTATGCAAATGTTGATGGTTTTGGAGGGAAATACAGGATGTTCGAGAAATAAAGGAGGAGGTCCTTAAGGGGGCCTTGTCGCCTATAAAATGATCGTGAAATAAACCTTAATGCAAACGGACATTGAATACGTCATGTTTATGTTCCTATAATTTTTGTTGATTTGGGAAAGTTTGTTTTGCAGTCAGATGAAAGTTGTCTTTCAGCGAATTTTCAGATTTTGTTACTTCTTCCGTATTTTTTTTTAAACACACGACCAAACTAACAAATACAAAATAAAAAACCTTACAAAATCCCTAAATGAGTTCCATAAGACTAAACTGGCAGACTAAAGTTATGATAAAATTTAGCCAATAATAATTACGGGAATATGAACAGGACATACTAAATTGTGTACACTGTAAACTCAAAAACCCCGCTTAATGACCTTTTATTTTGATTTTTTTTGCATCTTGCAGTATCTTGTTTGTTTTCTGAAAGTTTTAATTTACTTTGGTATCTTCCTGATTTTTGAAAAAATAAATTAGAATCTGTAGCCATTTTTTATGTTACTTGTGTTAGTTTTTTGGTCCACCGCCCTGCAAATAAAGTCAAATTGTGTACTATGAGAATTCTAGAGCCAATTGGTTTAAAAATTCGGAAGAACGGCCTTTTTTAAATAAAAATGATGTTCTTGTACTATTTCGAAATCTCGATCAGAAAATCAGTTGTATATTACGTGCTAGTCCCACAAAATATATACTGTGTATTGTTCAAAATTAATTTGATTCCGAAGAGCATTTATAACAAAAAAGTTACGTATCTATTTGACATTTTGTGGGTGTTACGAATACTCTAGTACTAGTATCACCAGTTTCTGGATTTCCTTTTGTTCCTGAATCAAACGCTTATAACATACATATATTGTGCTTTTTTAAAAGTGACCAGTCTGAAATTGGATGTAATAAAAAATCTATGTGTTTTAAATAACAAATTATAATACGTTAGAGGGTGTTATCAGCATAAAATATGTAAAAGCGAATTTTACAAAGACGGTAATTTTTATTAGTCTGTCACGTTTTATTTCTAACAGCATTAAACAAATGGTATGCAGTAATGTTATCCCAACATAAACAAGATTATATATGCAGATAAAATTGAATTAACTTTATTCATATAAGGAGAAAATATTGCCAGACAATGTTGAAATAAATCAGCAGACAATTATCTTATGGAAATATATAATGCAATAACAATAATTAACATGGTGTTCCTGAAAACAATTATGATTTTCTGATACCTTAGTCAAGTAACGTTCTGTTACTCGCCTCTTTTTTTTATTATATTCTGAAACCATTATAAACCCTATCAGTTATAATATCTATTAATTTTTTGTATTTGCCTCTGTATGCCTTTGAATTAAAAGGCCCAACATTTAGGTAATTATTAATTTACTTCATTCATCTAATTACCCTGTACACTGGAGTTTCTGCTAAAATTAATGTCTTATCGAAAATTGAGCTTAAGTTAAAAAGCTAGTTCTTTTTTTTCGTGGCCAGCGGCGTTGAGAATATAAAAAATACGAACATAAAAAATGTCTTATGCCTTATGTGAATTTCGCCAAATATTAAAAAAAAAAATAGTACTTCCCAGTCTTAATTTGAGTTTCCGTATCATTTTTTTTTAGATTCTAGAAGAAGGAGAAAATATGTACATACGAAAACAATGATTTATGATTCCTTTGGTATCGGTTTTACTATGGGGATATCCCAAACTTTATTACTGTTATTACTTTTCACTTAAGTATTAGGTATACATTAAACATACGAATAGTTGATATATCGTGTTATTGCTTACATTAATTTGACATACATTCAACAAAATGTGTAACTTAGATATGGGTTATGACCAGTGGCGGAGCGTGATATTTCAGTTAGCCATATCTTGAAAACGACGCATGGGACCCACTTCACTTTTTTAGGTGATGACTATACACCTCTTATAGAAATTTTTATTTCTATAAGAAAAAGAATATTTCTATAAGAAAAAAAAGATTTATAGTGAAAAAACCGTCAGCAAAGTTTGCGAAAAATTTTTCAAAAACACTGGAGCACTCCCTGGGTTCTCAGTAACGCTCTGTGGAATATTTGCAGTATATATTTTTTTCATAATCTAGAAACAAATATAAGGAGACGTTTTTCGATTTGTTACAAAATATTTTTGTTCCAAAAAGTTATGGCCATTTTAATTTTGGGAAACAAAATGTTCCTATAAAATTAAAATTAAAATGGCCATAACTTTTTGAAAAAAAAAAATATTTTGCAACAAATCGAAAAACGTCTCCTTATACTTTCTAGTATAAGTTTCTAGATTACGAAAAAAAATATACTGCAAATATCCCACAGACCGTTACTGAGAACCCAGGGAGTGCTCCAGTGTTTTTGAAAAATTTTTCGCAAACTTTGCTGACGATTTTTTCACTATAAATCCATTCTGTAAGAGGTGTATAGTCATCACCTAAAAAAGTGAAGTGGGTCCCATGCGTCGTTTTCAAGATATGGCTAACTGAAATATCACGCACCGCCACTGGTTATGACAAACAGTGGATTGTATCTAATTGACAGTAGGTATACAGGAAATGCAACAAACCTATAATTTGATAAACGTTTTCGTGCAGTTGGTAGAATTATACAGTATGAAACTGATAAGAATCAGGATATACCTATCTATCTTATAGTTGCATGTATGTTGCAACTAAAGAGCACTGAACTCGTTCATATTTACCCAGTGAACCTATTATCATAAACTGTTTTTCATAGTTTTTCCACATATCTATCAAACGACCAATACTGTTTGTTACAACCCCACTTCATCATATCTGTTTATCATTTAGTTTTTTTTTCTTCTCGGTTTAAAAATATTTCGTAGGTTTAGAAAGAACATGTGAACTTTAGGTATTGGTAGTTTGTCTTTATTAATGTTCGATTTCTATTACATAAAGTTAGATTACATCTATATGTCTATTGTCTGTTAAATTGTCTACGATTTTTGATTCTGCCATGTTTTAAGTAGATACTATATGTTCTTTAAATCTAAATAAAATTAATAATTGTGTTTGCCCAATCCCAATATACTTCACAAGCTTTACAGCTTATTTCATAAATTCACGTCGTTACTTATTACAAGCCATTCAAAAAAAATCTGGCTATGAACGAGAGAGATATAAAAATGAAAATAGCAACTATGTCGAAGCTCGAAGCGAAATTTTGTTGTTAAACTTTCGAAGTGGCTGACACAATTTTAAAATGAACAATGGAATTGATTTTTAATGAATTTTATTGAATAACAGAGGCGTGTTCACTGGAAATTTATTTTAGAAATGCCATTGGAATCAATGAAAACTGGATGTATTCAACGAGAAATTCATATTCATTGCATATGAGAACTTCAGGGAAGTTTTTCCAGATGCGGTTATTAATTTTAGCCGAGCAGTGAAACGTTTCCTAAAATACCGGCAAACTTGAAGTGTCAAACGGAAACAAGGAAGTGACGTAGAGTAAGGACAAAAGAAAACATTGAACTGGTTAGACAAGTGATAAAGGATATCCAAGAACATCAAATACCCATCTGAGAATATACAATGTGTCAACGAATTTTGAAAAATGCAATGTTAAAAGAAGTGTACGGGAATGAATGTTTATCCCGCACACAAGTTTTTGAATGGTTTAAACGGTTTAAAGAGGGAGGTGAAACGGCCGAAGAAGATCCGCGCCCCGGACGGTCCTTAACGCCAAAAACGGACGAAAACGTTGAAAAAATTGGTAAAATAATCCGCCAAAATCGTCGTCTAAGCATCCGAGCGCTTGCTGAAATAACAGGAATCGACAAAGATTATGTTCGCCAAATTTTCCAGGATTCGTTCAACATGCGCAAAGTTTGCGCAAAAATGGTGCCAAAACTCCTCACTCCCGAGCAAAAGGAATGCAATGTTAAAAGAAGTGTACGGGAATGAATGTTTATCCCGCACACAAGTTTTTGAATGGTTTAAACGGTTTAAAGAGGGAGGTGAAACGGCCGAAGAAGATCCGCGCCCCGGACGGTCCTTAACGCCAAAAACGGACGAAAACGTTGAAAAAATTGGTAAAATAATCCGCCAAAATCGTCGTCTAAGCATCCGAGCGCTTGCTGAAATAACAGGAATCGACAAAGATTATGTTCGCCAAATTTTCCAGGATTCGTTCAACATGCGCAAAGTTTGCGCAAAAATGGTGCCAAAACTCCTCACTCCCGAGCAAAAGGAATCAAGAACGAACATTTGCGTTGACATTCTAAACAACATTGACACTGATCCTTGTTGATGATTGTGATCCTGATGATTGTTAGACACGGTGACACTGAAGGAGACAAGTTTCGAAAGTGTGGAAGCGGTTAAAGCAAAAGCGACCTAGGTTCTGAACTAGCTGATAGAAGCGGACTTCCAGCACTATTTTCGATAATGGAGCGGTGTAGAGATCGCCAAAGGGAGTACATTGAAGGCGAAAAAGCTGCTACTGTAATTGGTAACGAATAAAAAGTGTTATGACAGCAGTTCGATTATTTAATAGCCACACTTCCTAATTTGACAGCCTTGATAATTCAGTAAGTAGTCCAATTAATAAGTCGGAAAATGTAGAAAAGTTGATAAGCAGCTCCGATTTCAAAATTTTTTGTTTGTACGTGTTCTTTAGACCCTCAGGAAAATTAATCACCACTAACATCTGCCTTTCTATGAAAAATGGAAAAATTATGGTAGTTTTCCCACCCCCAAAGCTTCCTCAATAGTAAAAGTGATAAAACATTTTAAAAATTCAAAATTTCACCTCGGAAATCGTCTCTCGGGGGGTTTTCGGGGTCGCTGATTACGAATCCGAGATGAAAAAACGAGTGAGGGTGGTTGCACCCCATTAAAACCACCCCTAGAAGTGACAGATAAAAAAAATTAAATTCAAAATTTCACCTCGGAAATCGTCTCTCAGGGGTTTTCGGGGTCGCTGATTACGAATCCGAGGTCGAGGTCGCTGATTACGATTTCACGATCTAATTACAACAATTCAAACTCTCAATATGATATGCGCTCTAATTTTGGTTTTAATGTAGTTAAATTATTGAAAAAATAAATTACGAGTGTAATAAAATCGTTTTTCAAGTTTTCTTTAATTTCAAAAAAAACTGGGTACACAAAATGAGCTTACAATCTACAAATAGAGTTGACATCATTCGTAATCAGAGTCGTTTTCGAGCATTGCTGATGCAGTATTGGTGGGTCCCTCTTCATCTTCACTTATATCTTGTTCTACTATAATTTCAGCCGGGCAAACCACTTCATCCTCTGTAATGTCAGTAGTTGCAGGTGGCATACTTAAAAGTAAAATCCTACAACTTACAAACGAATCAGCTATCGAAAACTTGAAAGTGGAATTATATTGCTCCATTGCATTAGACGTTTAAATTTTTGTAATTGAACTTAAGATTCTTGACCAGCGACCCCGAAAACCCCCGAGAGACGATTTCCGAGGTGAAATTTTGAATTTTTTTTTTATCTCTGTCACTTCTAGGGGGTGGTTTTAATGGGGTGCAACCACCCTCACTCGATTTTTCATCTCGGATTCGTAATCAGCGACCCCGAAAACCCCCGAGAGACGATTTCCGAGGTGAAATTTTGAATTTTTAAAATGTTTTTTCACTTTTACTATTGGGGAAGCTTTGGGGGTGGGAAAACTACCATAATTTTTTCATTTTTCATACCAAGGCAGATGTTAGTTGTGATGAATGTTCCTGAGGGTCTAAAGAACACGTACAAACAAAAATTTTTGAAATCGGAGCTGCTTATCAACTTTTCCAGATTTTACAGTATTTTCCGGCTTATTTACTGGACTAAAGTTTGTAAACATAAGATTAAGAATATAAATACGTCTTTTTTGCTCGACCAGCTTTGATGACGTTTTTTTTTTTGAATGGCTCATTCTAATCTTTGCGGGTTGCTTAAAAGTTATTGTACGAGATTACTTTTTTTTGTGGTTTATCAGTCTTATCTTTTTTTATTTTATCTATTTCGCAGGTGAGTAAATTCGTAGGAGTAAACCACAAATTTTGTTTTTAGAGTGTCCAGGAAAGCAATATTATTTGCTAAATTAATTAAATATGTAGGTTGTCCAAAATATTGACCAATCTGTTCAACTAGAGAAATAAAACCATGCTGTTCATAAAATCGCACGTAATCACGCCGCATTACGAATAATCGATTCCCATAACAGCATGTCCACTTTTGTCATTTTTTCCACACAATGTGTAATAATAAAAGCGCTCTCTGTCTCTACCTCTTTGACATATCATAAATAAATATGTTTTGTTGTGAGTCGGATGGTTTCCCATGGAGACCGTTTCAAGTTCATGCATACCTTTATTAATGGAATCGATAATTCAAAGTAATATAAGTGAGATACTGTGACCCCGTAACCTTGCTCCCCTTTTTCGAGCCACTGCATTGGAGTCGTGGAAAAAAATAGGAATAAATAAGGGGTGTCATTAGGATCACACGGAAAGGCAAATACGTATTGGTTTTGTATGTAGTACGAATATATTTAGCTTTTTAGATATTAATTTTATATTACGGCTAAATTAAAATCATCGAAATGTACCTGTTCTAGGCATTTAAAAAAATACTAGAAGCGTGGAAGATAACTTGGTTTCAAAGTTTTTGTGTCGTTATTTTTATTTTGTCATTATATTGGCACTATGATATTTATAATCAATATTAAAGAAAGTGTGAGTAATATTATAGAGAATAAGTCGAAATGAATATTTTTAAAAATATACGTTTGCGTGTCAAAAATTAAACGTTATTTTTTAGGTAGGTACATACATTGTTTCCCAAACAGTACGCACTATATGGGATTTTTTTTGTCTTCGACTTAAATTTTATTTATTTACAACTATAAAACACATCTAGACTGCAAGTAAATGAAAAAAAAAATGGATGAATCAGGCTTATAAAAAAATGGAAAACACAAAACTGGGAAATATCGACTTTAATTCGATTCAAATGTAATTCGACTTTATATTAATAATAATAATGATAATAAAAAAATAATTTCTTTTTGTTTGTTTAATTTCTTTAGGTTTGGAATGTTTTTTTGCGTAGTTTTTGGGAAACACTTTAGACAAAGACCTTTATAAAACAAAGTGCAGCAACAGTAGATTTGCCTTTGTCAGCAGTAGACAAACCCTGAAACTGTACACGTTTCTTTTGTAGTTGTAACCGTAAATGCTTCGAGAAGAATTGTTTGTTTGTCATGTCAGTATCTCTGTATCTCTTGGGAATGGTCGTCCTGTCGTGGACAAAGCTATTCTGGGTGCACTGTAGATTCTGGGTTGATACTAGCGCATTCGCCAAAAAAATCGAATAAGGTTGAAAATTTATAAAACAGGTAAATTGTAACTTTACTTTGAAATTAAACTAAATAGGTAGTACGTAGTATTCGATCGTTTATAAACTTTAACATAACATGTATCATTATTATCGAAATATCGAAAAAATATAAAAAGTAAATTAAAGTAAACAATCGGGTAAGAGACTTTGTGTAAAGATACCGTAGGGGAAATTATTATAAAATTTCAGTCAATAGCACTAATTATATATTTTTGATTACTAGCAGTATATAGATCAGTGAAAGGAACATTATTCAATATGTATATTTGATACTGATTTGTTTTAATTGTTTGTCAGTTTCTTTCTGCTTAAGATTTTTAAGAAATTTCCAAGAAAGAAACAAATTTTTCATACACTGAAAAATATATGTATTACAATGATATACAGTACATAATCATATATACGAGGTGTGTAAATTAAGTAATGGGACTGGCAACGTAGCGCCCGATCTAGCAACACTGCAGCGACGGGACTTGGAAGGGCGGTAGGTTAACGTGTAATGAACCTTCAGTACAAGTTTGACAGTTCAGCCTCCTTATTCGCCTGACTTGAGTCCTTGTGAATTTTTCGCTTCCCAAGATTGAAAAATCACCTCAAGGGACGTCATTTTGGGACCATAGAAAACTCCAGTATATGAGTTCCAGCACTGCTATGAGGCATGGAAGAACCGTCTCCAGCGCTGTGTGGCTTCCCAAGGAAGTTATTTTGAAGGAGACAATACTGAATTGTAATTCTATTCGAATAAAAAAAAATCAGCCTCATTACTTAATTTACACACCTCGTATTTAAATATTACCCACACAGCTACGCTAACAAAAACCAGGAATTAAATGAATTAAGTCCAACTCAACTTGAAACCACATTTCTGTTACGCTTATTCTTTACCTGTCTATTTCGATTGCATGCAACTTCAAAAAACCAATACGCATCATACGCTTTTTTATTTATTTACTACATTGTAACCTACATACCGGCATGAATAGGCCTAATGACCTTCTCCCCCGATTCGAAGGGATCGAGCACACCACACCATTATCGTTATCAACAATCTCGATTTTCACACACAAAGGTTGAGTGTGATAAAGAAAGGAGAACCGCTGTGCACGCTGTCCCAGCTAATAATAATTGTTAAGGTATGTCCGTAAGTTCGCTTGCTGCATGATTTTTACTGGGTCAAGTATGTGGAAGTCTCCATGTACTTGAACTCACGTGTAATTTACAGCGTGTTTATTTGCAGCTTTATTAGTTGCAGAATTTAATGTGTAGAATGCATTAGTTCTGTAGAGTTTAATAATTTACAGCTGATTTTGTAATTTAAACTAAAACCAAGTTTTGTGGAGATAAAACGACTTAAAAGTATTTTTTACAATAGGATATTGTAAAAGTTTTTTATGGCATAACCTTAAAATTGACTATTGACCCCATAAGGTACAGATGTTTTAATTTTATAAACATCGAGATTTAGAATAGATCTATTCTAATCCCGGTGTTTATAAATGAGTATCTCCCATTATTATTATTTTTATCGATATACCGACCGATTTTAATCGATAAAAAAGCACAAACAATTTCCACATGACTTTTTACGTAGGATCCAGACGAGATGACATTTTAACTAAACCTCATTATAAGTATATACAGGGGGCATAAAAAAGTAAGTTTTTTAATGTATCTATTGATTGATCACCTTGTATATTTTGATCGATGTTATATGCTTTTCTCAATACTTTTTATGTAAATCACTAATTAAGATGTTATGAATTTTTTTTCGAAACTTTTTGAATGCATTTTACACACGTATAGGATTGGAATTTGTACATGTTAAACGATAAAACGTATCTACGCATTTTTTCCTCCCCTACATGCTTTTGTTTAGCTCTGTCATACCTGTATAACATAGTCCTTCTTAAAAGAGATAATTGGAGATAGTACGATGATTCATTTGAACGTTTTTTTTATCTGATGTAAGCAGAGGTTTAACTGAAAAAGGTTAACTGAAAAAAAAAGTGTAAGAACAAAAAAAAACACTAAATTTAACACACAAAACAGTTTGCTCCCTGATTCAGCATAGTTTTCAGGAAACGACTGAAAACTGTCTTCAACGAAAATCTAACAGATCTCAAATGAACTTTCAACAAACTAAAGGTGTTCTATTGATAGAAATGACTCCGTCTAACAGTGGCGGCTCGTCAGGGGAGGCAGAGGAGGCAGTGCCTCCCCCTGTGAAAATTAGAAATAAGTTTTTTTTTTTATAAACCTACTATACTTTAATTTTAATTTTATTTAATAAAATTCATATTTATTATACTACCTATAATACTTTAATTGCCTTTTATTTTTTTAAATTCGTATATCGGGTAAAAAAATTAATTTATAAAAATAAAAATATTAATAAACATATGTCAAAGGAGTTCCTGCACTATTATTTGCAACATATTAGTCCACATAAACGACACAGCGCCTAGTCTATCCTCCGATGCTAATGTTTTCACATATGTATTTATAAGGAATAGGGAAGCGCGAAGCTTCGCAACTTTAACTAACAAATTTAACCCTTAACCTTAACTCTAGTGGCATTAAAGGTCATTCATTTAAAAAAACTGCATAGCGGAGGCAAACACGCCCACCTGCCACCTCTCACACGTGACAGCGCAGAAAGCTAGTCATTTGATTTCATGAACCTAACGACCTAACCTACAAAAAACTATCTTTTATTGTTCTGTGTTTTGGAAATTTTTGTTGGAAAGTGCCGTTTTCCTTGCCGGGGTTTTTTAAGTGTTTTGAGTAGTATAGGAGGGTAATCATTATTCAAAGTGTTCCATATTACTTACGTAAGTCATTATTTGAACGTCTTATTTAATGAATTATAGAAAATTATAATGGAGGTAACTGGCGGGTGTAGCAGTTTGTTTCATAAAAATAACAATACGAGTTGTCATGACACTCAAATAAATATTCGAACCTGCAATGATAATGTTGAGTATCATAGTTAATTAATTAATCAGGGTAAGCCGGCTCGTAGTTTTGTTAATACGTGCCATGATAAATGCAAATGGCTAATTGTAAGTGGTTCTTTAACTTTAAATAAATTATTGTGTTGCCCGTGTGTATTATTTTCAAATCGTGGAGATGCTTGGACAAATTCTGGATTTGATAAAATCTTAAAATTTTATCTCGTTATTTCTCAGTCGACACATTCAAAAAGTCAGGAACATATTAGTTGTGTTTGTAAATTACATCTTTTAGGCAAGCAAAATATTATGAAAGTGATCAATTCAGCCCGTCAAATCTAAATTGACGCAGTCCTGGCAAAAATCCGTATTTTAATTCACTGCATCATTTAATTGTAAAATAATTTGACGGAAACTCTACACCTTCTCGATGGTTTTGCTGAACCAATAAAATATATTAGGTACATTATGTTAGATAAATAAATTATATTAAATACATTTGGTATTTAATATAATTTATTGACCAAGTAGAGGTGCTTCTCCTAACTATGCGGCATAGTAATATGCAATTTTTACCATCACACAAATTTAGGAAAAATTTAAAAAAAAGTCACGAGCCGCCACTGCTCTCTAAACACCATCATATACTTTATTTATCGTTCTAATCATCTAAAAAATCTCTCCATTTCATCGCGTCGCATTTGCATAAACTGTAACATGCCACGGATTTTCTGGAAAAATGTGTAAAGGTCAAAAATAGACCCCTGTGATTTCCACACATTAACGACTAGAGAATGACGTGGCTGAACTAATTCTTCTCGATCTGAATTTAAGTAGTTTTTTCTAGGTAACTTGTTTTTATTGATTTTTACTAATTGTAATATTTTGCTAATGAGCCGTCACGTTTGTAAATGTTTGAATATTTATTGGTCAAAGAGCTACGAATACTAAGTCAGTCAAAGTTTCAGCGACAAAAAATGATATTATTCTATAATATCATATCATTATAAAGGCAATATTCATATATAGGGTGTCCCATTATTAAGGGTCTACAGAGAAACTACAGATTCTTTGAGTAATAATATTACAATTTTTACTAAGACGCAAATAACTTACACTATATTTTATATATTCAAAATGCTGCAGAGAGTGTCTTCTACAACTTGCATCAAAATGATTGACAAATTAAAATTCTTCTCCTCAAAAGAAACCAATATGTTAATTTTGTAAAAAAAGAAAATATTATTTAAAGAAGTTATTTACGGAAATCAATAATAAAATTGTAACTTGGACACCTTGTATTGTGGGTTAGCAAAAACTTTTGGACTAACCCTTTAACGTCAAAACTACAGACTATAACTTGTACTTGACGTTTCTTGTACTTGGCACCTTGCTAAAGAGAGGATGTACAAAAACTGTAGTTTTGACGTTAAAGAGCTAAGGTAAGTTTGGTTAAATCGTAACACTTTTCCCTTGAAAAGACTCTTTTACGTTTAAAAGACTGTAGTTTCGCTGTGGCCTCTTAATATTGGGACACCCTGTATAACCGTAAAATCATGAATCGATTAAAATGTTGTCACCACAACATCTAAAATTAATTTAATCAAAACAAACAATAGATAAAGTGATTTAGATTACATTATAAATACATTTTTCAAATAGCAAAGTGCTGTTAGCTGTTGCACTGCCTAAAAACTCTAATTCCTGAGAAAATTTCTGTTACCTAAAAAAATGTTTGTCTTCACAAACACAATACCTGTATAACACGAAATTCGTCGTGTACAAATATCACGAAATTGTTTTCCTTTAATAGAAACATACTTATCACTTGAAGTTCATCTGTAGCGTGACCCTGACTACCTTTATAAAGAAATTGGAAAAAATAACTCCACATTACCTTCGCATGTTAAGGCAATGAAAGTAAAATTGAATTCTACAGTTTATTAAAAGAATTCTCTAATTTTACAAGCGTTCACAATGAAGTTCGCCTACTCCATAGCTGATATAGCTGCTTAAGATTCTCGAAAACAAAATTAGTCTAAGAAATTGGACAGGAAAAGATGGTAGAAGAGAGAAAATGAGAGGCTATTTTTTAACCCTTTACAAACTTTCTCAAGACAAAGTTGAACAAGACAAAAATTAATGATAAACTAATAATAACACTAAGGCAGGAGATCTACTATTCAAAACAATGTTTTGAATAAAGTTTTCTAATAACACCCTTAGGATTCAAAGACTTCATATTAACACTCACTATCTTACCATATTTTTTTCTACTTCATTTTAATCTATGAATAAACCATACAGTACAACCTCGATAATCCAAACATGCGTTAGTCCGAACTTCCACGAATCCGAACAGTGGGCACTCGAAGTCCTAATGCGAACAAACCTCGATTATCCGAACGTCGCACCGCAGCGTACGCAACAGCCACAGCCAGATGTGGCGGTAAATATAGTTTATTTGTACAGTGTCCTTCACAAAATCATATAGGAAAGAAGTAAGTTCTTGAAATTTTAACTTTGGGATTAACTTGTGTTAAAAAGTTATGAAAAATGACCTACTCGAATTGGATTTTCACATGTTTCGCTACCTGTCAATTTTGATATTTTTGCAAAAAAAAATCTCAAAATGGAACTATTTGTTGTCTTTTCAAAAACGTTTATTGAGTACAGTTGTTTATTTCCAAATTTTATACAAGTATGTCAAATCTAAACGCTTTTTATTTTTTTTGCTTTTTGTCTATTTTTAATATCTATAAAACTATCCAAATAAATTACACCTCAAACTTTGAAAAAAAAAACATTAAGTATACATAGTTCGATACATTGCCCACATCGCTAACCATTTACTACAAAATATCGATTTGCTTGAAAAATAACAAAATTTAAATGCGTTATTTTATTTTTTTTCTTAAAATAAATTTTGTGTTTTGATCGACATTTTGTGATAAATAGTGGTGCGGTAAATTTACCGAAAAAAAGTGTTTCTTTGGAAGTTTCAAGTGTTTAATATTTCTGGTGTTTAACTTTTCAAGTGGCCAAAAAATTCAAAACCTTTATCAAAAAAATAACAATTTATGCAAATCTTTTGACGTGTTCCTGCGATTTTTCCGAAAAAAAATCCATATCGATTTCATCCGTTTTATCCACAGCTTTACGATATCATTGTATATCTAATTCATTGTATAAAGACTCTTAAGTAATAAATCAATTCTCCTATATAATAACCAGCATACATTTAATAGATAATCTTGTTGCGTACGTTTCATTACGTTGCTAATTTTAATTCAGTTTTAGGCAATTATAGTTGGAAATTAAGTAAATGTGCTGTAAAAGCATATATGTATGTTTTCTTAGCAGCCACTTTAATGCAATACACATTAATAAACAAATAAATATGTATGCTCTGACACATATACGCTGTTAATAATACGTTAGTGTTTTATACATTCCATTTTACAGGAAAACAATTTAAAGTAGATCAATACAGCAATCAGTTCTTGCGTCATAAATAGAATACCCCTCCGAGTAAATACAACACATCGTAAAGTTTGCATATTAAATATGCATGTTCACAAAGCAATAAAAAATGTCCCTAATGAAAGAAAGTCGACCCTTTTAAAAGTAATATAGAGTGGGACAATAGCCACACATAAATTATTATTGTTGGTGTTGTATAAGTTCGGTATTGATTATATTAAGGCATTATGTACAATAGAGGCATAGGCATGCCTTTCTGTAACAATTTGATGACAGAATAAAGAAATTGGAAATTAAATGTACTTTTTTACTTTTCATCACGAAATTAGAAATATTTTTTTTATTATATGACACATGATTGTTATTACAATAATCTTATGGACGTTTATTTTGTACATACGTGGCCAAATAGTGACGTACCTATTGTGATTGTATTCTGAAAAAAAAGATAAAAAAGTCGCTTGGACTTACTAATAATTTTCACTGGCGACTTCGCCAAATATTAAACTTTCCCTGTCAAACAAGATTACATAATATACATGTATTTCTATGGTTAGAAAATCTCTAAAAATAAATAGCGAATTAAAATTGATATGAAGAGGATTTAAAAGAATACTTATGCATGTCAATAATAAGACGTTTGCAACTTGTTGGGCTAAAAATGTGACACTCAATTTAAAGTTGTGATTGAGCCTTGCGCGATATAAAACAATGTAGGTATTTTTGAGTTCTAGTTCGTTAATATCGACAGCAAAACAGTCGAAGTATTCTTCCATAGAGAAATACTACAAAACGATAAAATACCGGAAAATAAATTATTATTTAACAAATCAAAATAGGTAGCAGATTTGAACACCCCATAAAGAATGTTCTAAGAATATTTATGCATTGCAAGTGTGAAGGACTTTTTCAAAATGCCAAAAAATTAGCCAATTATTCAACTACACGAAACTCAGTTTTCAGTTTTATTTCCGAAATATTTTCAAGAGATTGCAATAACTTTACGTTACCTATATACATCTATATTATTTTGCATAATAATTCTAAAACATTTTGAGGAATGGTGCTATAATGTTTTCTTAAAAATTCAAATAACCTTACAAACCAACGTAAAAAGAAACATGATATATCTTAGTTTATTAAGAATGCTCTTAAAATTGTTTAAACATTTTTTATTTACCTTTTTCATTTAACTCGTACGAAGACTGATATATTCCTGCTGCAAATTAAATACAACTTCTTGGCAAAAGCAAGCAACTGCGTCTATACATATAACAAATTTGCATTGCTTGTACATCTTTAAATTAGAACGAAAAGCTTTGTCATTCATCTCAAAGTGTTCTTATAACGCACATTTTCCCGGGTAATATTCATTGGTTTTCATTGAAATAGTATTAGCAGTGTCACCTTGTTTGTTATAAATCATCCCGTTTATTGTGATCGTCTTTATCTAAGAAAAATATAAAAAGTCACTTAGACTTTTCTCACTCGCGACTTCACCTAATATTAGACTTTCCCTCTCAAGAAAGACTACGTAGTATTCATGTATTTCTATGGTTAAAAATATAGACATCCAAAAAAAAACGTCATCAACTCTGGCTATGAACGAGAGAGATGGAAATAGCGGTCATGTCTAAGCTTTTCGGTTATGTCAAACTTTTGACAAGTGACTTTCACAATTTGTAAAATAAACAATGTCTGTGATATAATGTGACAGTCTTGCAAAGTAAATAAGGTTATAAATTCGATTAAGAATAGAAATACGTCTTTTTTTCTCGGCCAACTTTGATGACGTTTTTTTTTTTTTGGATGTCTATATCTAAAAATACATGACAAATCAAATGAAAAGGATATACAAGAATATTTAGATATGACAATGATAAGACGTTTGCATAACAAGAAACTTGTTGGGCTAAAAATGTGACCCTCAGTTATTCAACTATACGAAACAAATGAGTTTTCAGTTATTTCCGAAATATTTAAAAGTTATAAAGAGATAGTTGAACATATTTCACTAACTTTAAGTTGTTTATATACATCGATATTATTTTCTAGAATAATAAAAAACAAATAGGGAACGGTGCTATAATCTTTTATTATATTTTCAAATAACCTTAAAATATAATATGATAAGAAAAATGCGTCTTACAATTAGTTTCTTAAGAATGCTTTTAAAATTGTTTGAGCATTTTTATGTACCTTTTTCATATTTAACTTTAACGACGATTAAAACAATCGTGCTGCAAATGAAATACAACTTATTGATATAAGATTTTGTAAGTAACACTATTTGTCAATTTTAAGTTCTGAAATGTTAATAATAACAACAAAATAAATACTAAAATAAAAAAAAAAAAAAAAAATTATAAAAAAAAAACAAGGAGAAAATCCTCACTGGATGAGGGAACTACACAGGCAAAATCCTGAGAAAGTTAATGTTTGGGCAGGAATAATTGGAGAACATATCATTGGTCCCTTCTTCATTGACGGCAATTTGAATGGAGAAACTTATTAGTGCTGCTCCAAAATAATGTTGTACCGACGATGGCAAACTTGTGTCCAGCTGGAGAAAACCCACAACTTCCAGGTAATGGAATATGGTTCCAGCAGGATGGTGCATCAGCACATTACGAAGTCAATGTCTGGCAATATTTCCATACAATCTTTCCAAATCGCTGGATCTCACGCCGTTAGACTTCTTCCTATGGGGATATGTAAAAAGTATGGTCTACAAAACCAAACCCGACGATTTAGCTGACAAGAAGAATAACACAATTAGGTCGATTGTCCCGCAGATGTTAACTAACGTTAGAAGACATTTTTATTTACGTCTAGCATGCTGCTAAGATGCTGGAGGTATCATTTTGATCATCTGCTGCATTGATAATGATTTGTTTTTTTATTTTAATGTAACGAATTTCCTACGCTGGAGGAACTTTTTTTTTCTTGTTAATTTCTGCAATAAAATTTAAAACCATAGCAGTTTTGAATAGAGAATGAAAATACCTTTCAAATGAAGTATCACAAGCCCCTACTTCCAATTTGAAAATTTAGGGGTTGTAGCTGTCACCTGAAGGGGGTTGAATTTAGGGATGACATTGTTACGTCGCAAGATGTCATTTTAGAATTAAAAATTGACTTGTCTTAGAATTTTCTAAAAAAATGCATAATAATGGAGCTACCGAATTTATTCCATTTGGCTGTTCCACACTGTATAACAACTTTACATATCATGAAATTAGAAGGAATTATGTCATTCATCGTATGTTTCTTATCACACATTTCCCGAGAAATATTCATTGGCTCTCCTTGAAACAGTATCGGCAATGTCACCTTCTCAGCAAAGTGCAATTTGTCATTCATCGTACGAATGTTTCACATTCAAATTAGTAAACGCCACAGACCTACACCCCTGCCCCTTTAAATAATCTATTGTAAACAACCGCAGAACGCGTAATCGATTCTGCTATTAAGCAATTTTTTATCGAGAAATGGAATTTTCCGTGCATGAAGTGTTTTCACATATTCCCTTTACAGATGCCATAATTACGAACCTGCGTCGTCGTTAGCACAGTCGCTGGGATGGCAGAGAACGTTAAGGTCATAGTAAGATGTCGGCCAATGAACAGAAAAGAAATCGAACTCAATTGCAAAGTAAGTTTTGTAGATAATTTTTCGTCTGTTAATGATTTTCTAAGGTTGAACGAGGTATTTAAATATTCACAATTTAAAATAAAAAGAATAAAATACCTGGAAAAGAATCTTCTAAATGTTGTTTTGATAAAGGCATTCATTTGGTATTTTTTTATTTTCATAAATGTTTTTAAAATTAAAAAGGCTGCGGTTTAGTGTGTAGCAGTTGAAAGCGTTTCTATAGCATGTACTTTCCACGACATGCTATTCAAATATCAAACGATTTGTTGGATATATTTTACAAAAAAAATATATCCAAAAAACTATTAAATATACGTATAGGCAATGCTAATACCATATAGACGCAAAATTTAATTCTACATAACGATGTATTATAGAATAAAATATGGGTGTAAAAAAACATTGTATTTAAGAAATTCTTGTTTGGATGGTTTGAACTTACGCTAAATGGTAGTTCTATTTTAAACACCCTGTATACGATCGAAAAATAATAAAACCATCATTCTAAAGCTTTAGAGTTCTACTACTCAAGTGCCAATACCAGTACTTTACTTTTTAAAATAACCGCTACAGATAGTTTCAAATGTTATGTTAGTAATAAACAAAATTTCAAAAAAACTTCGCCTTTTTTTAGTGTGCAGTAAAGATTCAAAATTGTGTGGTAGAAACATGGGACCCCAACGAAGGACCCTCGTTTCCGAAACAATTCACCTTCGACTCTACCTACGATCAAGATTCGAACACCGAAATTATTTATAACGAAATCTGCTACCCCCTTGTTGAGGTAAGAGCCATTCCGATTTGTGACGTTTCTTCGTATTATTTCAAGAATGCCGTTACGGGAGTTTCAAACAACGGTAAAAAAATCGAAGGGTTTTCTTATCTTTCCAGAATATCAACTCCATGGTGTAGAGTTGAGACTCTCATGGTTACTATGCCAATTTTAATCAGAATTATTTTAATGACATTATATTTTTAGGCTTTAGTTTAAATATTTAATATATTATTTATATATTAGAAAGATAACCAATAACCATTTATCTATAACAGGAATTTTTTCCATTATAAAATACAACAACGCGCCGTTTTGCCATTGGGTATACGTTCTTTTTGTTTTTATCTGGTGACGCACCAGGATCATGGTTTTGTCCCTCTTTTTCCTTTATTTATTAAGACAAAGTTTTCAAATTTTCAGCATCTGCACATATGTATATCCAATACAATACTTATATTCACACCTATATTATTTAAATAACTTCCGGTTTCACCCATCAACTTCCAATTTTTAAACTATACACCCTATACCTATATTGTTGTATACTTGGAATCCTCCAATTTGGAGTCCAATGACACCAAATAACTGAATGTTTACACACTCAAACATCTTTATAATCGTCTCAAGCAAAACTGAGCAATAGCTCATTTCAAATAATATGTGGTTACCTTTTTAATAATCTTAGTGTCCCTTCAGGGTTGATCTTCAATTAGGTAATGTGAAATTGTGTATAAACGTGTTCCTCTACCGTTTCAGAGTGTTCTGGAAGGATACAACGCGACAATTTTTGTGTATGGACAGACCGGATGTGGCAAGTCGTATACGATGGAAGGCACAAAAACCGACAACGGCAGGGAAAAGGGGGTGATATCCAGGGCCTTCGAGCATATTTTCGAGGCGATTTCCGTCACTAGCGGTGTCAAGTACCTAGCGTTAGTTAGCTATCTAGAGATTTACAACGAACAAATAAGGTAAATCCCAGATTTTTTTTTAAGATTTGTTTGTTACCTTTGTAGCAGCCATTCTTCAATCATTTCTATTCATTATGTACTTACTTAATGTAGTTTATATATACAAAAAAAAAAAAACATTTTTAAGTAAAGTGGGTTGGTAAAAGCCTTTTATACACTTTCTTCATTTTTAAGTAATGTTAAAATATTTTTCCAGAGACTTGTTATTACCAACTGATAAGTTGGCAACCACCTCCAATTTAAATTTGAAGGAGACCCCAAATGAAGGCGTTACAGTACCAGGTAAAAAGAAAAAAAGGCTTTTAATACCTAATGTTATTAAAATAAATATAGGTCTAACTTCAGCGAAAAAAAAACGTTTTAATGAAATTGCGAAGTGTGTAAATTAAGTAATAAGACTGACAACGTAGTCCCCGATCTAGCAACACTGCGGAGACGGGACTTGAGGGCGGTAGGTTAACATGCAATGAACCTTCAGTACAAGTTTGAACTTGTTAGAGTCATTTGTTTGTTCTTTGTGACTGTTTTCGTAAAACCTTTTTTTTTTAGTGCGTTTTAAAAATGAGTGACGTTAATTTTGAGCAACGGTGTGCTATCAGGTTTTGCTTCAAACTTGGGCATAGCGCAACGGATACTTTTGCAAAACTTCGACACGCCTACAGAGACAGTGTTTTTTCAAGGATCTTGTGCGTTCAGACAATTTTGTATATAGCCAGGGAATTGTCCACAAAGAGTTTGTGCCTCCAGGCCAAACAGTAAATCAACACTTTTATAGAGAGGTTCTTGAAAAACTTCGAAAAACTTCTTCGACCAAACATCAAGAACAACTGGATGTTGCATCACGACAATGCGCCTTGTCACACAGCCATTTCAGTAAACGACTTTTTAGCCAGTAAAAACATTCCTGTGGCTTCTCGTCCTCCTTATTCGCCTGCCTTGAGTCCTTGTGACTTTTTTCTTCCAGAGATTGAAAAAATCACCTCAAGAGACGTTATTTTGGGACTATAGAAAACATTCAAACGGCTGTAACAGTATATGAGTTCCAACACTGCTATGAGAAATGGAAGAACCGTCTCCAGCACTGTGTGGCTTCCCAAGGAAGTTATTTTCAAGGAGACAATACTGAATTGTAATTGTATTCGAATAAAAAAAATAAAAAAATCTCTTACTTATCTCTAAATCTCGTTACTTATTTTACAGACCTCGTAAGTGGAGATCAGTAAAACCAACTAATAAAAGATGCAATATTCCAGGTTTGACGTCACATCCTGTTCACAACGCGGCAGAATGTGAAAATTTTCTAAATACGGGCTCGAAAAACAGAATGATAGGTGCCACATTAATGAACCAAAATAGCTCTAGGTCTCATAGTATTTTTACGATAAGCATAGAACAAATCAGCAACATGAACAACGACGAGTCTATTAGAAAAGGTAAGCAGAGAAACAAATATAAAAGGAATAGAGAACAAATTAAAAGAAATATCTATATTTTACATTTCTAGGGAAGTTAAATCTGGTCGATTTGGCGGGCTCTGAGAGGCAAGCGAAAACCGGGGCCATAGGAGACAGACTTAAAGAGGCGACGAAGATTAACTTGTCGCTAAGTGCGCTGGGAAACGTCATTTCCGCTCTGGTTGACGGCAAAGCCAAGCACATCCCGTACAGGGATTCCAAACTCACAAGACTGTTACAGGTAACAACAATTGAAACCAAATAAAATTAAAATTACATGTTAAATTGTTGTTCTAGTCTAGATTCTTTCTGAAATAACTTCTTACATATAGGGTGTCCCAAAAAGTGACATCAACCCATAATGGGGTTACAAAACAGGTCCTCATTGGTCATGTGAAAAAAAAATGTGTCTTGATTTCCGAGATATAGGTCATTTGAATAAACTATAACATTTTACAACAACGACGATACTTAAAAAAAAATTGAAGGTGATCTTTAATTGTAAAAAAAAGATCGCTATTAAATCACACCGGACCCCTCCCCCCCCTCCGGGCCTGGATGAGAGCTATCCCTCATTTAAACCTTCATCTGCGTCATTTAACTCTCATATAATTCCTCATTCGTTCCCTCATTCCAGCCCTCATACAATTCTCCTCATTTTGGACTTTGTCTCTGGAGGGGAGCTCCGGCCTCGAGTTGGTCAATTTCGGCCGGACCCCCCGGCCTGGGCCTGGGAGGGGGCTAATATCGCTATTAAACCACACCGAGTCACCAATTTAATGGTAATTTTTCTATGAGAAACTTCATGTAAAATTTTGTAAAACTTTTGAATAATGAATTGAATATTAAGGAGGATATACAATTAGAATGACCGAAAAGTCGATTTTTTTTTTGCATAAAAAGTTAGCAAAATTCTCGTAGAATACGCTCCTGAAACACCCTTTTTAATATTCGAAGTCCTTCTGTTCGTTTTAGTCGTTTTTGAAGAAGTCTTTTTGGCGCTCAGCAGGTACATATATTGAGGCAGTCGAATGAGGGGACCCTATTTCTATTGTGTTTCGTTTCGAAATAGCCGGGGATGGTTTTGTATACCTGCGTATACTATTTATGTATTGTACTTGGGTAAAATCCCGGGATCGCTAATTAAGATGTAAGTACAATTTTTCGCGTTAAAAACTTTAAACGCGTTTTTTCTCAAAAGAGCACTTTTTGAGTTTGTGGGCGTGATAACTCAAAAACTAATTATCCGATTCAGCTGAAACTTACAGCATTTCTTCTTTATAGTATGAGCTTCTAGGTGAATTAAAATATTTTTTAATTTTTTATCGTTAAATTATTGTTAAAATGGTGGGAAAAAAACGAATTTTTCGAAAAACTTGCACCAAACGAATTTTATTTTTTAATAATTTTTCTTTAATTCATCGACTAACTGTAAGTATAATTAACGTTAAATTTCTTGACCGACAGTTTCAGATCAAAATTACGGCGTACAGAGCGACCACAAACGAAATTCCAGGGTTCCGTAGGCTCCACCGTGTGGCCGCCACTTTGTTTAAAATAAAAAATAAGAAGTGTTTTTTTAAGCTATAAGGATCCATGAATAATCCCACAAGGTTTCAACTTATTTGAATAAAAACTTCTAGTTAAAAATGATTCTTGAAATATGCGTTTTTTTGCGTCTAATTGTATATCCCCCCTTAATACCATTTTACATCAATAGCTGACCTGGTGGAGTCAGGAGACCTGGTCTGTAAACCCCTTTCGGCTTAACACTCGGGCACCCTTACAATAAAATGAAGTACTCATTTTTCTTGGAAAAAGGTATATGTAATTAATTAAATTAGATAGAACTATGTGGACAGTAGACAATTTTGTATATCTGCACCAAATACTCTCTACTCTCGAAATATTCGTTTATGAAGCGCGTATAACTAATGCACTCATACACATGTCATTTGAATCAGTGCACACATATAGGTATATCACATCATTAGTCATCAACCATATCGTATACAACATGGTTTTATAGCCAATATGTTTTTTAATGAATCAAATATCAACTCACCTAAACATAAATTAAAAAGAAAGTAAGGTACTAACGCCAGTGTTCGTCACCTTAAGGTTTAACGTTATAGAAATGCCACCGTATAAAATAAATGTTGTAAGTTAACCTAAAGCCTTACCATGCGTTACACTTTAAATATAGGGGCACTTTAAAGTTGCGTTGCTTTTTTTATTAAATTGGGCTAAAATTTTCAGTATTTGTATTTTATTCAAATATAATCCCGTGTCCCAGTGTTCGTCATGTCGAAAATACTGTGACACCACTGATCGTCAGCACTTAGCTCCAGAATTCGTCACATTAATACTATAGGGGGAAAACGAAAATAATAAATATAACGAACTAAAATTTTATTGAGTGAAAATCTTGTGGGTAATAAGTAAAAGTACCGAAAGTAGGTAATAAACAATCAGTACCAAACATAACTTTAGTATATAAATATTAAAATCCTTATTTGTTGGTTTGGTCTTTACATGAAGAGCAGTAGAACTTTTTCGTCTTATTCGAAACTTTTGCGCATTTGCTGTGCACCCATTGCTTGCACTTCATGCAACTTATCATATCTGCTACTGTTGCTTCCTCGCAAATGGCACAATACCAGTTGCTTTCATCGTCTAATGCTTCTTTCTCCCTAGACGCCTTTTTTTCTTGACTGATTTCTCGGCTTTTTGTTCTATTCGCTTTCGTTTTCTTTCTTCCAGCTCAATTTGTTTCTGCGTCTTTTTGTCTTCTTTTTTCTTGTAATAATCCTTCCATCTTTCAGATGTAGCCACAGAAGGTATCTTCTCAACATTCTTTTTATTTGTTGGTGTTATTTGTGGCCAGAAACAAGTTTTTAAAGGGGGATTCAATACCGTCTGGAATATTTTTTCTTTGGTGTCGTTGGTTTAGGCGACGATGGAGGTGTCATGTATGCTTTTTCTTTGCCCAAGTCATCAGTGTGTTGTCTTTCTAGCGTGCTGTCAATTTCTTTCTCTCTGTGGTTATCATCTGACTTTCCTTCAGGTGCATTCTCTGAGTTATATACCGTGGTTTCGCTTTCCTCGTTTTGATTTTCGTTCTCATCTAAACTTCTTATCTCTTTGTTATTTTTATTTTGTTTGGGCATTTCGTCAAGTGCATTCTCCCAGATGTATGATCCACTTAACTAAGTTTTCCTCTTCCTCTTTTTGAAGTACTGTTGAGGGACCCATCTTTCTAATTATTGGTGTTTTCCCCTTGCATTTGTCCGATAAAGTCATACGCGGCACTTTAAATTGTATGGCAGCACCTCTAACGGTCATTTTATGCTTTTTAACAGCTTGTATTGCTTTTTGCATTGCATCTTCAGGGTACTGATTTCGAGGCATCTTAAAAAAAAATTTAAATCTTAGTTATCGTCAGGCCTGAGGACCATTAGTCGTCATAGTTATTTAATGCATCCCGAAGCTTATAATGAAACAAAATTGTATGACGATTACTAGTCATATAATCTTATAGGATAAAAAAGAGTAACGTAAACACATTTGAGCTTTATAATACGATTCTATTAGGTCGAAAATTGAATAAACTAACATAGGTGTCAAGCACCAGTTTTCGTCAGCCATGACGAAAACTGGGCTCGGTACTATTTACGATGCCGGAGTATTCGTCACCCGGTAAATTAAGATGAGGTTAGGTTATAAAAGTTATTTTATGGGATTAATTAATGATTTAATATATTGTAAAGCTACTATACAGTTTTTGATATGGTACATTTAATGATCACTGCTTTTACTCAATTAACAAAATTGTACTTACCTTAACTGAAACACTAAGAATCCGAAGAAAGTCACAGTACCCACCACAACACTGACTTCAACTGTTATTTACTCATATGAGATTTGGCGGGAGTGTACATTTTACCAACCCCTAATAATGAAAAACACCACTAGAAATATTTTAAAATAAAAGTTACTAAGTTTGTTAACCCCAAACCTTAATATTTGCTTTTCAATCAGAATCATGACGAACACTGGACCAGTGACGGTAACTGGGTGTTTTACCTTATGTATTATTTTACAGTTACTTTAGCATTTACAGATAAAGGATACAAAATGACATACGAATATCCTTTATTAAACCAACTTTTGTTTCTATAGTTTACAATTATTATACTATGCCAAATATGCGTTATATTCATTTATGCTAATTTCTTTAGGACTCTCTTGGGGGCAATACGAAGACGTTAATGATCGCCTGCATAAGTCCTTCAAGCAGAGATTACATAGAAACCTTATCGACGCTGAGATATGCGAACAGGGCCAAAAATATACACAATAAACCTAAAGTTAATGAGGTGAGTATACAATTTATTAGGATATAGCGATCCTTAAAAATATCAGATAAACAAGTGCTAAAAAAAAAAAAAAAACTGGACGTTTTCCACGAAACACCGACCTATTACACTTTTCTCGACGCGCGTTTCGAAGATTAAAACTTTTTAATGAGTTTTAATCTTCTCCTGAAGATGCCAACTTGGTTGGCGAAACGCGCGTCGAGAAAAGTGTAGTAGTTCGGTGTTTCGTGGAAAACGTCCAGTTTTTTGTTTCTACGCCGAAGGTTCCAGTACCCACTCCAGAAACAAGTGCTGACTAAAGCTGTCGTCAATAAGTATTGCATTTACAACTACTCAGTCAATATCACATATCTACATACATCGTAAATCTAAAATATAGGTATAATTCCTTCTTCTATGTAATTCGGGTAACACGTTTAAGACAAACACCCAATATGTGTATTTTGTTGCATTTTTGTGTCCATTAGTACGAGTATTTTGAGTCTATAGCAAAAAAGTGCGATTAACCAGTTCTCAGTTCCCTGCATTATTATTTCCATCGTACAGTATTGGATCGCGGTCAAAATTGTCGACAAATATTATGCAACGTAAACACTTACTGTGTCACTGGCTCCTTCGCCAAATTCTTGAATATTCGCCTGAAAACTGTTTTTCAAGCGATTGCACAATTTTTACTAGAAAATAGACAATATTAAATGAAAACTACTGAACTTAGGACCTCTTGGAGGTCCATCGTAGCAATCCCATTTGTTTTAGAGCAAATTTAACCAGCTTAATTTATTTTAGAAGACTCCACAACCTCGATACAGGATTATTTTATATAGCTATAAGCCTTTCGCTTTGTCGCCATTATTTTAGATATGTAGAGCTTCTACGAAAATCAACTCAGACACAAATTATTTTCAGCCTCATATTGTTCGAAGTTCTCCCAGTACGTTTAATAGACCTAACTAACCGTAAATAACCCTGTACGTATATGCTAAAGAAATAATATATGTGTCTAGTGGTGAATAAAATAATGGACAATTAAAAAAGTTTACATATACTAACCAATAAATCATAAGTATGCTACATTCAAAAAATAATATGTTAATAAATGTCAAACGTGGATTAAATACAATTTAAAATAAAACAAACAATACGAGGTGTACAAATTAAGTAATGAGGCTGGTTTTTTAATTTTTTTTATTCGAATAGAATTTCAATTCAGTATTGTCTCCTTCAAAATAACTTCCTTGGGAAGCGCTGGAGACGGTTCTTCCATTCATTATAGCAGTTCCAGGAACTCATATACTGGAATAGCCTTCAGCTGGCCGGTTACAGTCGTTTGAATGTTTTCTATGGTCCCAAAATAACGTCCCTTGAGGTGATTTTTCAATCTCGGGAAGAGAAAAAAGTCACAATGACCAACTCAGGCGAATAAGGAGGCTGGGGAGCCACGGGGATGTTTTTACTGGCTAGAAATTCGTTTCCTAAAATGGCTGTGTGACAAGGCGCATTGTCGTGATGCAACATCCATTTGTTCTTGATGATTCAAATTTAACTCTTCCCCAATCATTCTTGTCGTCAACCGACGATTTTAACGTACAAGATCCCGTATTCTATTGACATTTTCATCTGTTCTTGAAGATGAAGGCCTTCCGCTGCGTGGTTCATCTTCAATCGACTCTCTTCCTTCTGAGAATGCCTTAAACCATCGAAAAAACTAGACTCTTGAAAAAACACTGTCTCCGTAGGCGTGTTGTTTTGCAAAAGTATCCGATGCGCTGTGTCCAAGTCTGAAGCAAAACCTGATAGTACACCGTGGTGTTTAAAAAATCGTAGTTTTTTTAATAAACGGATTGATGTTAGTTAATGAGTTTCACCTTAGCAAACCGACAATGTGTTGCAGGATCCAAAAGATGCCATCTTGCGGCAATACCAGGAGGAGATCGAAAGGCTGAAGATCCTTCTAGAAAACAAGCACAGCAACAATTTGAAAATAGAGGACCTGACCGACACGCCGGAAGAAGAGATAAACAAAAACGTAACGTCCCACAACCCCGATCTCGATGCGAGGCGAGACAGGCTGCTGCTGGAGTACCAGGAGGAGATGAGGAAGTTGAAGAGCCTCCACGAGAGCGAGAAGAACGAAAAGGAGACGGTTCTGAAGCAGATCCAGGCGATAAGGCGGGAATACGAGGACAGCATTCTAAAGCTGAACGAGGAGATCCGGGAGAAGGAGAGGAAGGAGTTGTGCTCGAAAGAGGAAATAGTGAAAAGGATCGAGGTGCTAAAGGCGGCGATGATAGGGGGAGAAAAGGCAAACGATCGCGAACTGTCGGAGAGGAGGAAGAGGAAGAAAATGGCGGCGGAAAAACGAGCAAGGTACGTCGAAAATTACACAGCCACACAAAAAAACTAATTTTCGGGTTCGGGGGTCAGACCATGTTTACTAACTGTTTTTGGGGTCGCTGAATACGAATCTGGGGTCAGAATAACCCCATACATATTCCTTGTAATCGCCAATATATATTTCGTAGACGTCGAATGTGTGAGACATTTAGATTCGGATATCCATCAACAAAATAATACTGGTAGGTACTGTTAGAAAAGAGGAATTTTGATTTGATTTGTATATAATGTTTTGCGCATATAGTCTTTCCTGACAGTAGGCGAAACAACAGATTTTTGCGGTAATAAGGTAATTAATGTTTTTTAAGATTTTAGCTAGTGAAGAGATTTTGCAAACAACGGCTAAAAGTATAAAAATAGTAGTAACACGTGCATTGTCCTCTGTAGATGTAAAAAATGATAAATAATATACTGATGTTAGTGACAACAAACAACTGTTAGTGATACAAACAACCGTGCGAAATTCGTGAAAATAATGTGCGTGATGTCCTCTGTCCATGTGAACTATTTTGAATTTGCACCTTTAACTGCAGTAGATGTGGAACGGTAATTTTCCTTCTACGACCATATTATGTACAGGCCAAATATCTCACGTTTAACGAGAATAAATTCAGATACTACTGGTCGTGGCAACGTACGTTCAAGCAATGAGGACAGTCGGTGTTTCTGAATGACACAAGCAATAGGTTTACATCTGTACATTATTAACACATCTTTACTCATGTCGTCTTCATCTCAATAACATAATACGAGTCCGGCCCAGCGTTATACGATCCCTATTTATTAGACCTAAATTCAAATCTATTTTCCATAACAAATGATGAAGTATGATCGAAATATACCTAATCCTTAAAACAAAATATTTTTTGTGCCCATTAACATATCGCTTTAATATTTATTAATAGCGATACTGAAACAAATGATGTATTTTTAGATCAATCCATTGAATAATTAACTACTATGTTACGTTTCAGCGTAATAGCGCATTTACTGGCAAAAATCGACATGAACGAAGACAGGGAGATCCTCCAGAATCAGTACAAGGACATCAGCCACGAGCTCCACTTGAAAACGGAAATCTTGAGAAAATACAGGCACAAAGTAAAATCCTTGGAAAAAGAAATATCGGACATACAGAGCGAGTTCGAAGTGGAGAGACAGGACTATTTGGACACCATTCGAAGACAGGACAGGAACATCAAATTGTTATCCCAAATTTCCGAAAAACTTGCTAGAACCTTGAAGAAGGAGTGTAACTATAGGTAGGGTATTCGATAAAAAAAAAACTAGACGTTTTCCACGAAACCTCGAACTACTACACTTTTCTCGCCAACCAAAGCAAGAAAAAAACTAAATTCTAGCCAACACACTTGTGCCACGCACTGGAGTTTGTATAGAGCAAACAAGGGGGTTACAATAATTTTAAATTCAAAAAATTGTACGTTTCATTTTAAATTATTTAGAACCTATGGTTGGTCAAAAGCATGTTGGGAAACACAAGATTTTTAGGTCTTTCAAATGAGCCATGTGTTCTTTAAATCTAGTCAAAATAGATCTTTTTGTTTGCCCAATATATTTTTGATCACAATCTTTACAACTTATTTCGTATATTCCTGACTTTTCGTTATTGTCGATTTTATAAGTGAAGAATATACGAAATAAGTTGTAAAGATTGTGATCAAAAGTATATTGGGCAAACAAAAAAGATCTATTTTGACTAGATTTAAAGAACACATGGCTCATTTGAAATATGGTAGAACTGAAACGCGTCGAGAAAAGTGTAGTAGTTCGGTGTTTCGTGGAAAACGTCTAGTTTTTTGTTTCTACGCCGAAGGTTCCAGTACCCACTCCAGGCTATTCGATGTTAAACTATGCGTACCTCAGGCATACAAGTTCCTTGTGCCATTTTTGAATACTTTTTCACAATTTTTTATACGACAACGATATACATATGTATTAAATAATCTTAATAAGTTAATGTTTTCACAAAAGTCGTAATACAAGAATTTTTTAATAAGTACTCTTCCCTAAAGTATGATAAATTAAATAGTAGTAATTATATAAAAAAACATAAAAAACTGAATGAATGAATGAATAAAACTTGTTTTAGTGACTTGGAGGCTATCAAGGAACAGGCAGTATGGTTAGATGATACGCAAAAATACAAGCTACCTGAATTAGTATTTCCAAGAACAAAACTGCCACCACCAGGTAAGGAGATACCCACTTCTTGTAGTAAATATCTAGCGTAAAATTATACAGAAACTACCAAACCAGGTTCATAATGTTTCTGGTTTGTAAAAATGGTAATGATAGCCAAATCCTTCATCAGGAACTGATTGAAAATTTGCAAGAAAAATGGTAATGTATCAATTTAGGTAATGTATCAATTTGGAATTGTGTTTTTGAAGAAACACGATTGAACACAATTGGTTGAGTGGTGTGGAATACGATCTTCGTGGCGTAATACATACTATTCATAAATTAAATAGATTTTAATTAATTAATTTAACATTAAATTAACATCTCTAGGTTGCATTAAGATAATATCTTAGATTGTACTATATCCCGATACTGCCCTCTAGAGACAGAAACGCGCTAGAATTCAAACAAATAATCTATATTTTAAACGACATATACATGGAACTATTATATATGATTCACAATTATATAAATTTATAAATACAAATTTCAATTTCAAAGCTCACCCGGAGAATAACGTAAGAAACCCGGAACCCGGAGATACTTCGTGGAAACCCGGAGTCTCCGGGTCATTTTCATGGAGGTGGCAACTCTACTGTCATATAATGTGACAGCTTTGACAATTAAATAAGGTTATAAATTTAAGATAGAATAGAAATACGTCATTTTTTACTCGGCCAACTTTGATGACATTTTTAATGGATGGCTTGATATTTCTAACAATTCAGAGACAAAATTGCGATTATAAATGAACATATAAACGTTTACAAGGTAGTAGATAACTTCCGTACAATGTACAGCTTTTTCCTATTTCAACTGAATATCATTAAAGTACAACAACATACATACTTCCTGGGAAATGGCTTGAAAATTTTTAGGACTTATCGTAACAGGGGGCAACATTGGACTAAGGTATATTTAGTTCAATTCACTTATTTTGACCTCCAGATTCACTGGTATCATTTATATTACTTAATTTACAAAAACCCTGTATACTTATATAATTACCTTGATAATTTCGCTTGACAACATAAAATTGTGTCCCTACAGGACGTTTTTTCGACATACAAACTGCACCAGGTCGACTACAATATGATGGGGAATCACATGAGGGGAGAAATAACAAAAATTCCTTAATAAAGGTGATGAAAATTTTCAAATTATAATTGGCTTTTTTTACATATGGTTTTATAAATGTTTTTCGCTTTCTTTTATAAAATCCAAGTAAAATATTAATATACAGGGGGGACAAAAGTATATAGAACGAGATTGTCATCAATCATGAATTTTATTTTTTTATAACATGTCAGAAATAATTTAGTACTTCTAAAGGGTACCAAATACACCATACAAGTAATAATGAACGAGAAATTGTCAACATAGTTTATAGCAATTTATTTGCTATAAAAAAGCCAATGGAATATGATCCCAAGAAATCAAGAATATTTTTTTTAAATCGTTTAGATAAATACGCACTTTAAATATTCTATACTATTGTATCTTGTCTATTGCTGTTTCTTTCTAAGTGAACTGTTATTATCAAAGCATGGTGAAAACATTGCCACAAATTGAAAGAGAAATACCTAATCAATAAAATATAGATAAAGGTATAAATTCGTTGTAGAGTTTTAAAATGGCGCTACGCTTTTTGCTTTGACAGTGACAGTTCAACTGGGTGATCTATGAAATTTGCCCACCCTGTATATTTTGTTGCACGCTGCTTTGATGTAAAATGGCACAGGACAAAATACTAGTCGAATATCATCTACTGAATCGAATGTGTCAAGGACAGATATTTCCAGTCCTTATATGTTTAATGACGAGGTAAATGTGTGATATTTTTTTTATTTTGCTTCGAAAAAATATTTATTAGGTTCAAAGCACATAAGTTTTGTAGTTGCACTAACTGTATGTTTATCACAAAAGGTAATTTTGTTGGCTCTGGGAAAAATAAAGGTTCATTATACCATAAGCATGAGTTAAAATCATAGAAAATAGAAATTGTTGACAAAGTTACCGTCACTTCTTCAAAATATTCTTAAAAGTAAATGTCTTGGATATTTTTTATGGCATTGAAGACTTTCTATTATGTACATATAAAGACCTTCTTGTAAATGTTATCAAATAGATCAATTAACATTTAGATTGGTAGTCAAAATACTGCAACAACTATGAAATGTACTTATTATTATTGTTTTATTCACAGAAACTTGACAGGAGTGAAAAAGAAGACATAATCGGAAGTTACTTCCAGCCCACAATGAAAAGAGCCAATGAGCTACTAAGTCAGTCCTCGAGAATAGACACAAGCAAAGTATTCAATACCTGGAGAGGTAAGCTGCTATGAATTAATATAAACAAAATAAAAACGTGTTTCATTTCGACCTGTCAAGAACTGAAATCATACATATCATAAAACAGGCCCCATGGGTCAAACTGGTTTTCCAGATTTCGCCAGACGGAATAGGTCTTCAGAGGGGTTAAGTCAGCAGCTTCCAATGGAAAACAGACCAGTAAATTCCAACAGTAGTTACCCAGGACTGAATAATTCATGGTTAAATGGTAAGGACTTCAACAGTTAGTATATTATTAAATTAAAAAATCAAAATAAAAACTATTATTGGTCATGGTAAATTATTAAAACTTTACCATCATACAAAAACAAACTGAATCATGTTTTGAGCTAAGTGGTAAGACTAATTTTTTTTAATAGTAAAATATGTTTGACACAATTACATCTTACCACAAAAAATGCTTTGTATATCTTTATTTCAGAATTACCTTCAAGTAATCACGATTCCTACATGAAAAAGCCGCTCCGACTCGAAGCATTGCCAAACATTGTTAGGACTCGAAAGGATAGATTTAATACAATGGAGTTTTATTAAAAGCAAAATGTGATATAAAGAGATTTTATTGATTGTTGTAAAATACAAAATATAAAGTTTATTCGTAACGTTTTGCAATCATTAAAAAAGAACATTAAAAATATTTTTTATTAGATCTGAGTTGTTTCAGTAGTACCAAATCTAAACATTTTTCAGTTTCTAATATGATGTAAAATAGGTAAACTATTGACCAAAAGTGTGATAATAACCATCAAAATGTGAAATATAATATTTTAATATTGTATTTTTATTTAATAAAAATATAAATTACAAAAAGTGTCTTTATTTTTTTACACGTAACTATAATAATTCACATTAAACAAAAACAGTGATATAAAGAGATTTTATTGATTGTTGTAAAATACAAAATATAAAGTTTATTCGTAACGTTTTGCAATCATTAAAAAAGAACATTAAAAATATTTTTTATTAGATCTGAGTTGTTTCAGTAGTACCAAATCTAAACATTTTTCAGTTTCTAATATGATGTAAAATAGGTAAACTATTGACCAAAAGTGTGATAATAACCATCAAAATGTGAAATATAATATTTTAATATTGTATTTTTATTTAATAAAAATATAAATTACAAAATGTGTCTTTATTTTTTTACACGTAACTATAATAATTCACATTAAACAAAAACAATGTTTAATACTTTGTCACATTTGCTTATTATAAATGACTAGAACAAAATTACGCAGGCAATCCCTCTTGGAAAGTTAAGGTTTTATTAGACTGAAGCTCCTTCTGAATTTCTAAGGCCCTAGCTTTATACTGTTCCGATAATTCTGAATTCTTTTCTACTCCTAAAATTTGCACATAAAGTATTCTATCACCACTATATTTAAATGAAATATAAGTAATTAGTTACTCAATTGTGTTAGGTCTGAGAGTTGTTTGTCTTGCAAACATTTTTATTCCAGTTCAAGTTCACTTAAACCACAAATGCAATAGGTGTGTAACTGTAATAGTAAATTGTATTTGTAACAAAAGTGTATCAATTCTTTTAATATGATATAAAAAATAAAACATCTGAAATAAATAAATCCTCTTAAACTTACCATCTCCTTTGCTATACATCTGACTTAGATTGGCACAACTGTACATATTTCCAAGATTACATCCTTCTAGTGCATAGTTAAAAGCTTTTTTTCATATTCTTATGAATCAAAAATTCATCTGGTTTCACTTTTGTGTTGGGCTCCACAAGTGCTTCATTTTTAACACCAACTATATACATCCCTGATAGGTAATAACAGGCATTTGCGTTTTTGCCACTACATGCTTTTTCCAGTAACTCCATACCCTACAAAAGTGAAACAAACGCATAAACAGAAACTCGGAAAGTATGTAAGCAATAACCTTTGCAATGTCCTGTTTTGGTTCGGGACGATCATTTTTGGTGATCAATAATAGACCTTGGTTTAAACATGAATCAGGTTCTTCCAAATTGCATCCCTTCTCAAAGTAATCATACGCAACTTTAAAATCAGACTTCTTCGAACCTCTGCCTAGAAGACTGTATGTACCGTATTTCAAACAACTTTTACCATACTTATATTCATCACAATTATTTTTATAAACTTTTGCGGCCTTTTCATAGTCTTTTTTTATCGATTCTAAGAAGTCTGCTAGCAAATGACAAACTAGAATAGAAAAGTGGTACCTTAAAGTGAGGTTATGTAACATAATAAAGTCATCAAACACATTTACCTTCTGGTTTCTTCTCACTGTAGCATCCAAACCGGTACTCTATTCCTAAGTTGTTGATGTATTCCTTCACTTCACTTTCTGATTTGAGATTGTAAGACATTTTATTTTAAAATCAAAATTCAGGTTATTTAAGATAAACGTCACGTTAAATTTTCTGCATTTGAACTACATTTCAAAATATTTGAAATTCTTCAATATACAATTGTGTCTACTATAACATCATTTTTAGGTCAAGTATATAACGTAACTATTTTTGTACCGTTGACAGTTGTTGGTTGTTGACAACATGACAACTGACAACCACAAAACAATCTGACAACCATGTGGTTGTGAGTTGTATGAAAAGTATCTTTTTTTATCTAATAATTTTTCCCTAATCAGTCCAAATCCAAAAAAGGACGAAGGACATTATGCCGCAATTTTCCTACTTTACAAACGAAGCTGTTAGTTTAGAAAAACAAGTAGACTTATCAACACAACCAATAGAGACGAAACTAGAAGATATAGAGGATATCTACGAAGTAAATAAATGCGCTAATTGGATAAAATCTAATAATTTTCAAAGGGTATGCATATTCTTAATTTAGAGGGCTATTTGATTTTTAATTTTTGCACTAGGTATGCCTACAATTTCCGATCATTTGCTACCCGATTCAAGCGAGGTTGTTCTCATACTACAATCCAAATTAAATCAAACCGTTTATATTTTAGGAGACACAGCTTATGAAAGGTAATTATTTGTAAATTTTAACTCTGTTTGTAACTGTAATGTTTTATGTATTTTCAGTTGTTGTATAGATTATGTTGCTGCAGCTCATATAAATGCGGATGCAATTATTCATTTTGGGGACGTGTGTTTTTCAAAAACATCAGCAAACATTCCTTACTTAAATATATATGAAAAATATGACATAAACGTTGATCAGTTAGAAGCCACTATTCATGAAAAATTTCAGGACAGTACAGATGAAATCACAGTTTTAGTAGACTGTCCTTATATTCACCATTTAGGTAAAATCCACATTTTTGGTATCTAGATCATTCAAAAGGTATTCATAGGTTTTGACTAAATTTTTGTGTAGTCACATGAACTAGTTAGTCAACCCGTACTAAATCTTTATTGCAGATGATATATTGGCATCATTTAAGAATTATCCAAATGTCGACGTTCAACAGATAGATGCAGACTCTATAGATGTTAAAAATAATGTTGTTATATTTATTGGAAAACATGAAAGAAAGTTGATGAACATTGAATTTACCTTCCAACGTATGTGGTTGTTGCATAAATTGACAAAAATACAACATTGATTTTATTTTAGCGAAAGATCTTTATTATTTTGATGGAGCATTAAAAAGATATGAAGCGACTTCAAGGATACTGAAAAGGAGATACTTCATTATTGAAAAGATTAAAGACAGTGAGACGATAGGAATTATTATTGGTACTATTGGTGTAAAAAATTATTTGAAAGTTATCGAGAAAATGAAAAAATTAATTGATTTAAGTGGAAAAAAGTATTACCTCATAAGTGTTGGAAAACCCACAGTTGCCAAACTAGCAAACTTTCCTGAGGTTAGTAATTTTTATGAATGGAATTAATTTACTTTTAAATTTATTGTAGGTTGACATTTATGTGGTGATCACATGTTCATTGAGCGAAATATACGAAAGCCGTGATTTCTATAAACCTATAGCGACACCATTTGATGTTGAAATTGCATTAAACAGAACTACAGATAGAAATATAAAGTTCTCTTTAGACTATAATGCATTTTTGAACGAAAATATAGAGCTGCAAGGCATACGTTATGACGAAACTTTAGAGGGTGATGTTAGTTTGTTAACAAATAGAGTAAGAACTGTCGCATTAGAAGAAAACTTTGCCGCTGGTGATACAGGAGATATGCAGGTGGCACTTAAAACCGATGGAACTGTAGCGCTAAATACCAGTTATGGTGCAGGTTACTTAGCCGAGAGAACATGGAAGGGACTAGAACAAAATCTTGGTCAGACGGAGGCAGAAGTCGCCCAGAAAGGTCGATCAGGCATTGCACAGAAGTACAAAAATGAGGAATCTTAATTTTTCATAATTATTTATTTATATTAATACTTTGATTTAATTAAATAAATGTATATGTTTTTTTCTTGTTTACACTCGTAACCACTTCCCCTGATTTACTCAAAATTTTTCACTCAAGTTGCAATATGCAAAAAAAATTGTATAAAACAAAATTGGAAGTTACGATCGCAACATCAGTAAATGTGTTGTATTTAAAACAGACAATGTTCTACATCCTGAAATTACCTTGATTTTTTCCTAATAACAACTAATAGTAATTATTGAAACTGAAAAGTATATATTTATTGCAGAGAAGTCCAAACGTGATAAATTTTATAATTTGATAAAACAATACGAACCAGAAAAATTTGTTAATTAAAAGCATTAAACATAATGAAATATATTGACACAATAATAAATTCACAATATACATGTGTACATTTGGTAAGAAAATATATGTATATATTTATAAAGCACCATTATTTGGTTATAATTAGGGATGTAGTAGGGATACAGTATTATAATTAAAATATACATGTACTGTATTTTTAAGCAAGAATGAAAAGCTGTATTTTTTATATATTATATTATTACTATGCTGTATTTATTTTATTGCCATTTTTTGCTATTTAAAAAAAAATAATTTTTGATCGATATTTTTTATTCAATATATCGATAATTATTATCGCATCATTCAATATATTGCAATACAAAATATCAATAATTTTCCTTTCGATTCCCATCCCTAGTTATAATCCTTAAGCTTTTACTTTTTGGTAACAATTTGCGGTACAAAATCTGGTGTGATGACCTTATTTAATAGTTCTGCATACATTGGCAACCTCTGAGTCATCTAAAATGAAAATAAACATTATCACTATTATTAGTATCAAAGTTGTGTAAAAAATTACCTACCTGAAATCCCCAGTGATCCTTTATTTGCCTACAGAGATTCAAATCGAGTTCTGCTATCAACAAACCATTTTTAGTCCTTGACAAACCCTAAAAATCAAAATTATTGTCTGTTTAAGGCAGTGCTGAAAAGAAATCAAAACAGTTACTGACGGGAAGGATTCTCACACTCCTCATACTGAATGTGAGAGGCCCGAAACAACATCCCTATGTTAGCATAGCGCAGAGAATTGATAAATCCACTAGTTTAAGAGTAATATAATACAAAGAGGAATTGGCATTATACATCAAATATGTATAATGCCATAGACAGAATATCAGTTTCATATAAATTTAGGAATATTGCTTGGTTTAGATCATTGTTGCTAATAACATCACTCTAATAATACAGTGATCTTCATAATTCACTTACAGGAGTTCTTGACCCATTTGGTGCAGCTACGTAGCTGGACCCATAAAAATGTCCGAAATTTTTGTGTGCAGATTTTCCATCTCCTGGAAGTGAATTCATGATCAAAAACTTCCGTACCAACCCTATTTATGGCACAAGTAAAATAACTATTTGCTACGGCAGCATTTCTAGCTTCTATACCCCATAATGGTTCGCTCAACTCGCCGATCTAAAATATTACATATCTTTTGGGGACACCTATAATTATATGAAATACTTTACCGTGGCCGATGGATTAAATACAACTTCAGCCCCATTTAACCCAAACATTAACCAATTCAAGGGATGGTGTCTTCCGTAGCAAATATTGATGGCTATTTTGCCAAATTCTGTCTGTAAGAATAAATTGTTGGTTTTACTTACACATGTAAATTTTTCCTACAACTTGCAGAAAAACAAATTAAAAGCTCGTAATATAATTTAATTCCTCAAATTCTATATCTTTTTACCCTCTTTTGATTTATTGTATATCCATAAAATATATGTTTTTTCTCTATTCACATTTTACCTCAAATACAGGATGTCCTGTGTTGCCCTCAAAATAATAAGTAGACTCGTTAAAATCCCCAACCCTTGGTATATGATTTTTTCTGTGTTTTCCAAGGTAATCGCCATGGTTATCAATGACTACCGCTGTATTCCATATTGTCTCTCCATGAACGTGGTCTCTTTCCAAAATTGGAGAAATTATTACCATATTGTATTGTTTCGCTAACTACAAATGTGTTATAGAAGTCTATAATCTATGAGCTTTAAAGTAACATGTACGAAATGAAGGTAATACATACTTCTGCCAAATAGGATGTAGTAGGGCCATGTTCTGCACTTTCTGCATACTCGCACCATGGCGTTTTTTTCTCGTGTGCAAAACGCAAACGGCATATCTACAAAAAATCTGCTAAAATACTTGTACAAGCCTATATTTTGTGAGTTAAAAATTCATACTAAATTTTTCATGTTTAATTAAGTGCTTAGCTGCTTTCGGTCTACAAAGTGTATAACCAGAGTTTGCAACAATTTGGAGATTAACACAATAAATAGTAAACATCAATATCTATAAAGATATATCTGTGATTATGTTATACTCAAGGTAATTTTTCAAGGACTATATACACGTTTTATTTGTTATTACAATTAAAACCATGCCTTGCTTTTAGACGAAGACAAAACGGGGGTTCAAACAATGAGTTTTAATAAAAAAAACTTCTCTTTTTTCATAAACATCTACCTATAAAGAACCAATAGAGATATACACCTTTCGACCTGTCTTGACGATTTTACTTACTCCACGCTTCCTGAAAACAAAACACGTTAACACCTCCTTTAGAAGCAAGTTCTATAACTTGCTGAGCTAGTTTAAACGTAGCATCTCTAGTTTCTTTTATAGGCGATGAAGTGGGTACTGGATGCTGGTGCTGAAATAGACCCACTCTAATCACTCGGCGACTTCTTAATTGTTCTTCTTTACAGTTGAACCCACATGATACTACTTCAATCTGATAAAGCGATGAAAGCTTTTTCACTTCATCAGAAACTTTAATTTCACTAGAATCATTGAATATACTATATAGAATATAATAACCAAATAAGAGATAAAATTGTTACATGTACATACTGTGTCTGTTTGCCATAAAGAATTGCCTGCACTTTCTCAAAATCCTCTTTTCTTTCTTTTGTTAAAATTTCCACCATCAAATTTTATATCAGCCATAACTAAACATGTTAAACTTAAAACCATGTTTTACTTTATATTTGATGTGGTAGTAGAATACCTTCCAGTAACTGATTGTGAGTTGAGTAAAACCACCAAAAAAATTTTAAAAAACAGACCATCAAATTCTTTTATATCAGCCATAACAAGTTAAACAATGTTACTCAGTTTTTTATTGGCCATTTAAGGATAGAGGATCAAAGATTTAAATGGAATTACATACTTATTTTATTATTTATTTATTTCATGTTCCAGTGGCGTAGTAGAAATAAGGTACATAGTTACGTCACGGTTTAGGTTACGTGTTGATATTTTTACAAAGTTAATCGACCAATCAGAAATAAGAATTACTGATATTTTAGTAGATATCAATGTTTTTTTTACAAAAATTAGCTTTATTAATCGTATACTTCATACAATAAAACCTCTATCAACTACGCTTTACAAGTGTGTTTCAAGGTAAGGAAAAACCTCTTAGCAATAGTATATTTTTATATTTAGGTCTTGATTAAAGCTCTGTATTACACAAAGCAAAATTTCTCAAAATGCATTTTATGGCACAAACATTCGCAACGAGTTGAGCCGTCCTTTTTTCTTATAGCTTAATATGGAACCATTTTAGATATAAAAAATAAAATTATTATCCATCTCCACATTTTTTTCATTTCCTTGATAGTTTCAACAAAACATTTCAACGCAGGCGAGTTTCAATATTAGCCATATTTATTTTACTCTTTTATGGTTTTACTCTCAAACGCTTGTTTTACAACCTCTTGTGATACTGAAAATTGTGCAGTATAACTCCTTCACTTGTTTATGTTTTCTATATTTTTGGAGTATACTGTTATTTGTAATGTTCGATTTTTTTGTGGTTTTAAAATGTATGATCCAGTACGGTTTTGAAGGAATTGTATCGTGTGAAGACAGCTTTACCAATATTACAAATGTGGTAACCACAAAACCATAAGTGGTAAAATAATTTACCAGGATACTAAATATGTTAGAGGGTAAATGGGTTTGCCTAATACTGCATAATTTTTTTACATATCAATAGGAAATATTTTTTTGTCTATATGGATGTTCAAATTGTCGGGCTTTATGGTGATCTCTGCCGTAACGTTAAATGCTTCCAAACCAAATTCAAAATAGCCCGGAAAGCGCCATCTTGAAAAACAAAAATAACGTCATTTCTATTTAAGGAAAAGCGGTGTGTGACTTGTGAACGCTTGTCCTCTGAAAAAGTATTAAAAACCGAAAACGTTGGCAGTTACTGGTGTCCGAAGTGTTGTATGTGTGTTTACTGCATTCTTATTTAATAGAGAAACGTAAACAATACGAATTTTCAACACCATTAATATTTTTAGCCCAAGGTCGCCTTTTTGCCGCCTGAAGAAGGCCTGTGTTTACCCCTCATGTGGATTTAGAATAATTTAAAAATCTATTTGTCTAAAGAAAGTTGAAACTAAAGCGGAGTAAAGGTCAGTATGTAGTTATTGTTTTACTGAGTCACAGATCATTAACATACACATACCCATTTCAATACGAAAACAAATTCACTAATTAATTATTTCAGATGGTCGATGTAGATAAGCTCACGGATGCGGAATTACGCACAAAACTGTTAGAGTTTGGCTTCCCTGTGATGCCCATAACGGGAACAACAAGAAAGGTGATGGTGAAGAAGTTAAAACTGCTCTTAGAAAATAAGAATAAAATGGGGTCGGAAGGAGGCAGAAGGTAAACTCGACATTAAATTGTGTACAAAGATCTTATCGTATCCGTGTATTACAGGTCTTTGGGGAGATACTGAGTGAAGAAGATAGTGACCCAGATGTTAAAGTGGCGAAGAAGAAAGAGAACAGAAGGGCAACAATGGCGGCTCCTATAATGCAGCCTCCGGTTACAACCACAAGAAGTCGGAAGAGTACCAGACTCAATGACACCCCAGAGCCAGAGGTATTGTTGGTTGTTTTCTTTATCATCGTGCGTGTTAACTACTTTTAATTTCAGATTATACACAGCCCTCCGAAAAGGGAAACCAGGACTACAACATCGACCACCTCTACGAGAACGCAAAAAATAATAAAGTCGGCCCACGATGAGTTCGATACCGGTTCGGATTCCGAGTCCGATATTGTAACAAACAATTATAACTCTATTAGAGGCGGCGACCTGGATTATAAGAGAAGTTCGCCTATAAAATCTTCTCTGTCGTCCCCGTTCATTTCCACCAGCAATAAATATTCTCCGCCAAAGTCGGTCGATACTTCTTCCTACAGTTCTGCGAGGAATGTCGCCTTCTCAACTTCGGCTTCACCGAGTCGCCTAACTTCTTACAATTCACCCTCCAGTGCCTCGGATTATGCCTCGGACAGGTTGAATCAGATTCGGTCAAGACTCAGTTTGGGCAGCTCAGGTATGGGGTTTTGCTTTTTATTTCCTACAGTTTACAATTTATCTGTTTATAGTTTAGCTGTTTATTTTTAATTTAGTATTTCTTTAACATACATTTTGTTACAGGTTATGATAAGCCTTTGTATTCTGCAAGCTCATCAACCCCCGAAAAGGAAGAAACCCCATTTTTGAGTAACTTTACTAAAAGGTTGTCTGCAATGTCCAGTCAGAAGAACGATTATGATTATAAAAATGACATAATTAAAGAACACGACACAAACGGATCCGGTTATGCCAGAAGTCAACTGAGCAGGTAAGAATCCACTTAAAACTTGAATAAGGGACTTTAGTTTAGTTCTTAATGGTTCCGACAAAAAATTGAATAGTCATGCGAAAAATAGAGCAACATATGGTAATTCGTCTGAATGCTAAACTCCGATAATGCGAGTGCAGCAATGCTCGGTGGGGTAGCGTTTCGGATGGGTGACCGTATCTGCTCTGTGAAAGTTTGTCGGGCAGAGGCGTCTAGTGGATGGTGACAGAGGATGGCAATCTGAGCCATCTGCTGAACCTCTGTCAGTGGGTTCGAGTCCCGCCTAATAGACTTGGCAACTCTATTAGGACTGTGTGAGTGTATCGGGGGTTAGGTGGAAGAGCGCCGAGTGGCGAATCTCGCTCCCGTAAAATCCAAGGTACAAAAAAAATGCGGATTATTATTATTAGGTATGTAGCTGTTTTGTGAATGATGTTTCTTTCCAGTTACAGGGGTATGGCTAGAGGAAGAGATCCCACATACACCTACAAGGCTAATCAGACGAGTATACTGAAAAATAATTTTGTGTCCTTTGCCGTGTTGGCTGGCGCGCGCTGTTTTTCGTCTTCTTGGCCATAATGTATCTGGGAATGAGATCGGACACGTCGCTCGTATCATCCGGTAAGAACCGATATTCAGCACCGTAACTATTTTCTCTCATTATTAGAATGAAATGCATTTTGCCCAATGAATCAAATTTTGTACGACTTCAGAAATTTGTGTCGCTTTATGAAAAGACGCCATGCATTGTTATTTGTTTTTGTCCAAGTAATTTTCATTATCATTTTTAATCGATTATTATGGTTTCTTGGTTGAGAGAGAAGTGTTAGTTTTAGCATTTTTTTTCTATCTGCTTTTATTAGTTTTTAAAGGTTTTGCCAGTTTTGTGGATTTTTTTTATTATCTATTTTTCTTGTACCGATTTTAATAAACAATAAATATTTTGCTCTCTAAGATTGTTTTTTTCTTTGTTGTACCTTTTACCCGTTTTTTATTTTTGCCTGCAGCCAAAATATTTATTGGTTATTAAATATTTATAGCAGGATGTATTTATTTGTACAACAAACAGCAATATTTGGAAAATAGTAAAACTGACAGTCTTATTTATGTGTAAGTTAATGATGATAATATCTTTATTCGATGTAAATAAAGAAAATTTTAAATTTACATATTTAATAATAATACATTGAGGAGGTGAAGTGTGCTTTTCGGTAATACCTCAAAATTTGTATAACTAATTTCTTATTAAATTATTTACAAACATTTTCTGAATTACGTTAAACTTTATAGTACAAGATCTGACCGCATGATTTCTGTTCTCATAAAAGAATAGAATGTGATGTGTCTGGAATTAAAATTCATGCATATGTTTAACCGGTGCTTTGTTTATTCTGGCCACAACTACCTGTTACAGATGAAATATTGCTTTATTTGGAAAATTTTTTCTTCGCCACATTAATATAAGACAAATTTTATTATTTATCAAATGAGGCACTAATGTAAAGACGATTCAAGAAGTACCCACCCCATTTACTCGTCACTCAATGTCATTTCTGAAACCGGGACACTCGACTCAAAATGCTGTCACCGTATTTGTTGAATAATCTTAACAATTTAAGAGTTAGAGAATCGGAGAATGTGTCGAAATGTTGAGAAAAAAATGAGGAATCATACCGGAATCATTAGAAGTCTGTCGAAAGAGCTCGAACGGGCGTTTCAACGAGTTTTTCGGGTCAAGAGGGACAGTCGGACCATTTGAGCTGTTATGTAAAGAGAAATGCAATGCGATGATATGCACATGTATTTTTCAATGCAAAAATGTTTGTATTTTTTGTCCAATTCTCCTGAAAAACCTGGTGGGGTTTTTCAGGAGGGTCATCCACGATCACACTATAAAAACATTAGAGAATTATTAAATAAAATAAAGAATATATTAAAGAAATATTTCATTTATTACAGTTACTTGTATTATATAAGACTTTCTTGGCTCTGATTAAACATATACAAGACCTTTAATTCTTGACACATCCCGTTCTATTCCTTTATAAACACAGTGTTTATTTTTAAAACAAAACAGTAGTAAAGATTAAAAACCTGTAATTGGGTTATAAACTGTAAAAAAGTCAAATAGAGATATGGGACTAGTAGACCATAATAGTCATACTAGGGTAAATACATAAGATTAGTATACACGTATGACGCATGCCTTATGTAAGCATATGACGCGTAAAAAAATAATATCAAGTTTTGTTATAGTCCTTCTGAAGTGAATGTGAAGAGATAGAGTTTTAATTCCTTTGATGGCTAATGCCGCCTTACCTACCTACCTACCGCTACCTTTTATAAATTCGAAAATTGTGAAATAATAAATACAATGAAGCATCGATTATCCGAACCTCAGTTATCCGAACGACCGGTTAACCGAACCGTTTAATATTGGACTTCTTTTCTTAAAATGTATATGTATTAACGATATGTATGTATGTTTATTTACTGCAAATATGTGTATATGTACATAATGTTCTTGAATTTTTTTTCTTTTACAAATGATGGTTGTTCTCTTTTCTTTTTAGTACACATTGAAGTGTAAAATAAATTTGTGTATTGCATTAATGTTTGTTTGTTTGTTTATTTAATTGTCTGTGCACACACATATTATGTACCTACACCCCAAATAGTTTTTTTTAAATTATCGGTTATCCGAAATATCAGTTATCCGAACCACCCTGGTTCCCAATTAGTTCGGATAATCGATGCTCCACTGTATTAGATTCCCGCGATAGAATATCTCGAACTGTCATTTCAAATGGTCTCCAAAACGCCATACTAATTAATTACTAATAAATTATATTTATAAAACTTACTCGTTATTCAAAAAAGTTTTAATAAGCCTAGCTGAAATCAAAGACAAACACTTCACTGGCGGAAACAAGAGGGAATTACTAAAATACATCATTTTAACGACACAGTGGACCGCATGAATAGCTAACCAGCGTATTCGATGCAATGCAAAATACTCTAATTGGGTCACTGTAGTCACTTGTAAGCGTGAATGCTGCATGTTACAGGCTCTTCAAAATTTTCTTAAGTAATTTAATAAAGTTGATTTTATAAATTTTAATGCTAACTAATAAATTTATATCTATGTATTTTTTTTTTTAATATTTCCAAACTAGCTTTCTAAGAACGTCACGAAATAACAGTTTACTGAAGTATAAATATAACGTTTGTATAGTGAGCTTAGCAATTTTAGGAAATATATCTGACAACCTTACTTTTTTTCATGTCTTCACATTCACATTTGAAATACTATACCGTGTGTGTAAAGCCGACATCGGCCAGTCATGAAAAAGGACAAACAGAAGTGAGACGAGAGATAAGAAGCAACCGTACACACATCGAAGGTAGTGAGGGAATAAGACCGGCCCTCTCACCACCTGTGCTTGTTGTTAGAACAAGAAGGGTAGCATTTGTCCTTTTTCACAACTGGCCGATGTCGGCTTTACACAAACTGTATATGCTACATGTAGGTATGTAAGAAAGTGACCAAATCCACATTTGTTTAGTCACTGTATGTCTGGGCCAATCACGCGATAACCACCTGTGAAGATAATTTGTGAGGCAGTGTGTAACGTCATCTAGAAATATGTTCCAGTTTTGTGAGTTTATTTTTTTGCAAAATAACATATTTCCAGTGGCTTGAGAAGGAAAAAATAAGCGGATTTAATTTCAAATCAGGGTTGTCAGTGATCCCCAACTGTATGCTGAAATGCTGAAATTTATGCTGTGTGAGAATTTTGTGGTCGATTTCATGCATCTGAAACAGGATCTGGTATTTCTATGAACTCCGTACAGAATTGCAATATCAGAAATCCTTGAATTTCAGTCCTAATTGTGTTTCTGTATTAGTCAAATTTGTCACCGTAATTTTGAAAGCTATGTTATTGCCCCCTATGGGTAAATTTAACAAAAAAGTAAGATATATTAAAATATTTCATGAACCAATTAGATTTATATATCGCTTCTTATATTTCCTCACTGGATATTATAGGATAGATAATGTGCCATTAATTCATTTCAAATCCTCAAAAAAAAGCATGTTTAATTTAAGGAAGCATTTCTTTTGAGGTTTTAAGAGTATTGTTAAGTTATTTAAATCATCCACAGAACTTTTGGTATTGAATGGTGTATTATAATCATCTCTACTACTGTCAAAACTATGTCCAATCCAAGTCTAATGAATTACTTTCAAGAGTAGATGTAAGAATATATTACAAATAACAAACATATTTATTTATGGGCCTAGTTTATCACAAACAATCCTACCCTTACACTAGATGTTATACGATGACGTAGAACCAATAAGATATGTTTTTAGGTTATGTAATACCTCACTGCGTGCTTTCCGATCCAAACTCAAAGAAGGGCGTTAATTGTCTAGTAGAGGACGATGTTGTAAACGCAATCAACTTGCTGAATGTCGTTAAACCCGAGTTGCAAAAGAGGGCTGTAGCGAATAAATGCTTTGACGCTGACCTTAAAGCCCCACATGACCGAATCTGAGGTAATCAACTTCTGCAAGACAAATTTTGCAATAAAGGTAATTAGTGTTCGTACTGGGAAAAAGTAATTCGTCCCTAGTTTCGTAATTTATGTTGAAGGATGAGAAGCTAATAATGAACGACCTGAGGAATTTGGAGATTTTAAGTTTTGACAACCCCGACTGGAATATAAGGGTGGTACAGACTGAAGATAACAATGGCCTTATCAGTGAGGATGACATAACACCTAGTATGGTAAGCATTTTGCAGTTATAGCTACAAATAATTTTAAAAACAAAATATTCACAGCAAATATAAACTAAATGGAAGTAAATAACTCTTATAACTTTGCAATATGTGATATGAAAATTTAAGGTTAGAACCTATATCTTTAGAGGTTATATTGCTGATATAGCAATAGATTTTTAATTTTTGATGAAATTTGTAAAACAGGATTTTTTTTATTAGCATCTACTGTTTGAATAACATTTATCAGATCTCCAGAAACACATTTTATAATTTCCTAAACTTGTCTTCGTGATTACATATTGTAAAAACTGAGATATCACATATGGATGTAATGTCAAATAAGGAATATTACAAATTGTGATACTAATAGCATTAGAAATATTCATACTTCTAACGCTATTGGTGTTACAATTTGTAATATTCCTTTCAATATATATATTTTCTATCTCAACATCAATTGATGAGTCTTTTTTGTATTTAGGAAAGAGTGATCTTCAATTACGATCACAAAATAACAAGTCTAGTGATGTTAAATCCCGATCTACCATGGAGATGCACTTTTTATAAAACATTCTACACAGTTTTCAATAGCGTTCTTTTCATTGTTTTGATATTTGGCGCCCTATACTTGTCCAATTTGGGTTACAAGTATTACCGATACTATGAACAAAAACACAGGGACGAAATCGGATTCATGGTCGAAAGGATTATCGACATCTTGCAGTCTAGCGCCAGCTGAAGAAGGCGGTGACAACTTCGTGGTGATCAACCACGTTAGAGACATGATTTTGCCAGTAGCAGAGAGGAAGCGTAAGTAATGTTTTTTGTCCGTTTTTGTGTAAATTACAAATTCAACAGAAATATTAAATTATGTGATACGTGAACATGGGAGTTTTGGTTGACATTCCAGGGCTGAATTGTCATATTTAATTACAAATTATTAGAAAATTATAATTTCATGCAATGTACTATTGATATTAGTTAGAAAATTTTCCTCTTAGAGTTGTTCCAAAAGGGATAATCAATAATATAATAAATTTAATTTGGTGCTGTTCAAATATTTATGTTTACCTTATTACACCAAATAACTATCAAATTGCGGTAAAATATATTCTATCTTGGAACTTACGATGCCATTATAACCGCAAATATAGTTTATTAAAATCCTACGAATATGATAATAAAACGGGAAGTAATTCTATTAAATGTTATCGCTTTGTTAATCTACCGCTATTAACGTAGAAGTGGCTCTTTTCCAGGGAAACAGAATACTTGGACAAAGGCAGTTAAGTTTATAAATGAGAACGAATCTCGTGTTCGTACGGAAGTGCAGGAAGTCCAAGGGGAACCCCTTCGAGGTATGGAGGTGGATAGGTAGCGCCAACCTTAGTGTAAGCGGGTAAGTGTCTATAGTTTTAATTGTCGCTCATTTAATCCTCGAAAATAGTACGTAATGTAACATCCATTTACTTCCCCTGCTATTTTTCATTTAATACGATAAAGTGGGGTTGGTTAAAATACATCAAGTCCCTTGCACTGCTCGCATACAAAAGCAACGTTCCCAATAGATAATTTTAAAAAATTACCAACCTTTAACATGTACATAGTTTTGTTTTTTGAATTCAAGTACGCGATTCAACGGCACCGGTTGGTAATTTTTAATATTATCTATTTTGCAGGGACCAGTCGCAATTTAAGTATCGCCAGGGAAGGAGAATTGTGGACGCTCAGTATTTGATAACGGAAGTCCTGAACTTCCCCCACAAACGTCTGAGATTCTGTTCTAACCAGGATATGGAGATAAAAAACGAGATCCGGGAGGGGTCCTCTCCATTTTCCTGCTGCATTGTAAACGCTGCAAAAGGGAACATCCGGTATGTAGCGAAGATCCTGAATTGGATCTGATGAACGTTAACCTTGCCTTAATTGCCGGTATAGCGAGTTTGGGGCTGAACTTATACCACCTGAACGAACTCTGCAGTTCCGTACACATTCCCGGCATAACGGGGAGGAATACAGTAGGTACCTTGATGAACTCTTGGAAGCTTACGATCACTCGCTGACGGACAGCCAGAAAAAGTATGAAGGAGTCGTTTGAAGAGGAAGTCTCGTCGCACGTCGACCCCTATAAAAAGCGAAGTCGACTCAAGCGATTACGAATTGAAAAGACAAAATTTTCTGCGAGAACTGGAAAAGAGCCCTGAAGAGATCGAGAACATTGCCCAGTTGACAGTCAGTAGCCGCGCGGAACCCCTTTGGTACGCGGAGAGAAGGGTGAGATTGACTGCGTCTAACTTTGGCAGGATCTGTAATCTCCTGGACACCACTAACAGGGCAAACCTCGTAAATGAACTGCTAAACTCCTCATTCGCAGGTAATATTTACACAAGATATGGCATCGACAACGAATTGAACGCAATCCAGGATTTCGAAAAGTTGATGGGATATCAAGCGTCATCAAATGTGGTCTGTACATCCACCAGGATTACCCATTCCTGGCTGCCACACCAGATGGCCTGATAGGGGATGACGCGATCATTGAAGTGAAGTGCCCCTATAAAGCTAAGGACTTAACGCCCGAAGACGCGTTCGAACAGAAACAGATACAGTTCGCTTCTCTCGAGGGTGGCGTCCTCACTCTGAAGAGGACAGACAAGTATTATTACCAGGTGCAGGGGCAGCTTTTTGTCACCGGCAGGAAGGTGTGCTACTTTGTGGTATGGACGCCTCTCGGTTTGGTCTACGAGAAGATCCTGAGGGACGACGAGTGCTGGAGCAAGATGTTCCCTAAATTGGAGAAGTTTTATTTTCAGCACGTCCTGCCGACCCTTTTGAATGAGAAATGATTTTCCGAATGAATTTTCTTTTTATTATGTTTAGTAATTCTAATATTTTCAATACTAGTCTTTATTCCTTGGCAATCTATTGTGTTATATTTATATTTATCTCGATTATTATTATGTAATATTTATATTATCACAGTATTTAATGTGGCCTGCCTAGCTGTTATTATAGCTGTATTTTAATTTTATCTTTAGAGACTGGTTTCTTATTTTCGAGGAAAAGACTTCAGACAAAATGCAAGTATTGCATTTTGTAGGAAATAATAAAAAAAGAAAATGAAAGTAGCATTTTCTGTTTTTTGAATTATAAATTTATTTTTATATTTTGATTACTTCTGTTTAATCATAATGATTTATATTCATAAAAAAAAATCATGTGTAGTTTTAATAAATTTCATTTGTTAATCAAATAATCAATCCACAAAGAAATGATTATGGAAATAAGTGTTAGTGTAAAATCTATATTATCTGCACAAAATTGTATGAAATTTTATTAATCAAGATGTTATTATGAAGGTCTTACAATATATAACTGTAGAGGACAATGTTTTTTTTTTATAAGATACTTTATTATGCAAAAAAAATCTAGTTATTTTTTTTAATAAAATTTATCCACATGTTTTTATGTTTATATACTTTTTTATATTTTTTCACTGTTGTTTATATTTGTGATATTTATATTATATCGATGTTTGTTACTGAAAGAGTAACCATAATAATAATAAAGTATATCCACCCATATTTTGTTTTGTCTTCCCCTCAAAGAGTGACCGCAAATTTAGCCCGTTTTCTGAACCTCGCTAGAGAATAGTGGAAAAAATGCTAAAAATATTTGGCAGGTACCAAATTACTCGTCATGAGAAATCAAGATGAGCACCTTTTTTAGTTTTTTAAAAATTTTCGAAAATCACCCTTTTTTTTTAGGGGGATTTAGGGGTTGAAAATACCCAAAAAAATGAAACATTTAAATAGTATCAATTAAACTAAAAACAATATTCATTACATTTTTTACCAATATTCATTACCCCTTCAGAAGGGTTGTTTTTATAAAAAATAATTTGGAATGTACAGATTAGTTCGAGTCTACCTCCCTGTATAAAAAAAATTGGAATGTTTTCTCAGATTCATATGGAAATATCTTACCTTCTGATGTTTAAGGGTGGCTCCATCCTTGGGGATGGGAATTATTTTTTCATAAATATCGCTAGAAAGTAATTTTTTCTCAATTTCTTACGATTCAAAAGACTTAAATATTTTTTTTCAGATTTTTTTAAAAATCACATTCATTTTTTAACATTCATTCAATAAAAAAATGTAATGAATATTGTTTTTAGTTTAATTGATACTATTTAAGTGTTTCACTTTTTGGGTATTTTCAACTCCTAAATAGGGGTGATTTTCGAAAATTTTTAAAAAACTAAAAAACATGCTCATCTTGATTTTTCATGACGAGTAATTTGGTACCTGCCAAATATTTTTAGCATTTGCTACAATTCTTTAGTGAGGTCCAGAAAACGGGCTAAAAAACAGTTATTTTTGCGGTCACTCTTTAAGGAGCATTTCTTAGGATGTCAACTTGTAGTTGACACAAAAATAGCATAAAACGCCGCGTCACAAACAGGTCCAAACAACATATCTGCAAAGTCCGAATTACACAACAGAAACAATAAAAACAATGTGCCAAACTAAGGTACATGTTAAATAAAAGAGAGTGTGAGTTCTTTTAATTACAAATGAAATTACATCTATTGGAATCGTTCAGTAAAAATATATTAAACAATCATTCTTTATGTAAAAAAATATAGAATATATGTAATTTTATGACAAATTACTTTCATACAGAAGCTTATAATTTTTTTTCAGCTCAATGACATCGGTTGCGTCCATAAAACATCAATTGAAATATATGTTTTTTACCTAACATATCTAATTTTGAACTACACAGTAAGAATATCTATATTTTGAGAATATATTAATTGTTAATATATTGATATTATATTAACAATATTTAGATTTTTACTGTATGACCTAATCTTTCATTTCTTTACAAAGATTTCCCAATACTGTCTTGCCTAAATCTTTTTTAAAACCTTATTTAGAAAAACATTTTTGATGTTATGGTCAAAGTTGAGAACAATTTTGTAACTGTAGAAATTAGGAAACTTGTTTGAGAATGAGAAAAACAATCTTAAATCCAGTAAGTCCAATCATATTGGTGTTCAGCATGATAGAGGCCCTTTTATTTTATCATGACTATATATGGAATTAATAAAAATGTTCTGCAGGTCGCCCAGGAACAAGAGCTGGCAGGGCCAGGCCTTTGAGACGCAAGTGGGATCGGTGAACAGCCTGCCGTGTTCCCCGACCCCATGCCTGAAGATTAGGGGGATGGTTGAGGATGGCGATCGCAACACTCACATGATACGCGAGGCCGTCCTGAGCAAGTGCGCCCACCAGTGCCGCATCTTGCACTGCGCCGTCGACACCAACTCCAAACTGCGTATACATCAAGTGCGCCGATCCCAATGATGCCGCTGTAGCCTACAGGAATCTCCACGGGTGGTGGTGAGTAACGGAAAAGTTCTAATCTCGGCACGATACGCTTAACAACGATGAGAATTAGCACTTGTTCCATTTTAGACACAAACTCTTTTATTTTATGCAAAAATTCCCGTTCAATTTGTCAAATAATTTCTGAAGTAGGGACATTGTTTTCTTTGATGAAAATTACAAACTGTTCTTTGGATAACTTCTCTTCCAGCATCATGATTTTTTTTTTTTTGACAGAATGATCTACATCAACCGTAATAACAAGATTAATAGTAGAAATCTGAGTCTTAATTAATTCCTTATTCAATATTTTCTTTATTTAAATTTTCTTTTGAATCAAATGGTCTCCAAAAAGCCATTTTGAAAACTTTTTTTGAGGTAAATATGACCCAAACAACGTATGTTTGTTAATGTACGCCACTGCCCGGTTCCAAAAAACCAATTAAGTCTCAGACAGCTACTGTTTTATAACTGGTCATTCCTAACATCAGTTTGTATTCTTTACCAGCCAGCTGGTATTCTTTCCGGCTCATTTATACATCTAGTCGACTACGTCTATCATAGAGAAAGATAACAACAGGCATCCCTGACAGAGACTGATTTTATTCTTTAAACTGTAATTGGAAATTAAAATGTATGTTGAAGAGATAAGGGTACTTTATGAGACTGTTGGTTATTGTTGAAATAGCTAGATATTGGTGTGCTGCATCTTAGATTGTTTAAAATATGCATGTTTCAGGTACGCTGGACACTTGGTAACCGTTAAATACTTGCGCTTAGAACGTTACATGCAAAGGTTCCCCGATTCTCCAGTAAGCGGACCACCATTTTTGAAAGCCATAACACCCGCTATGGACTGGTCCAGTTAATTTTCATACGTAGATAAATTGTGCTCTTTTTTTAGTAATTTACGTGTTAGTTTTTCATTTACAGTGCGCAGGGAAGGGCCAGGATTTTAATTTATTTATTAAGGTATTAAAGACATGGTAAAGTGAATCGTAATCCCCCCTGTAAGTATATTACAATGTTTTTATCGTTCAGACTACGACTTTTACCTTAATCAAATATTTAGATAGTTTAATATCTAATATCTGATAAGGCCGACTGACTATTTTTTTTTTTTACATAAAACGATATATACTGTATTATATTCTGTTTTATTTAAAACCTAGATTAATTTTACTTTTAATTTAAGAAAATAGATATAGTTTTAATATATACCCGTACGGTTATGTGTTAATGTTGATACACTTTTGTAAGAATGTTAATTTAATTTTTAGGATTATTTTGTAATATGTTGATGGAAATTTTTAATAACTGTTGTATTTTTAATGATATGAATGAAACTGTATTTGTATAAAATTTATATATATTTTTTTTTTATTAGCGTTCCCTTTATACCGAAGTGAGATTTTTAAACGCTAACACCAAAACACTACACATACACTCAACTCGCGCATTTCAACAACCATGTTGGCACCATCAGGAGGTGATTAAAATGTGTTTTATTTATTTATGAGTCCGCCCTAAGAAAAACACAAAAGATATAATGAGTTAATGTATATTTGTATATTAAATACAACAAGAACATGCAAATTAACAAAATTTGTGGTCAACTATGTAGAAAATAAATATCTAGTTTCTACTACATTTTAAATGTATTAAAAAAATAAGTAAAAAATAAACAGAAAACGGTATATAAATTTTCCCTATAATTAAATTTTGAATATAAAAAATATTTCATCACTATATAAAAATACTTTACGATAATACGGTGTAATGAAACACTGAATATAAAAATGAAAACGACAGTAAAAATATTGCACGTTATTACACTGTTTCAAATATAAATAGTACGATTTTTCAATGTTGCTCTGCACGAAATATACGGCCTTAAAATCAGATTAAAGTAAATTTCACTTAAAGACTTAGATAACTAACATTTCTTATTGAAAGAAGCATCCTCTGAAGAGGTAAATTGTTAAGGGGCTACATCCACCTAGAGACTGAAAAAATTTTCGATTTTCCTTTCTTTACATTTTCTTATTGTATATATAGTCTTATGAATGACCCCTACAAATTTTAAGCCGATATCTCAAAAATTCTCGGAGATATAAAGCTTTGAATAACACGCGGCGGAACGTCTAATGCTCCTATCTGCGCGCAACCCCTATTGCCGCCAAGGGCGTAGCCAGTATTTTTCTTTGAGGGGGGGGGGCGGTCAAATGCCCCCCCCCAATGTAAACAAAAAAGCAAAAAAAGGTCATTGGAGGCAACGGCAAGCGCAATCCCCCCGACTATTTTGGTTTTTACATGACCATTTGGGGGGGCCATCACCCCCATCGCCCCCCTGGCTACGCTCTTGATTGCCGCCTTCCGTCACGCTAGGACGAATCAATCGAAGAAGTTCAAAATCAGCTTCAAATGATGCCCAAATTACAGAGGAAGGTACCCTGTACCGACCCGGAATCGCTGATTAGAGGTAAAGTGCATATATAATACGTTAATGCCTATAAAACTGTACCCAAAACATTGCGTTTTTCTCAAAACTGTGAAATTTGGTACAGTAGCGTAAAAAACCAGATTGATATTGAAAAAATAAAAATTGTTTTAACAAATTACGATCAAAGGGGATAAATTTAGGAACATAAATTTAGCGTCTTGCCAATCGATCTTTTAGAGCATAATTCTCATAATTTGCGATCGTCAATCAATTGTATATGTTAGTAACTTAAAAAAAATGCTTGTTCTCTGATTTCAGACGACTGGTTTTGGTAGGAGAAGGGGCACCGCTGAGCCTTTACCAAAAAACCTGCTTCAGTTTAGACGGATGTAGCTCCATCTACGTTTAGTGTTTTTTCAATTACTTTGGTGTAAAATGAAGGCAATAAAATTACCTTTAACTGAAAAAAAGCGTTTTATTATCTTTTCCCGTTCCGAGAAAATGCGTTTCAAAGTTCGACCCTATTTTTGAGCCTCTAGGTGGATGTAGCCCCTTAAATTAAATATACGAAACAAAGAATCTACCGCTATAAGACTGTAGCCTCGGATATATCAAGGTATAAAATAAAAAATAATATAATACCGGAGACTTGGAACCTTCGGCACAGAAAAAAATTCACGCTTGAATAGTCATCCACTTACCACCGAACACTTTTTTGCACTCAAAGCACGCATTTCACCAACCATGTTGGCATCATCAGGAGATAATAAAACTAAAGTTAAATATTAGATAATTACACTGAAATTCCGGTTTGGTGAACCGTAATATTTATCCTTGTTTATTAACCAGTATACACACCTTAAACAGTCCACTGTTCTGGATGATAAACAAGGACAAGTGATTAAATTACAATTCACCGAACTTTCACAGGTTTGGAATTTTAGTGCAAACAGGATGGACAACTAGATTTAACTATAGTTTTAATTATCTCCCGACGATGCCAACATTATTGGCAAAACATGCGTTGAGTGCAAAAAAATGTTCCAGTGTTAAGTAAACCATAAATACCAATTATTGAGAAAATTAATGAGCAAAGTTGCCAACGTTGTACGCTACAACGGTCACGTGATCTAATTTCCCTGGTAGATTTTGCACTTTTTCCAGTCCCCTCTTTCGCCTTATCTTTTTTTTCTTGACCCGATATCTCGACCAAAACCCCGTTTCTGTTGTCAAAATATAAATCTTGGTCTTCTAACGTATGCCGCTTCGCAGAAGTAATGCTCATCGTGAAGTTTAACAAAGTTTCGCACAGTTTTCTTGCCGATGCACAAGGAGAGTCTCGACCTGAGGAAAAAATAAATTTTGAAGCACGTGAAGGAAAAAAGTAAGGTTATATATTACCTGAAATTCCATGTTTTAGTATGTCCTCGATAAGTAGCAATTGGAGTTCATATCTCTGGATTGGAGTAATGTAAGGAATGCCGTCTTCGTTTCTAAGTATCTGTTTCACACTGGAAGATCTCATATCTACGGAAGTCTTTGATCGCAAGAACTTATAACCTACGTCCTGCTTTTTGGAAGAACTGCTTTTATCCTCTACTGTCTGTAAGGTTTTACTCGAAGTACTGGTCTTTTGCTTTACGGGCTTATGACTAGACTGAGAACTCTCTTGTCTCTGTTGACTAGATGCTTGACGTCTTAAGCTGCTGGCTTTGTTCTCTGCCACGGAAGGTTTTTTCACACCTAAAAGAAAGTGGTTAATAACAAATATTTATGATTCTATAATTTTATATTCATAAAAACTACTTTTCGTATGCCTAACCTCAAAATTTAATTCTACCCAGAATATCATACAACTTCAAATTTTTCCCCTATACACTGTTAGCAAAATCGGATCTTTGGTCTGTAAGTTAATTAAAGTAATTCATTGGTTACAGGAAGGGGTTACAAGCCAATAACTTTACATCCTTCACAGACAGTGGCCCTGCCCACCACTTTGCAGAGTGTCATGTTATCGGCCTGTAGCCATTCCCTCTAACCAATGAATTACTTACATCTATTAACAGACTGAAGATGTGACTTGACTACAGTGTATACGTAATAGCAACACATACCTTTTTCTACTTTCGGTGTTTCTTCTAACGAGTTTTCCCTGATAAATTGTTGAACAAGGGGATTCCCGTAATCAACTGCTGGTTCATTATTCGTAGCATCTTGTGATTCGTTAGATTTTAAATCTACAATATTCGAAGTATGGCTAACTGGCTCTTCTACAGGTTTCTTTGTATTACTGTTCAAACTAAACTGTTGATCAGGTACCGCACTGATCTCTTTCGGTTGTAGTTCCTGAGACAATGATTCGTTTTCGACTGACTGAGAACTTGACCTCTCAGACATCGTGGCACTTTTTATGCTGCCTCTCTCGGCCGAACTCCTACTCGAGTCATCCTTCTTCGACTTCCTTGGTGGTTTTATGGGTGGTTTCTGAGGATTTTCTGAAGTTTTAACGGACGGCTTCGCCGCGTGTTTAGTTTCCGTTTGAGGCTGAGGCGTAATGGTTTTTGTGGGCCTACTTGCCACCGGCCTCTTAGGTTTGACCGGTTCGATACTGGAATTCACCGTAAATCTGCAAACGTTAGGATCAAAGTTATCGGTAAGTCCGTCACTGGCGACCATGACAATATCTCCCTTATGCAAGGTGGTTATTGACAAAGTGAGGTTGCTCAGCTCCGGGTTGATTCCGTCGACTGGACCTAAGGCCCCGAGAGCGTCGCGCATGTCTCTGTTGCAGTTTATATCGTGAGAACCTGAAAAAGTGAGAAAGAAACAGATTTCATTAGGTCTTTCAAAACTTGTCTTCTAAAAATTCTAAACCAGTTTACCTTTTGTGAGTTCCCTAATGCCGAATTTTTGAGAGTAGACATACGCCAGCGTGTCTCCAACGTTGCAAACGCAACACACATATTGCGTTTCAGTCTCCCTCCTCTCTCCGCCGCCGTTTGGATGAGGAACCCGTCGTTCCAGTTTCTGCTTTAGCGGGAGAACTACCGCCACCGTAAGTGTGGTTAACATACCTTTGTTTTCCAAAATGAGATCATGGGCACAGTTGAACGCCCGCAACAGACAAATGAACACTTCCCTGGTGTTACCTATCAAGTTGACGTGTTCGTCTGATACTGTACTTGATATCGAAGATTCGTCAGTCTTTATAGCAAGATTTTCAAAGGGTTTCGTATCGTTAAAAATCGTTTTGTTCAGGTAATGAAGACTGCCATGGATCGCGGACTTAGCTGCTATACTTGCTTTTTCCCCTAAAACAAGTTTTTAACTAAAAGTGGACACCTACTAAAATTTTTTTTCAGGTTGTACGTTGCTCATTTTTTATATGGCAGAATAAAATTCTATGTTTTTGTTATTATTTCACATCTTTTGATTTTATTACCTCTACATTATCAAAACAAAAAGCCATCTGATTAAGCAAATAAAGAAAACATCTTGGAAAATATACTAAAATATATGTTCATATTCATAGCTATAATAACACTGAAAAAATGGGATATTAAGAACTCAAAGAGCGCTTAATGACGATTACTTACCCCAGTTTACGCCATCAGCAACTGCTAATATCGCCGAATCTCTTCTGGCTATAATGCCAAAACAGTCCGCTATTGGATCACCATTCTTATTTCTAGTCACCTGATTCCGATCGTATAGAGAATCAGAAAGGCCATATACAAAATCTGACTTTCTGTTCCATTCACTGGGTAATTTAGAATCGTCTATTTCTACTATTGGAATGTTTGAATCACCGTCTCCTGCCAAAAATATTCAAAATTAGAATTACAAGTAGATATAAACCTAAATATGAACATGTGCAAATACGAAAAATAAGCAAGCATACTGTATAACTAACATTTTAAAGTACGATTACTGAAAAAAAATAAACAACGATACTGAAAAAATAAACAATGTTATTTTGAATTTAAAAAATGTTATATAAGAGAGAGGGGTGTTATAAATATGGACTAAGAAATTTAATATACAAAAATAGTATTATAGGCAAAAACAAGAAATTTTAAACATTTTCTTTTCTCCATACTTTTATATCTATTTTTTTTATATAACAAATATATCAAAATACACATAGATACAAAAATAAAAATAGGAAAACAAAATAGAAATAATATGAAGGGTTAAATGCCGTGGAAAAGAAAATCACTTGCTTATTTTTGCTAATAGCTTTGTTAGTACATGCGCCAAAAAAAGAAGTTAACAGTTTCATTTTACACTCAGTGAAGCACATGCTCACAACTATGCAGAGCTTAAAAGGTGACTTGCATGGCCGCTTTTTTTACTTAAGACAAGGCCACATTATACCAAGACTTACGTATATCAATTATTTTTAAGACTGTTAGAGAAGTCATGCACATTCAAAAGTCTTATAGTTACGATAAGAATAAATACAAGCTAAATGAACACAAATATAAATCAAAATAAAACAATAATTCTTAAATATACTGCAAAATAATATATAGCAAAGATAAACACGCTATATGGGCACACCATGCTTTTTATTTTACCCCGTATGTTTGGCCTATCAATTTTAATAATTCTTCCCCGTTTTTTATGATGAAAAGGATTTCCTTCACTTTTGGACTTTGACAGTCCATAACTCTGGCTTTTAGTTGGTGAATCAGTGACATCTCTACTTCGTTGTTTAATTACGACAGGTTTTTGTTGGCCGGTAGGTTTGTTTTCTTTTGCTTTGGACGATATTTGGTTAGTTCTGGAAATATCTTTAACTTTTACCCTGCTTTCACTATCACCTGTGTCTCCATTCGCGTTTATCTCTTCCTGGCTTAAAAACGCTACTATTTTGCTCTGATTCACTAGTTCTATCACATGCGTTCTCTTTCGAATCATTTACGCTTAAGGCCAAATTGTTTTTGCACTCTACACTCTCGCAATTATTGTTGGTGCAGTAAAAACTTTTTTCTATTTTTGTCTTTTCGATTTCTACATTGAAATCCGATATGCTGCTTAAGCTGTGGCTCTTGCTGTGCCTCCTAGGCTTGTTTGTGACACAATATTCGTGACCAGCAACTTTTATCACCATCGTTGTGTTATCTATGGGTTGCCCTGGATAGAGTTTATGGGGTGATTTTTTTGGTAATGATGTGGATACTAAAATAAATCCAAGTAACATTAAGGATGAAATTATCAAACCTACAGTGTAATTACTTGTATTATACCTACTTTAAAAACCGTGTTAAGAGAACCTTTGTACCGTGAGAAGCAATGCTAGTGATTGAATTTTATTGGAAGGAATAATTATTAAACATAACTGTTAGTTGTATATAACAGTACAGATACATGTGTGTAAAAAATGTAGCTGTTGAAGTGATAAAACCTACCGATTTCTTCATCATGAGTATCAATAAAGTCGATATCAGCGTCCAATACCGACAAATGTTTTTCAATTCTCTTCACTGTAGTCAGTCCACCTTGAGGGCCAGAATAGCAGCCTATTATAGTATTGGGTCCACTTTCATACTGTCCAAGTTCATAGTTTGGCAAGTCAGTTGGATTTTTCCCATAAATAATAGGTGGTCCTTCTCGTAGTGCAATCAGCCTTTCAAAATAAATCATGTAAGACAGACAGCTGGACGACATGTTATGATAAATATTATATTATACTTAACTCACCCTTGCAGAAATTTAGTCACAAATGTATTTTCGTTGATATTGTGCCTTTTTTCTCTTGTCTCATTATGAAAACTTAATTGTCTAAAATAGCTTGAGACTCTCTTACGTAAAGACGGCATTTCTAAAAAAGGGCATCTGTTTTTAATTAATGCAAACCTTGTTTATAAATAAACTTTGCATAAAAATATAAATATTTGATGACAATGAGCTTAACCTCACTCACCTGTCAAAAATTAACTTGATGCCAGCGGCAAAAAAAGGTGTTTTCCACTTAATGAATTTACATTTTTTTTTTTCCTCAAAACATATTTTAATTGTAAAAGGTAGATTGCAATATTTATCTTTATTAAAAATTTACGGTCACACCCAAATTTTGAAACCGATACCCGATTAAAAACAGTTCACTGGCGAACAATAGTTCTAATGTAAGTAAAACAATTTGGTAAAAGAGGATTTAGATCTAATAATTATTATTTTATGTAGTTCCAGTCAGTAGTTTTTAGGTGAAATTAAAAAAAGACAGAAAATTTAGTACCTAACCTCTTTTTTGTGAATGAATCAATTGAGTTAATAGTTAATAGCTAAAGTTTAAGAATAATGTCGTTTAAGCAGGATATAATTCAGCTGCTTAAGCCCTATTATCTATTCAATATTCTTTTAAGTTTATCTTATGTTATACTGAAGCGTGTGCCCGGCGTTTGTAATTATTTATTTGCTTCGGACACTTGTGAATTCGATGGGGTAAGGATATAAATTGTTACATGAAAGTTTCTTTATGGCAGTACTCTTGGTTGAATTAATTGAATAATTGTCTAATTTCAGAGAGAAACGGAGATATTGTTCTTTCTTATTATAGTGATTGCAATGAGGTCGAGAAAAGCAGGAAGTCTTTCGATGATAAATTACCTTTCATCAAGTTTTGTCTATACCAAAGTAGCAAATCTAATTTTATGGTTTAATGCAGATTATTTAATGGGAATTATTTATGCAATAATTTTTATTCGTAAGTGATTGTTTTATTATAACAATCGTGGTTATAATTCTTTATATTTTAGTGGGGGCTCTTATTTTGCCTGAACCAACATATTCAGGGCCAGATAATGTAATATATTTCAGAGGATTACAAGATTTAGACGACGAACTTTTAAAAATAAAAATACCACTTGGCTTGTGGCTTTTTACGCCGTTTGGAATCCAGCTTGCGTTACGTTTGCTCCACTTTTTGCAAAACTGAGCACAGAATATTCCTTGGATAATCTCAAATTCGGTAAAATTGATATTGGGCGTTACCCCGAAGCAGGAAAAAAATATCACGTGCACGATGGCAGTCTCAGCAAGCAGTTACCTACCATCATACTGTTTCAAGAGGGAAAAGAGGTTATTAGAAGACCCATGGCGGACAATAAGGGGAAATTAATAAAATTCATGTTTTCGGAAGATAATATTAAAAGAGTTTTTGGTATAAATGGTTTATTCGAAAATTGCAAAAACGAATTAAAGCGGAAGAATAACAAAGGACATATTAAAAAGGACTAACTGTTATTTATCTCATGATGAAATTTATCAAAATGGGATTATCAAGGTTAGTTTCTTGTACTACAAAATTAGTGCAGATTTGTGTAGTGTGAGATTTTCTTTTAAAAGTGCAAAGTATAGTGTTTTTTATTTTTGTGAGTGTTACTTTTACTTCTGATAATTTTATATATTCATGGAGAGTTAAGAGTAGAATTATTTGACTGCCATCGTATTTATTTACCACTTTTATGTAATTGTATTATAATAATAAGAAAATAAATGCTCTTTTAATTCATTGGGAATTATTTTTGTAGAATTGCATGCAGTTGAAGTTATTTGTAATCAGGCAATTTTATTTTGCATTGGTTATATTTTATTGCATCTATAAAATTCGGTTTACATACTAATAATTTACTTGTATAGTGAGATAAATACTTAAAATTGAATAATTGTATTGGCTATTATCATATTTATTCTAATAGATGCTAATAGTTAATGTTTTATTACAGCAGCTGCTTCAAGTCTATGTGGTTACTTCTACATATACACTAATTATTTTAATAGATAGAACTGCCCATTTTTTCTACCATTTTAATGCTTGTATACAAATCGACAGATCAAATACTTTAGTGACACGAAAAAATGTGTGAAATATGCATTCAAATGATGACTGATAAATGATACATTTTATATTTTATAGATTCATTACTATTTTTCTTCTACAGCTGTGTAATATTACACAATCAGATTTTTTATGCGAAAGACATTCTTCTCTATTAAATACTTAGTCATTTACAACTTCATTAAAGCGTGAATTAGTAATAACAATATTTACATAACTAAAGTAAAACTCATAGTAAACATCTATATAAAACCATTTTATTTCCAATTTTCATACACAATACAAACATAATTACAAAAAAAAAGTATGTACAGAGTTAATATACCATTCACTCAACAGGACTGGCACACTACTCAGAATCGGAATTAGGAACTAACACTCCACCGAGATATGTTTCTGTAAACGTGGGCTCGAAACAACGGCCAAAGACTAGTTTTGCTTTCTTAGTTCTAGGCGATTCTGGTGACGGAGGTAATACATCCAAGTCATTAAGTTCCTCATTAACCTCCAATGGCTGGTCTTCCATCAACAAATTAAGTTTTTTATTACCTTTCTTTTGCTTGTCTTCGAGACCATTTCTACTGTTTGCTGGATTTTTATTTTTCCGTTTTACCTTGTTCATGATTTCTTGGAATGTGTTTTTTGTGGTTTTATCTTTCGAGGGTTTATTAGGGGGTTCTTCCATATTGAAGTCATCCCAGTTCTCCTGTAGGAGTGCTTCTTGGTCTTCGGCAGTGATGTTCATATTGTGGTTGTTAATCTGAGTAATTTTCGTAGGTATAGATGTAGTTGCCATTGAGCTTTGAGCATCACTATATGGATTAAGAGAGGCTACAATGAAATTCGCCTCGAAAGTGGGGTTTTTCACAACTATAGCGAAAGTGGCCTAAAAATAATAATTTCACAAATCTCACACATCACTATATAATGGAGTATTATTATTGAGTGAGGAACACCAAATAAAAGTATTACACATCGAAATCAAAGTAATAAAATAATTAGATCAACTCTATATGGACTAGTCAAGTGCATATAGATGTATGAAGTGAAAGAAAAATTAAAAACGCCACATATACAAACATTCGATTAATTGCTGATAATCATACCTTCCTCCTGTCTCAAAGTTAAGGCCAATATTGAGATTAAACCCCTCTGCGAATTGTACGGCAGTACGGAACGGCTTAAGTGAAAAATTTATATTCGTTTCATTACTTATCTGAAAAACGTTAAATTCTGAAGCGTTTAAGTTCACCTGACTTCTTACACACTTGGGTCTCACAGGAGCATCTATAAGTAATTTTACATAATTATAAAATCTAACCAACATTTATTTTTCCTTACCTACAACATAATTTCTTGCAATTACTTTCCCTTTGGATATTTCCAAGGTAATTTCGTCGTCTGAATTACTGAACATTGTTAACAGCTGATTAAAGAGGGAACTTGGAGCCACAATATTATTACAGCCTGAATCAGGTGAGATCTGAATTGTTAAAGATTCTGGCTCCATCAATCTCAATTTATGGACCATGATTATATCGTCACATTTATATTTCATTTTGAAATATAATATATCACTGTTGTTCTCATATTCCAGTTTAATGAAATCTAACTAAAAAGAGACAATTGCCTATTTATCAAGTTAATGAAAATAAAATGTTTAAGACGTATATATATAAACTCACTTTCTTTTCTAAATGAGTGCCTTTAAGTAGTGACAAAAGAATTTTCATGTGAATCTTGTAAGTAACAGCCTCATTCTGCTCATTAAATTCATTTTCGTTCACCTCGTAACTTGAGAAAAAGCTGTCCAATAAGTGGTATTGAACGCATACAGTTTTTCTTGAGTTCAACGTGATTAATGTTAATTTTTCCTTTTTAGCTTCTACAAAATACCTCGTCGCCTACTTTTGCCAAAGCGTGTAAAGCTTTTGCAACTACTAAAACAGTATAATGAACAATCAATAGTTATAAGTTATAATTTATAATATAAATACAAACAAAAGATAACCCTTCTGCGTCCTTACCTTTCAAGTTTAAACCGGGTATGATACAATTCATTGCGATTTGTTATACCCATGAATTATTTTAAAGCTATCTTTAATCCATTAAAATTATTAAATGAAAATTATATGTAATAAATTATAAATTAATACACAAGGTTTATTTACATTTTTGACATTATCAAAACATGGAAAATTCAGAATGACAACTGTTTGCAACTAGAAAATCCATGTTAGCCAACAGCAAGAAAAAAGTGTATGTCCAGTCGAACCCCTCTTAAGTCGCCAAATCCGTACATCATTACCTCGCTTAAGTCGCAATCATAACCTCAACTTTTTCGTGTTTTAGCTGCAAAAAGAAATATTTAGAAATATACCACAGCACTTGTTATAACGAAAAATGAGCCAACTGAACGAAAAATCAATGTACGTATACCAAGTCGTGCGTGACAAAGTTCAATTTTCCACTTGAATGAATATTTTAAAGATTAAAAATTTTTAAAAGACACCTAACCTATTTTAAATCAATGAATGTATTACACAATCATTTTTTTTCAATAAAAATTGTACATATTCATGCGAGAATACAATTTCCAAACGTAGTTCTAAAACTAAAGCGAAGGTGAAATAAGAGGGGTTCGAGTGTACGTGTACGTACACTAGAAGGGAGGTCGCGAAACCGTCCCGGTTAAGTCGCCGCCTGTAAAAGTTTGGAAATTGGATTCTCGCATGAATATGTACAATTTTTTATTGAAAAAAAATGATTGTGTAATACATTTATTGATTTAAAATATGTTAGGAGTCTTTTAAAAATATTTAATCTTTAATGAACTTTGTCACACACGACTGGGTATACTTACATTGATTTTTCGTTCAGTTGGATCATTTTTCGTTATAACAAGTGCTGTGGTATATCTCTAAATATTTCTTTTTGCAGTTAAAACACAAAAAAGTTGAGGTTATGATCGCGACTTAAGAGAGGCAAAATTGCGCGACTTAAGCGAGGTAATGATGCACGGATTTGGCGGCTTAAGAGGGGTTCGAGTGAATGTATAAAAAAAATACATATGTATGTCACTGTGATATAAGATGTTAAAATTATTTGCGACAATCTAAAACAAATAATAGTTTTAAGATGCCGTGTTGAAATTCCTGTGAACATAGATGTTTAAATTTAGGCTGATTAAATTAAAAATGTTTTTATAAAAGCTTTAGCCGATAAAGTAGTTAGTTGTTGTATCAACAGTACACGTTTTACAGGTTGCCGAAGGGGTGTTTGTCATTTTTCATTGCATACTTGTGATTTATTTATTTTTTTTTAGGTCTAAGAGCAAATACTCGCTATGGTACAATTTAATTTGCTTCATATTAAATATTTTTTTTATATTCAGTTTTTTTTTAGCTGGTTCTAGTATTAGGAGACTTGCATATACCCCATAGGTGCAGTAGTTTACCAGGTAAATTTAAAAAGTTACTGGTACCTGGAAGGATACAGCATATTCTATGCACAGGAAATTTATGCGAAAGAGTCTTACGATTACTTGAAAACGTTAGCTAGCGATGTGCATGTTGTACGAGGAGACTTTGATGATGTAGGTATACATTTACGCTTTGTTAAATTGCATGATACACTTACGTCCACGATTTTTGTAGAACCTGAATTATCCCGAACAAAAAGTAGTGACAGTCGGGCAATTTCGGATAGGTTTATCCCATGGCCATCAAGTAGTTCCTTGGGGCGATCCAGAATCGCTGGCTTTGATTCAAAGACAGCTAGATGTTGATATATTAATTTCAGGGCACACCCACAAATTTGAGGCGTACGAACATGAAAACAAATTTTATATTAATCCTGGGTCAGCGACTGGAGCATATAATGCATTAGAAACGTAAGTTATTCGTTTTAGGATTCAATTTTTTTATTGTTAAATCTTTGAATTGCGCTACTATTAGAGCTGTAAATTTTCGAACATTTAGTTTGAAATTTATAAAAGATAGGAATTATCAAAGTAATATTTTTTTTTCAGAATATTGCTAAATTAACTGCAACTTAATTTTAGGTCGATAACTCCATCTTTTGTGCTAATGGATATACAGAATACAACGGTTGTTACATACGTATATCAATTAGTAGGCGATGACGTAAAAGTGGAAAGAATCGAATATAAAAAAATTGAGCACCGCGAGGATATGCATTAAAAATGAATTATATTTTTGTTCTGTTATTTATACTATATGTTAGCAGTAGTAGCCTCTCCTGAAATTTCAAATGGACTAGACATCATGGTGCTTCTAATGCTAAATTAATGAAAATCGTGAGATGTTTTAAAGTCCAAAGTCATTTGTATTTGAATTTCCAATTTAATTGGGAGATATTGATTGTGAATACTACACAAAAGAGCAACTTGTTGCTGGCCAACGAGATGTAGTATGTGCACTGTAATATATCAACATTTACTTTCCTAATGAATTTTAGGAAGGTACGTGTTGGCTATATTTTGTAATTTATAAAATGAAAACATTTTTTTTTATGAAGGCACTAAAGTAAATGAAAATGTACTCATTACAGTGAGTTTTAATCGGGTATTGAAGTAAACATTATTTCAACTTGAGGTCAACTAGTAATCCCAGTTCAAAATATAAGTATATATATATACTTGTATATTTATAAAAAATATATAAATATAATACAGTATAGATAATTATAGTACTAAATTTATAAGGGGACTTTTGTTTGTATGAACTGCAATCCACAATATGCATCAAAATACATCAGTAGAATGCTAGCTTCTGTGTACCTATATCACCTTTGGAACTAATTTTTGTATAGTACATATTGCAAATTATGTTAACAATTGTTATTTTAATTAATTTTATTTTATACTATTTTAATATACATAATAGATAAGTATCAACTCTATATTATTTGAAATATACCTAAATTAAAACAAAGAATTTCTTATGAATCAGTAATTTAGTGAGTCAGTGTAATTTTAATTTATTTAAATTGATTATTCGGGTTTTACAAACATGATTGTGTTCGTTTGTCGTGTTCTATACCTCTGTTCTTTGTCCTACTGTGTGAACTCTGCAATATAAACTCTGATATTATTTAAAGTCTAATACTTTATGTTATTTATTGTTTGGAGTTTTATTCCATTAATGATAATGTTGGCATATGGTAACGCAGCATATAGGCAACTCATGTAGATTGTGATGGGGATTGCTTTAATTTGATTTGATTGCAGGAGTCCTGTGACAGCTGGAGCTGTTGTACAACCTCCGTTGTAGGCATTCCGTTGAGTAGTGTGATATAATTTCATAATAAAATATAGCAAACATGCGCAATGATCCTAGTTATTTTCGTGTATTATACTGATCACTGTGACGCGTTCCGTTTCTACCAATTTGAGTGATAAAATATTTAAAAAGATTGGTGGAAAATCATACATACCTCTTCTAATTTGTTACAACTTTTCCATCTGATAAAACAGATAAGTAACTTGTTTACTCTTGTTATGTACTTATTTCTATATGAATTCGTTTTTATATTTTTTTACACTCCATATTATGTTCAACGTAAGTAAGCAGTATATTTTATTTTTCCATCTCCTACAGGAGATTGCTGTTGGAATGTCAACTTAATTTTCTAATAACATCTTGATATACAAGTATGTTCCAGTTGGATATTTTTACAATTTTTTATTTTATTTTAGAAATTCCACAATAATTTCTGATGATACGATCAAATCTGTTCCTTTCTATTATTTTAATTTCAATTTAAGGTGGATTGAAATTACTCGGATAGTAGATGAATACACAGACGAATATATTATTGAAAATAATACATAAAAATTTATTTGGATTCAACCTTTTGATACCATAAAAAGACACACACTTTTATAATAAAAATAAATAAAACTTAGACAAAAGAAAACAACGTAGAAAACTGAAAAAATCATACATATTAAATATCTACAATATTGCACCTTAAAAATAAGCCGTTTACTTGTAATTCTTAAACATATCGACTAAAACAGTTTGCTCTTGCCGTTTGACACCCTTCACTTCTAGAATCTTATAGAATTCCGTCAGTTGACATTCCGGCAACAATTTTTTATACTGCTCGACAAAATTCTTTGGTGGATCGACCGGCGTCATCACTACTTTGAGTATCATTTCAGCTTTCGTCATACCCTTTGTTACTACCTTTGCGTACGCCGCGGGGGCTTGCCTGTTGATTTGTGACGATATCGATGGTAAATTCAGTAAGACTGTCTTCAGCATGTGCGTGTCGAGCAGAAGTTGCTCTGCCCCTTCCGTGTTTATCGGCTTGCACTTATAGATGTTCTGGATGAATTTCGGAATGAAACTGTTTGCAAACTTTATGCAGAATTGGGTGAAATACTTTCGGGATTGAGACAAATTTTCACGTACTATGGGGACAGTCGTTTTTAAATGGGTTGTGATTGCTGTGATGTATGGACTTTGATCGCCCACTGTATCGACATTTTGCCACTGAATCTAAAAAAGTATATGATACATTATTAGTTGTCTTCAATATTTAGTATTTCACAAGTAAACTTACCTTACTCATTGTCGTTAATGCCGGTTCACATGCGTTTTCCAAGTCCTGTACTAATATTTGGATGCAGTTCGATATCACCCTAAAAATTTATTTTTATTAAGGGAATTATAAAGAAAAAACAATTTTCTCTACTTATGAAAGTTATCTTGTTCCTTAGATAAATCGATTTGGTCTGCCAGTACTGGGTCTATCTTTTCTTTGAGTTTCTCACCGAGCTGTTGTGTTGTTTCCAGGCAATATTCGGCTGTTGTTAAAATACAACATATCCGCGTCTGCTCGTCTTTGGTGAATCTAAATAATTTCATTATAATTTTTTTTAATAAAATGCAATATGTACACATATTATAATTATGAGTATAGCGTGGCGTGAATTATTGGTATTGATTCATTATAAATTAGGTGATTATTAGAAGCCGATTTTGCATGCATCTAATGAATTGCACACCTGCGTTTCTTTTTTGCAGCTATGATGCGACGCTGACAACGGTCGCCACTCTTTCTTCAATTTATTCACGACCTTTAGCAAGGGTTATTATCAGTGTGCATTGTAATTAGTTGCTGTCTTTATCATTGTAAAAATAGAATTATGACAAAGCATCCATGGTGGATAGCGATGTACTTTCTGATTGATGAACAGTCCCTTAAAGATATAGATGGATACATGTTCTACTACATTCCGAGCATTAAATAAAGCAGCACAAATTTTATAACCTTGCATTCTACATAAAGTATTATCATCCAGTTGACCATAATTTAGTGATAAGTTCCACTCGCTGTGCTCTAATTATGAGTGTACAATGTATAATAGTAGTACCTCCCTACTACCATTATTAAATGAAAACTTACCTTGTAACCTCTCCTTCTTTTAAAAGAGAAGAAAAATTCTGAATCAAGCCAGACGTTGAAATCTTCTGTAAATCCTTAGTAAAATTCTGAACAGAGCTCCCTAATGTTTGCGATTCGATTTTCGGTAGATTATTTTGCAGTAATTTCTCCGAGTACTCGTGTAAATACTTCTGAAACGTTTTTGTTAGGCTCAACATAGTCTGGCCTCTATCTAGCTGATTGCACTGGATCATGCTTTTCTTATAAAACACAAACAGATCAGGACAGCTGGGTAGAATAGCGGCCTGCGTTTCAGTAGCCTCTGTCGGTTTGCTTTGTTTCTGATCAAGGACGAACCTTTCTATTAGATCGGCCAAATTTCTGTCGACACTCTCGATATAAATTTCTAGGTGGGGAATAAAGCATTTACCTAGAACAGTAAACTAATATTTATTGTTATTCACAAGTGTCAACAAAATTTACTTATAATAATGTTTACCCAATCATCTATTATTTAAATATTATAACTATATGTATATTTCATCGTAGACATACCTATCAGTCCGTGAAAGGGTGAAGAATTCATATCGCTCTCCCTGTCCTCGTCACCACCTTCGTTATGTCCTTTTAGTTTGACTTCTGCCGGTTGCTGTATTTCGTTTGATTCGGTTAGAGTTACCGCTGTAAATCTTTTCGACAGTAGATTTTCAAAAGCTGCCGTCTTCTGGATAGCATAAAGCAACAATTTAACGTCTATTTCAGTTTTTCGCTTAGCCATTATCTTTGATAACTCTTCCCTAGTGTTATGACAGAATTGGACGGCTATACGTTCAGACACTTCCCAATTTTGTGGGAACATATTACCTAAGAATAAAAAAATTTACAAATACGAGCACTGATTAAAAATTTAGGAACGCTAGCTAATCTAAATATGTTAACATTGTATTTACCTAATCTATCTTCAAATTCTAATAAATGTCTCTTTATCCATGCATAGCTTATCAATTTTATCTAGCCAGGCTGTATCCTCCGTTTCTTGAAATAAATGGTTGTATTCTTGTAATTGTAAGTTTACGAACCATTTTAATAGCTCTCTCTTAACTTTTGGATCTAAAATGGATACTACTAGGCAGGCTTGTGCAAGCTGTTTATTTGGTATCATACTTTTTGTATTGGTACCTGTAAAATTATGGTAATTATTTACAACTGACCTTGCTGTTGGTACAATTAATAACAATAGAAGTATTTAAAAGTTTTATGCACTGCTGGCAAAATCAGATCTGTTGATGTGTGTAATTTATTGGTTCGATAGGACTACAGACCAATAACATTACACCCTTCATGATCGTGGGCGTGGGCACTGTGAATGGTGTAATGTTATTGGTGCGTAGCCCTTCCCTCTATCCAATAAATTACTTATATCAACTTCCTGATGGAAGATCTGACTTGCTAATAGTGTATAGAAATTACCTGAAAATGCTTCTTTAAAATCATGTGTAATCTGTTCAGCCAACTCAACATGGATTGACTTAACTTGGTCACTTAAATTTTTTACTTGTGGAATGTCTGAGTAATTTTGAAATGAGTCATAACTTCGCTTATTGCTTGTAGCGGTAAGGCGATTTCTCCATACAATCTTCTTTGGGTGAGCGACTTTAAGGTGTCAACGCCACCCACTAACATATGTAAATGGTTAAGGGTGGTTATAGCCAGTGTTAAATTCCTTTTTTGCACAGTCCAGCTGCTTAATGTCCCTGGTTATTTCGCGCACCATCTCCTCCGACTTTTCTGCACGTTCCTTGATATCCTTAATGTGAATAAACAATTGCTTTATGACTTTCTGTGTTTCGTCGAGAGCCTGCCTACCATCCTGACTTGCCGCTATTTGCCCACGCACGACAGTGCTTATTTCATTATCTATCGAGTTTATCTTGTTTTCCATTTTTAAAACAACTTCGTCAATATTCGACAAGGATTGTTCTGTAGGGAACAAAGAGTTAATGTAATCAATACTGTTGAAATCGGGTTCATCTAGAGGATCTTTGCTAGGGAGGACCTAAGGAATAAAAACATGTTTATTTTAGAAACACAATTTAGGTTAGATTACTTCTTCAATAGCTTTTTGAACTTCTGGAGGGAAGTTTATGAACAGATCGTGGTTGTCTTCCTCCAAGACATCATCTTCAACGAGTGAATTGTCCATTGTATCGATAGATTACTTTATACTACTTTCGAAAACAGGAATTAATGATTAATGACGACTGACGAGTACAAGAAATATACCAACCACAAAACATTCAAATATGTACCAGCCACCGAGATGTGTTTTATTGTAAATCGGTGGTACCAGCGAGCAGTTTGACGTTTGACTGCACTGTCATAGCTGTCATATCTCTGGGGTAATTTTTTGAACTCGGTAATTTTCGGAACGTGGCCAAAAGTATGCTTAAATAAGTGCGGTTAGGTTAGGTAACAAAATTTGTTTACAAAAAGTTTACAAAACACTTTTATTTTAAGCCTTTATTGGATTAGAAATGGGTAGAAACCATCGACATAAAAAAGACCTTAGGGCTGAGAAAGCTAAGGTTAAATTGAAACAGTCCAAAACCAAGTTTTTACCCAAAGGTTTAAATGTTACAAATACAAATTTCAAAATAAAACCCATCGTTATAAGTGAGCAGTTAAAAGAAAAGCAAACCGATGTGCCTCTTAGCAGAAGGAAACTTAATATCAAGGTAAGTTGAACAATTAACATATACGTATTTATTAGTTGTTGTCTTCTACTTCTTATTTCTTATAAATCTTTCTTCACCTTATAGGTTTTTTGTCTTTCTTATGAAAATAGGGTTCTAGTTACTTGTGTAAATATTATAATTTAATTTAGTATGTAGATGATCTGAAGACATGGTATCTTGTACAACAAACCTAAACGTTAATTAGTATACCTCCTCCTATTCTATTTCAGGATCTTTTAAGTAGAATTAAACACCATAATGAAAATGTTAGTTCCATTGCTTGCGATGAATTATCAGAAATGATTAGGATTCATTCGGAACAGATAATTAACAACCATTTGGCAGATGTAATTCTCAATGTTAGTACTTTGATGCAGGATCGTGAACCAAAAGTTAGAAAAGCCCTTGTAAGAGTCATTAGTGCCATTATAGAGACTGTAAGTTTCTGGGTTATTCACGACTTTACCTTTTAATCCCAAATTCGATCTAACATTGCAGGCATCTGAGGATAAGCTGAAGCCGTTTTTTAATTATTTCTCATCAAATTTATGCTGTGCGATGACCAACATCGATAAGAATATTCAGGAGGATTCCCTTAAGTACCTTGATTGTTTTCTAAAGATTAACTCTGGTCTGATTTCGCAGACCTTAGAAAAGTTATTACCCAACTTTTTCACTTTAATATCAAAGCTGAGAGGTGATGCAAATTTGGGACGGACGCTAACAGTAAATTTAGGCAGTAAAATGACCAGCGTTACTTGGAGGATAAAAGTTTTGAGTAGGCTGCATGCTATTTTGGAATCTATTTTGTCAAACAGTATGTTGGAAAAAACTGCAAAATTGTGAGTATTCCAGATTTGGAAATATGGCTTTTATATAACTATAAAAATTTTAATTACTACCTATTTATAGGGATGCAACTGAAAATTATAAAGACCCATATAATGGCAACACATTCCCAATATACAAGGATGCCTTTGCTATTACACTGGAGTTACCTATGACTAGTTATGGAAGTGTATATGGTAGTGCCACTTCATCAGATGTTTTTAATAGGCATATTGTTACGTTAGTGCCTTTACTCTACGAGACGTGGATAGAAGTGGTTCCAGAAAAAAATAATTGGAAAAGCCATAACTGGTTAGAACATTTTTACATAAATTTCAAATCAAACTTTTTACAGTGCTATGAAGTTTTAATTGAAATTGAAAGAATTTAGTCTTTGGGTTTATTAAAATATTCAGATAGTGTCAATTCCTTTTCGTTTTAGATAATACCATCTTAAATGAAGAATCTTCTGCAATATTATCTTGTGTAGTGAATACCTTGTACTTATTATGGAAATATGTGAAGAAAAATGAGAGCGATGAGATAAACGTGGTAAGTAATTCCTATCGTTTTCAACCATTTGTTTCTTTTTCACACTTTCTGGTTACTCAACCCATATTTGTATACTTCGATATATCTTGTGTTTTTAACACATGCAATTAATGTGTTTAAACTTATTTAAATGACGTTTTTAGAAGAATGTATTTTTGTCAGAAGAGGGCAAAAAGTTCTTGAACCACCTGCTAATAAATTTTCCATATTGTCAAACGGATAAAAAAGTGAAGCATAAGAAAACCAATGGCATGAAATTATTAGAGATCAATAACGATCCAAAATGTGTAAGAGAAAATCTTTTAGTGTGTTACATGTACTGCGTTTTAAATGTAAATCATTCACACAACAGCCTGAAAGCTGAAATGCAAGCAGTAACTACATATGTAGCAAGTAAGTAATTTAAGTAATAGCAAAGAAACATGTTTAAAAATGAGCTTCAAGTAAAATATTTATGATTTATTTTTTAAAGTTCTTTCTGTAAAATTATTGTAGTGTTATAAAGTTTGTTATATAAGAAATCAAGTAAATTAAATAAAAATTGTACATATTATTATGTTTACCAGAAGATATGAAATAAAAATAACAATGTCATAATTGGATAAAGTTTAGGTTACTAATAATAATAATTAAGAATTGTTTAGTCAAAAAGGGTCCTTACAGTCATATTTATAATTATTAATATGTGTTTTAACTTTTAAAATCAAAATTAACGTGTTTTAGAATGTTTACTAATGAAAAGGTATGTAGATCGCAACACCACAAGTGTACTGATTGAGTTTTTAAAGAGCTGTTTAGTAGAGAATCCCCAAATTTGGCGTAGAGCAGGAGCCGACTTAAAAAGCATATTAGAATATACCATTACCTTTTACAACAATAACATGACAAATGAAAAGCACATTCCAGATGTATTTACAATTTTGTTGAACGTCGCCGACATCCCTTATTTGAGCAAGTAAAGTATAAATGACGCAATTTTGCATGAAAAAATACCAAGTGTAAAATTTGTAGCTCACAACAGTACCATGCTTGGTTAGTTTCACTACCTGATCTTTTATGTCAACCAAAAATTACCGACGTGCTAGTGGAAGCCTTACTCAGATTGTCTAGAAGGAATAACGAGGTGTTTCATGACGCACTTTTAAAGGCATTGCCAACTATATTAGGTATGTTTTTCAATTAGATAATTCTATATTTTTTTACTATTATACAATCCCGTTTTAGAAAAGTTAGAAGACTTAAATATAGTATTAACCAATGAAAGTCTGAATAATAATGAGCAAATAGTAAAAAAGGAATATTGTGAATATATTCTTTTTCCTACCTAAACTACATCGAGAGCAACTACAGTTAATTTCTAATTTCATCATGAAAAACGGATGTTCAAAGTATAGCATCTATTTTGTAGATATGTTAAAACTAAGGTAGCTTTAATATATGTAAATGTTGGTATACGTATCACTTTCGTTTTATATTTCAGGTTAGAAATGAAGAACACTGGAACTTTTGAGAATGACTTGAAAAAATATTTTTTTGATACGGCTTGTTAATTTTAATTTGCAGTTGTATCATGCAGTGTTTAAAAAAATTAAAAACATTTTAATTTGCTTTTATTTTCCACTAAATACACATATTAAAATGACATCTTTTACAAAAGTTTTGTTCAACATAAAATTGAATTTGGCTACGTAGTATGTCCTCTTATCGTCATATTTTTTACCCTTGGGACTACCTTTAGATTTTTTTGCTGCTTTTCGAGCTTATGGAGTCTTTAGATTTCCTTCTGCCCTTTCCTTTTTTGCCTTTCCCCTTTTCATTTAGTTTTTTCATAAATTCTACTTTCTTTTTGACTAAAGTTTCTGGAGTCCCGAAACAGATTGTTAGGGATTTTGCTCCGTTCGGTTTTATATCCAGTTGACTTCCATCAACAGAAAATATGTCAAAGTAGGTGTTGTCTACAATAAAATAATAAAAACGAGCTCAAATATTTACCTAAAGAGAGTACCTAAATATACCTAAAAAGAGTAGCTATATATTTGACTTACTGTTTTTTACATCAAAGAAGTTTTCAAACGAATAACTTTCATCTGCTGTCAATTCCATGGAAAATTGTTGCACTTTGGCTGGCTTTCCCTTTTTGCTTCCTTTTTTACTCCCCTTTTTGCTCTTGTCCTCTTTTTTCTTACCTTTTTTACCCTTCTCTCCTACTTTAGACAATTCTTCGTGTTTGGGCATTTCCTTAATCAAACCTTGCAATTCAAATATTTTCTCTACGTTAATTGTAATTTCGCTGTCTCCTTTATTTTTTATCTGTAATGTGTAGATATAAACACTGATATTTAATGAATTAAAAATAAAATCAGAAACCTCAAAAGTGCATTCAGCTAAATCTTTCTTTTTTTGTTTCCAAACGGTAAACGAGATAATTGGGTGAAATATTTATTTTGGGGGCTTCACCGATGCCTTGGAAGATCAGTGGTAAAATAGTACGTCCTGACCTTATTTCGAAATATTCCTCCACCTAAAATATAATGATGTTCTTTAGTGAGATATATTTTAAAAAAAGTCATTTTGTAATGAAACAAATACAGAAAATTTTGAGAAAGCTTTGCAAAACAAAATGGATTTTTTTATGGCTATTTAAAGTTCCATATTTTTTATTTCATATTTAGAGTGGGATTTGTCAGTAGTAATCAATTATATCCACATTTCTTAAAAAGATTCTTTCCATCAATATTTTAACATCTGTTTAACAGTTAACAAAGCATATATTTTAATAGATTGTTAACTAAAGATTGTTAAATAGTATTTTTTTTTCTGATGTGCAGCAAGTATGTATTTTGAAAATACTATTATACTTTGTCAAATTTACTTATGTCAGCTTATCAAATAAGACAACATTTGTATTTCAATATTTAATCGTCATAATTGGTTTAATTAGACCTAAAATTTGAATATTTCAAACTCCTTGGTATATCTGACTCGGGCACATCTAGTACTACGAATCACATTGATCTACTTACTATTAACTATAATAAAATAGGAAATTTGCTGTCAAAATGGTAGTTTATTTTTGACATTTTTTTTTTACATCGCATTTCAAAATGTCTCAAAACCGTGCTATAAATACTAAACCCCCTTTCGGTGTGGCCACGAAAAGATTTGCAAAAGTTGGGTTCCACCCAGAATTAGATGTGTCCGGTTCTATGAAGAGAGAGATTACCAAAGCAGCACCAGGCACTTACAACCCCGAGTTCCCAAAATGCAGTTCAAAACGAGGAATGAGGTAAGTACACCAGACAGAACAATATACATATAAAATGTGGTTAAATGAAGGTTATTTGTTTATTTGTAAAAGTCTGATAGCTTAATTCTGTTTCTTGATCATGATATTATGAGTAATGTCAATTATTTTTAGTTGGAAGCGCAAGGTGGAGTCAGAAATATACTCAAAGTATCTAGGCTTCAGGAATGCAAATATATTGGCCGAAAGGGCTTTCCTCAAAAGATTGAGGGGACCTGGCACTAATGACTTAAACGAGGATTATTATAAGAGGCAAAGTTCATCAGTTTTGAAAAACACTGGGTTTGGTACTGGGGACAGGTTTAAATATTTGGAGAGGGATGAGACCTTATTGTCACCAAGTAAGTTTAGTATTTTTTAATTGTTATTCATGAATTATTTCCATCTGCATTCAGAGGTAGTAATTTATTAAACATCTTCAAAGATAAATATTGGTCTAATTCAGAACATTTGTAGGTTTCACATTTTATGTAATCAAATCAAGATTTAGGGAACTCCGCTCTGAGAAAATAACAAGTAATCTGAATACTTTTGGTGTTATTTTATTAGTCCCTGAACTAGATACATTCTTTTTGTTTACTCACAAAAAATAATATTTTTTTTGTACAGAAATTCGCTTTTTCTTAGCTCCAATATTGATGTTTAATGAATTTCAATGTACTTGTTTCATAAAAACCCATAATTATAAATAATAATGATTATAAATTCTTTTTATAATCATTATTATAAAAATTATTATAAAAATAAGCAAAAGGTTATAAATTATTTTGATGAAATACCTATCTGTTTAAATTTCATTTTATTTATTTTCGTTTATAATTATTTCTAATTATTAAAACTCAAATATGCGTCTTATTTTTATATTGGCCTTAATTTTTTTTCTCGTTCCCATATTTTAGACGTTTACTTCAGAAAGTTGGAGCAGACATCTACTGTGAATAAATGTCAATTCTCGAACATTCAGTCATTCGAATGGGACGGATTTATGGATCGTTTTAAAAGCAGGGCGCCATCATACACTCTTGCCCCCAACAGATATAGAGTAAACGATGGAAAAGGTGTAGTACCAAATTATGCGCATTTCCTTTTATCTGATTTGTAATTTTTGTGTCAGACGTCAGAAATATAGTGGACAAGACTGTATCGCTGCGAGGACCTTACGATTTATTTACTGGCCCCAGAGATGGAAGTACAATTAAAAACCATTTTAGCCCGGCTACGATGGTGGTACCAGAATACGGTTTTGTCAAGCCTAGCGATGTAGATATTTTGCTGAAGCATCCCTCAAAGAAAAGGTATTAGAGAAATCGGATGAAGGTAATAAAACTTATGATTGGATTTGTAAATTTTAAAGGTGCGGACGTTTTCTTAAAGGACAGCGGGTTCCAAAAAAGCCTACAGTTAGGAGTATGCTGAACGATCTTTGCCTTTGCTACAGGGACCCCAATGAACCGGGACCAGCTCATTATGATTTTGCACACACTTACGCGTAAGTCAGAATTTTACTTTAAAATATCTCCTAGTATATAATCATTTCAAGGTTTATAAAACGAAAGTTTATGTGGTGGATACATATATTTAGTTGTTATATAAATATGAACAACAGCAGCGATAAAAATTGTGTATTTGTGCCCGGAAGGGGTGTTTGAGTTGTCAAAGGATGAAAGCCAGCTGTGGCATCCCATATCCCCATCTCTAACTCGAATAGAATGCAACTGGCATTAATCTAAAAAGTGTTACGCTAATTTTGACGAGCAGTTTATATTCCATTTTTAAATCTATACTGATATCGGTATTTTCTTAACTATTAACTGCTTATTAAATGCGAAATTGCAAAACGGGCCATCTAAAATCGGTTTATAATTAATCTAGTATACAGAGCAAAGAGAAGAACTTGTATCCCTTTAACACTTCGGTGGTAAATGCCAGGCCTCTAGAAGACTGGAAGATATCCCCCGGTCCGGGCAGATACACTCCTGGAAAGCCGAAATGCACTAAATATAAAAAAGCCTTCGTGGGTATTCTTATCAAAATGCCAGAGAAACATATTCCAAGTAATAGATTATACGTCTTTCTGAATGTAAACTAATCGCTCGTAAATAAATTGTAAACTATTCTTACAATGTCACTGGTTTTTATTTTACTTTAATTTGTTTCGCTCACTATAGTAAGATACTAAATATGACCCTTCCCTTTTATGGTTTTGACTGTCAGGGTAAAATAAATTATTTTATATGAAGTTTAAAATTTTTAATCAAAAAGTAATTTGGTTGTGAATATTTTTTGAGTAACAATATTTTACGTAAATGTTACCAAGTAAAATCCTGAAGTGTTACCAAAAATTTATGAAACAGTTTGAGGGTGTTTTGATCGAATATTTAGTGAATAACTCAAAAAATCCATTGTATATAATAGAATTTTATATAACACATAATAAATTGTTGATTGTAAGGTCGGGTTAGTAATTAAATTGTACTGTAATATGTATTTGACATAAAATTAATTTAAAGCTTAATACCTCTTCTACGCCTGAAGGCTCAAACATTACGGGTAATTCTAGGAAGTGTTCAGGTGGAATATTCAGGCTTTTTAAGTGTGGCATGCTGAATGGCCCAAACGGGTTCCATAAACTGAACGTAGGTTTAATACTCTCGTCTAAAAATAGTGTTTAAAGAATAATCCAATGAAAGAAATAGTTTATTACAATTTATATTCTGGATAACGATCTTCTCAATCCTATTCATCCCTATAGTGACTTTTCCAAAATCTATCCTTTGTAACTTTAAATTTGTAATGAAGTCGGGCTTGATCACTGTACAGAAGGCATCTAAATATAACGTTTCCGAACTCCTCGATATGATGTCACTGTTATAGTTAATGGAACAGGTAAATTTTGTTTTTATAACGTAAGGTTGCAGACTCCTCCAATAAAACATTTCCGCAGGATAAAAGTCGAGGTAATCGATCTGTAGTTCTTTTTCAGTTACAGTTATTACGGGCTCCTTTTCTTCCTTTGGCTCCTTTTTATCTAAGATTTATAAAAAAACAAATAAAATTGTTTCACCTTATTTTTTTGACTCAAGTGTAAAATCAGGTCATTGTGTTACGTCAAATTATTTTGGTCTAAATTTTTAGACAGATAATTTCTCTTGGTTTGTAATAAAATTGAACATATATTTTTTTTTAAACGAATGTCCAGGATATTTTTACCTTATCACATTTTTTTGTGTATAAAAAATTGAAACCAAAGTAAGGTATATTACAAATAGCTGTAGAACTCTTTGAAAAATATATGACAAACCCAATTTTGTTATTTACTTACCATCTACATCGCCTTTCGGTTTATTCGATTTTTTAGACTTTTTGTCTTTAGATTTTTTATCTTTCTTCTGTTTTTTTCTAGGCGTTCCTTTCTTTCCTCCCTTCTTTACTTTTTTAGCAGCAGCCTTTTCCAGTTCCTTTTGTTTTTTCATTATGTATTCATTTTTCTTCCTTTCATAAACCTCCGAATATTTCAGTTTTTTTTGCGGTGCCAAGTATTATATCTTGGGGCGTTTTTGGCTTGGCTATCAACGTTAGTTTTCTTATCTAAATATTATAAACTATGGAATTTTCAGTATCTAAACGTTTGTATGCTGCACCAGGCCACTAAGAACCATATATTTAAATACCTAGTAAGACAATTACTTACCTCTCCATTACGAATTACCCCACAAGTAGGTTCGATTGTTATTCCTTCACTTGCTCCAGTAATTTTAAAAGAGGCCTCGTAATCTGGCAACTTTGGTCTTACGTTTTTCTTCAGAACGTCACATTCTAAATTAAACTCCGTTTTTAAGCCTATTAATTCAATTTCCACAGTGGAATAAGAGCCACTCGGGTGTCGGGAAACTCGACACGTTGATGGGACAATTCCACAAAAGGTACGATAATTTTTGCATTCAACCATAGTTTTGTTATGCAAAGCTGGTCTCTTAAATCTACTAGTGGCTCCTCTGCTTCTCCATAACATTGGTCCAAGTATCTATAAACTACATTTTTTTAATATAAAGCCTAATAATGATAAAGTTAAAATGTACTGTTATCAAAAATATATTCTTCTTCAGTTCTTTGAAATTGCAGCTGCAACTTTATATGATCAGCGCAGTCCATTATATCTTCGATTAACTCCGTTTTTGATTGAGTTTTTTATTTCTTTTAACATCAATTGAAACGATTTTCTTAGCCTCTTATAGTTGAATTCCTAGGTTTAAAACACGTTGGTCATTAAAAATCTTCATAAAGCATATAATTACATAAAAAAGTTTTTAGTGGTATTTCCAGAGTATAAAAAAGTACAGTAAAAGTAGTTTCTTTAATTCACAAAAAAACTTTCTAGTAATGTTACTAGGCATATGTACGAAGTGTGTAAATTAAGTAATGAGACCGATTTTTTGAATTTTTTTTATTCGAATACAATTGCAATTCAGTATTGTTTCCTTCAAAATTAATTCCTTGGGAAGCCACACAGCGCTGGAGACGGTTCTTCCATTCCTCATAGCAGGTCTGGAACTCATATACGGAATAGCCTTCAGCTGGTTGGTTACAGCCGTTTGAATGTTTTTTATGGTCCCAAAATTACGTCCATTGAGGTGAGTTTTCAATCTCGAAAAGAGAAAAAAGTCAGAAGGACTCAAGTCAGGCGAATAAGGAGGCTAAGGAAGCACAGAAATGTTTTTACTGGCTAAAAACTCGTTAAGCTGAAATGGCTGTGTGACAAGGCGCATTGTCGTGATGCAACATCCAGTTGTTCTTGATGTTTGGTCTCACACGCATGACCCTTTTTCGAAGTTTTTCAAAAAACTCTCTGTAAACGTGTTGATTTACTGTTTGGCCTGGAAGCACAAACTCTCTTTGGACAATTCCCTGGCTATCAAAAGGCAAATCAACATGCATTTGATCTTGCATGTTGCGACTTGCTCATTCTTGCTTTTTTTTGGAGAGCTTGAAGTGTGCCATTCCATGCTTTGGCGCTTGGTTTCCGGATGTTCCATAAAATGGGGATCAATATCAATCAATGCCAAAAATCAAGACGACTTTCTCTCCTGATGTCCTTTTGTTTCTGTGAAAGATTCAAATTTAACTCTTCTCTGCTCATTCTTGTTGTCAATCGACGATCTGAGCGCACAAGATCCCATATTCTATCCACATTTTCATTTGTTGTTGGAGATAAAAGCCTTCCACTGCGTGGTTCATCTTCAATCGGCTCTCTTCCTTCTGAGAATGCCTTAAACCACCGAAAAACCTGGGCTCTTGAAAAAACACTGTCTCCGTAGGCATGTTGAAGTTTTACAAAAGTATCTGTTGTGCTGTGTCCAAGTCTGAAGCTAAACCTGACAGCACCCTGTTGCTCATTTTTAAAACGCAATAGAAAAAAACGGTTTACGAAAACAGTCACAAAGAACAAGCAAATGACTCTAACAAGTTCAAACTTGTACTGAAGGTGCATTACATGTTAACCTACTGCCCTTCGAAGTCCCGCCTCCGCAGTGTTGCTAGATCGGGCGCTACGTTGCTAGTCTCATTACTTAATTTACTCATCTCGTAGATATAAATAATTTCCACAATGTTGTTACAATAGTCCTTACGTAATTAGGTACCTTTTTGGTTTGTCCAATGTTACTGAGAGTTTCTAATGTTATCCTAAAGTTGACTCTGTGTTCTTTTTTTGCATACCCTTCAGTAAAATGACTAAACATGTCTTGAAACTCTGGGTGAAAATATATATTTAGCACTCTAGTTTCATTTGCAAATATTTCACCAAATCCGTGGTTTGGGGTTATCGTCAGACACTAGGGCAATATTAACATATTCTTAAAGGTTGATATTATTATATGTTGTATTATTTATACCTCTGGTATATCGGTAAATCCGTATATCTGTGAAGCTAGTGTATTATTCGTTAATTTAATCTGAGTGCAGATACTTTCGTTTAGTGTGCATTCTCCCAAATCCAGAGTCACACCGTCTTCTTGAAAACTACAGACTTCAGTTTTCGACGGAGACATTTTTAAGCATTTCTGTGTTGTCAGCACGGCAAAAGATTTAACTTTCACTGGGGGTACATCAGGAAATGTTTTATTCAACACGCAGACATATACAACAAATTCAAAAACTGAGGTGATTTTATCGAAATTAGGCAAGTTATCGTTTAGTATTTCTTTTCTGAAACAAAGAGACTAGTAGTATACGTCGCAGTATAATTGTAATGATATGAAAGCCACCTTGGTAAGAACTTTACCCAAATTGTCCTGTGTGTTTGGGGTAGCATGTAAGTTACAGACACATCTGATTTGACATAATCAGCCAAAGTCGTCGGAAATTTGATACTTATGGTTTGGGTGACAGATGAATTGTTGTGTACATCGAAGCTCAACTGATATACAGCATTTACTACACAAGTATCGAAATCTAGTACTTGGGGCGACGTTTTGATAAAGTGGTCGGTTATTTCAGCAGTTAATAAGATAGTCTAAAGAATTCATTTTATGTTGTTTTATTGCATTTACTTTCATAATTTATATTCTTAAGTTACCTGGGATCCAACACATTCCAACGAGTCGTTTTCATCTTTTTCATAAACATTCACTACGAATTCCTCGAAATAGTTCCCAGTATGGTCGATATTTTTCAATTGCACATCCATAACGTATTTTTCGTATCCTTCTAATTTAACGTAGTAGTCCTCAAATGTAAAATGACCAAAAATAGTTTCCATGCATTCGTTTAGGAGACCCCTGATGAGGTACTGATCTTGAAAACCGTTTTCTTCAGAGTTTTCTGTTAATGAATACATCTCCAGGGGGTCGAGTACCTTTTTCAGTACCACCGTACAAGGTTTTTTCCCCTCATTTTGTAGCTATTAGTACTCACATATTATTTGCTGTTACATAGGTAGATATTTTATAGAACTATTTATGCTAAAGTGCTTAAGGAGTCATTTTATGGCACGTGGGAAAAAAGTAAAATCTCCCATTTTTACTTTTGCCAAGTATTACAACCTTAAAATAACATTTAATATTTTAAGCCCCCCAAACAAAAATGAATGAAAAACAAGTAACATTTGTAATGATTTCAAACATAATACAGGAGATTTTGGTTATTGTATTTTTTTTTGCTGTCATAAAATATTCTGTATTTTGGAAAAGTAATAAACACAAATATATATATACAGTCACAAAATAAAAACAAAATCATGTATAATTTATGGCCTCAGTTTTCGGTATTAATATGGTCAATATCTTGAAACCGTTAAAACATCTGATGACAAAAAAAATGTTGTAAATTAATGTCAAGAAACTTAAAGAAAATAGTTTTAAATGAAACATACCTTGATACTTTTTCTGTGCATGTTTTGAGCTCTCCATACTGGAATTTTACCAAAGCTTATGGTTTCTGGATAAATTTTCAGAAGCGAGTAACAAGGGATGCATTCAATGTCCATATAGAAATTTCTGTACCGTAGGTCTCTCGTATCATAAGAGAGGAATAAAATTCGACCCTCTAACCATTTGAATTCATCAACTGGGTTAAATATCACGGTGAAATCCACAAAACATCCCGGTGACAATTTTTGAATTCCAAACAGCGGTTGTATCGTGAATAGTAGCGTATCGTATTCATTTGGAAATATAATTCGTTTTAACCTGAACTTCTGACTTTCTGAACTTGTATTGGTAACTCTCACCCGTTTCTTGTAGACTCTTCCACACTGAATGTTCTGTAAGAGAATAGTGTTTGCATATAGGGTGTCTCAGATTATTTGGTCAACCTCTCGGGATTGAATCTAACTTTTATTGATAGAACTAAAAAAAAAAACCACTCTTATGAGACTCTGTCTGGCATACATTTTCGAAGAGATAGTATATATATATATATATATATACTTACCCTGTAGTATAAGATGTCTGGTTTGCAAAGAAAATTTTTGTCGGTTTCGTATAAATCTTCTGAGCTGATGTCTTGCATCAACATGTGTTTATTTTCCAGGGCATCTTCTAACTGCTGAAATTCTCGAATCAAACTTAATAATTTCTCTACACTTTCTGGACCAATTTTCTTTCTCAAATTGCATTTGGGTACTAAGGGAATAACCAGTTCGTCTTCCTTCTTAAATATGTGGTTTACAAATTGTTGTTAGTGTTATGAGTTATGACAACATACTCTTATTTTACCTTTTTCTTTCCCTTTCCAGATTTTTTACTTTTGCTGGACTTCGATTTTTTGCTTCCTTTCTTGCTGTCTTTTTTTGTCCGATTTACCTTTCTTTTTGCCTTTTTTATCTTTTTTTGTCTTTTTTACTTTTTTTTTCCGTTTTTGCCTCAACAGGTTTTTCTATTATTTCCTCGTCTATAACATTTTCCTCCTCGATGTATTCTTCACTCTCATATTTGGATTCCTGAAAATATTAAAACATCATATGTATATCTTTTACTTTTAAATCTACTTTACTAATATTATTTGTTTCCCGACGACTTCCATGTCTTTGATTATTCTTTCCTGTTTCTTAACTTTATAACTATACGTTTTATATGTCATCTTATCAATTTTTTTTCTGCCTTTTGTATTCTTCCGTTAGTTTCCTGATGATTTCTATGTAATTGCGTTTTGTCCGCAATTGCCTGGTGTGGATTATTTTTCTGTAGCATAGCACTTTCTGTTTTATTTTGTTTTTCACGTTTAAATTTAAATCGGGCAGGTCGATGTTGAAAGAAGCGCAAAACTGTTCCAGCCTTCTCCTGTGCTTCGTTTCCTTTTGTTGCACAATTTCTCTGTTAGCGCAGTAGTATATTTTTTTCACTTCTGCAATTTTCTCCTAAAATTGTGACTGAAATACAGTGTAATTCCATAAATTGTGTAGTGTACATCTGCCTGCATCAAATCGCATAAGTGTAAACCTGTTTTAACATTTGTTGGACTGCTGAATTATAAACTTAACAATCTATTATTTTCAAAAAGTAATTTAAGACGTAATAGTCTGTGTGAGTATATTTGTTTTGTGATTTAATTTTCAGTTTGGTATTGTTCTTGTTTAAACTTACGAGGTGTGGCTATTAAATAACCGAACTGATGCTGTTGCCAGCGCGCTGTGAGCGTGTCGCGACAAGTTTGAACAGAACTGTGTCTAGTGATACTTTCCCTACCCTGAGCTCGCTGGACAAGCCAGTGAGTCGTTCAGTTTGACTGCAGCAGTCGTTTGAATTAGTCTACCACGCACCAGTGACGCGTCAAAAGTCTTCAGATGCAGCAACCGGTTAATCTCAAGTTTCTTGTTAAACTGGGGAAAACTTTTACAGAAGCTTATGCAATGTTAAAAGAAGTGTACGGGAATGAATGTTTATCCCGCACACACGTTTTTGAATGGTTTAAACGGTTTAAAGAGGGACGTGAAACGACCGAAGACAATCCGCCCCGACGGCTCCCCACCCCCAAAAAAAACCCCAAAAAAAGAAAAAAAATTGGTAAAAAAAAGCGGGGAGAGCGTCTAAGCATCCGAGGGCTTGCTGAAGTAACAGGAATCGACAAAAAACGTGTTCGCCAGTTGAAATCGTTCAACATGCACAAAGTTTGTGCAAAAATGGTGCCAAAACTCCTCACTCACAAGCAAAAGGAATCAAGAATGAACATTTGCGCTGACATTCTAAACAACATTGACACTGATCCAGGCTTGTTAGACACGGCGATTACTTTTTATTATATTAAAGGCGAAAAAGTTGCTACTGTAATTGGTAACGCCTAAAAAGTGTTATGACAGCAGTTCGGTTATTTAGCCACGTATAGAGACCATTTGGAAAAAGTATGTATGTAACGAGGAATGTTTTTACCTTGACGGTGTTTATTCCATTTTGTTGTCTTTTAAGTGCTTCCATGTTCCTCTTGTTATTTATATATTTATCAAATTGCTGCATAAATGCGTGCATTTTTCGCGACTGTGTCGTTAAAGGATATTTATCCTCAACCACTTCGCAAATTTGTTCTCTTTTCTTCAAATCCCTAACGCGGTACTGCACAGCAACGTCCATTTTTACAATGTTTTTCTTACGCTCTAAATATTGTCTATACTCTTCTGACAATACAAACTCTTCGAGAAAATCTTGTAATTCTTTATTTCTTTTCTCTCGATCGTCATAAAATTGATGTATTGCATGATCTAAAATCGTTTTGTTCTTTATTTTATAGTATTCTTCCACAAAATCGTGATACATTTTGAAAAACGTATCACTTTGACAACTTGTCTGAAGTATGTCAGTTGAATGAACAAAAATGCATCCTCCAAATAATATGCGTTTTTTATTTTTTTTTTCAAATTTTGTATGTAATGCCACAGCTTACCTAACAATAGGGTAAGCTGTGCCAATAGTTGGGTAATCTGTGCAAATGCTTGCTTGTTACTTTTATTTCAATAGATGTCTCTCTAGATATTTCGAATCACGAATATGATAACATATTGATAATTTTTCTTTTTCATATTGACATGAAGAAAATAGTCACAAAAAAACTATTCATATTATGAAACAGCAAATTCCTGTAAACTTCCTCCCTGTTTTCTAATGCCACCTGCTGCAGTAATCAGATGGCATACATTCTTTGTGTGGTACATCTC